>CM029790.1:4197500-4792000 GCA_017562165.1 Ectropis grisescens
TACTTCGGCCTCTTGCAAACACATACTGTTTACGAGCCCGTAGCAGCTTCACCAATACCTCATCGCTTTATACTCTAATCCTACTAACTTTTTTTTAATGTTTTTTTTTTAAATTTAGTCGTTACCTATTTATTACATACAGTACCCTACTTACTTACATACATACATACTAACCTACTTACTTCCAGAGCCACGTTGGCCGCACCAGTAATTGTACATTGCGTTGTCCGCCCCCCACGTGATCTGATGGTCGATCCGGACGTGTGGTTGGTTTTAAGGGGGCTTATTATTATTATTATTATCAAACGAAAGGGCTTGAGTAGTAGAATACTTTGCACTATGACAAATTTCAATTCCAAGATGGCCGCTACCACAAAATGGCGAATTAGATTTCTTTTTTCACAACTCCCTTAATATGGGGTATCAAATGAAAGGGCTTGACTAGTAGAATGTTGTACAGATAACAAATCTTAGGTAGTCGGGGGTTAGTCAAAATTTTTAATTTTGTTCTTGTTAATAATATAAATATACAAACGCAAAAAAGCATCTACAGTGCAGGATAAGCACGTTCCTGTTAGAGACACTGAATTTAGTTGTGCGTTTTTGAAGTGAAAATATCTTTTGGTGCACCACATACAAATTTTTCGTGGGCTGTGAATGAGCTCATCGTCACGTTCGAAAGTGATGGATTCTTTCGGTAGAACTCGGGACCGTCTAGTGTGCCCGAGCGAGAAAGATAGTAAGCTGCTGCTGTCTATGTGACGTAACTGTCGTATCGCTATGTTTACTGTATTAAATTAATATATAGGTTTTCGTTTCAGTTATCGAAATTACTCAATAGGTTTTTGGGCTCCGTACCTCGAAAGGAAAAAACGAAACCCTTATATGATAATTTTGTTTTCCATCCGTCTATCTAACGGCCAAGAACTTTTGTGAAATTAATATCAAGTACTCAAATCCACTCTCTCTTGAAGGTGTAAAAAACTCAAACTTCTAAGCCAGCGCAATCAAAAGATACAGCTTTTTATGCCGCATATTTCAGAAAATTTTCGACACTTGCATTGGGGCCAAAACTCACAAGGTGCTTCTCGTGAACTTAGAATCTTGAAATTCGATACGAAAAATCGTCTTCTAGCACAAATGAAAGAAAAATTCAGATATTTTTAGTGACATCAAATATATCATAAACAGATTTTTAACAATTTTAAACTAAATATCATTTAATAGTTTATTAATAGTAAACTTACATTCCTATCTAATTACACTAGGACGTCATAAGTAAAGACAGAAGAAAAATACAATTTCAGCTTCAAGGTGTTCACTGATCATTACTTTTACTTCTATAACTACAGGTGTGTACAAACCCCTTAGTGCGAGAGCCTGGCTCACTCGGGACCGATTTCTTTAAAAGTTATTATTTTTGTTATTTTAGTTTTCCCTTCTACCGTGCGGTCTTTAGCACCGCCATTTTTTAATTTGATCAATTGGCCTATGTGGCCACTATTACTATTGCCTTGCTAACTTTGGGCTAGGGCGAAATGAGTGAGTTAGTGAAGCGTCAGCGTTTGTATTACTTCTTAAAAATTATTAATGTCAATAATTTATTCGGTTACACTAAAACCAAAATAAAATTTTGGTGCCGCCTTTGATAATATTGTTTAGTTTCTGACAACGCCTCATTGTCTTTTATGTACAACGAATGTATTGCTAATGATTTTTTGGTTGTGCTTGATTTTTTTGATAATTTGTTTTCTACATGAACCTGACCTAACATCCTAACTTATGACCTTTACTAATATCTTAATTTATGATCCAAAGAAATTTTACGAATTTTGTACAAAACTTACATAATTATAGATGTAAGTTGTAATTAAACGTATAGTACCTGGTTGACTGAGCTTTGCTCGGTTTTTGAAATGATATTTAGGCAGGTACGAATTACGTAGTGATGAAATATAATATAATAATAAAACAAAGTCGCTTTCCGCTGTCTTTCTGTCCCTATGTAAGTATGTAATGTACTTAGCACATTATTTTCATATATCACGTAGGGCACCTATTAAAAAATGCATTAAAATCCGTTGCGTAGTTTTAAAGATCTAAGCATACATAGGTACATAAAAAGGTCTACAAAAAAGTCACTTGTAGTATTTTTCTATCTTTACGGCTTAGTATTACATAAAATCGCTTCGTAAATAAGCCATTATTGACGAAGCGATTTAATTAAGTACATTGAATAGGCATAGTGTGCGTTTCATATAGACCAATATAGCTCTTAGGTACCTACAGCATGTTATTTAAATGAATGCCTTCGAAGATATTGCAGAATTAATATGCAATGCAATGTAACATTTTTACCAGCATTTCCCCCGTGCGAAGCCGGGGCAGGTCGCTAGTGAATGATAGTCTTCAATCTTACCAGCACAATATAAAAAATGTAACCCAATAATTCAAATAAAACAAAACGTCACGATCACGAGTCCAATTAGTTATAGCTTACTTTCCAATTCAATTAATTATAGTCCAAGTCCAATTAGTTATAGTCTTGCTTAACAGCGCCATCTATTGTTAAGTAGCTTTAGTGTTGCTGTGTCAGTTTTTATAGAAACATCGTCAATAGAATTTTTTTCATGTATTTTTAGATTTTATTAAATTAAATGCGATGATAAAGGGCTCCCAGTAAAAGGATTTCTAAGGAAATGAGGAATCTATATCTATACTTATAATAAAACTGTAACGGGTCGAATTCTGTACATTGAAGATATTTTGAAAAAATTTTTTTTGGGGCACTCCATAGTCGATACTGATTGCGAAACTGCATTTTTTTTCTTTCATGTCTGTCTGTCTGTCTGTCTGTCTGTCTGTCTGTCTGTCTTTCTGTATAGGGATCACGCATCACGCCGAAACTACTGATTCAATTCAGCTGAAACTTGGCATGATTTTAGTTTATACTAAGGACATTGCTGTAGGCTACTTTTGATCCCCAAATTCTGATTGGTTTTCTTGCGGGAGGGTGTGAAAGTCAGAATGTGTATTTGGTTGTAACTCATGTTTGCGTTGTTTAATTTCATTAATTCTTTTTTTGGTAGAAAGAACACATTATTTATATTGTCCCGTCAAAATTTGAACAATATCGGTCTGTTGGTTCGAAAATTACATAAACATTAAAAAATAACGACACGCGTGGCGCGTTCAGTACATACTAACTACTAAGTATTCTGTGTATCACAGACGATCCACAGAATATCTAGATTCTAGAAAGTGCCCACGTGATCGCGTCGCGTCGTTTTGGACGACAAAATAATTGTCAAAATATATTTTTTGTGGAAAACAAACATCATTCGGTTAGAATCGACTTCAAACAAGGAGGATGTTCTCAATCGGGTTGCATGTTTTTTTTTATTTTACGCGATAACTCCGCTAATTGTTAGTTGATTTTGATAATTTCTTTTTGTTTGGTAGAAAATACTTCAGAGGTGATCTTAGATATCGAAAACAGGGAGGTAGTTTTCAAATATCAACAAAAACTAAAATCAGCTTAGATTTTTTCTTAACTTTTATAGGTTTACACTTGACCGCCATCTCGCCTGATGTTAAACGACAATGCGGTCTACGATGGAGCGTGTTTACCTAGAAATAACCGATTCACTCTCGATTTGAAGACACAAAGATTGTAATCATCGGGGAAAACCCACTCAGGCAACGTATTCCACAGCCTAGATGTTCTTATCACAAAATTAGAGTCAAATCTCTTCGTTCGTGTCTTTGGAACATCAACCATGAAACGATGTCGCTTTTTCGAGCTACGAGCATTCCGATAAAAAAGGGCAAGGTGGTATCAGATCATGCAAATCAGTCGCACACTCTCCGAAGTGTATCCGATAAAAAACCGATAGGCTAGCTAAGATTTATCTGTACGACATAGTAATACCTTCTTATAAAATTTTGTCGAATGACAGAATTAAATTACCTGTCATTGAAGTAGATTTTTGTATTTTGGAGAAAACATATCAGCATAATAAGTAGCAGCATAAACAGCCCATTAAATGTTCCCACTGCTGGGCGTCGGGGCCTTCTCTCGCAAGGAGAGAGACCAGTGTCGGTTGGTGGATAACATATGACTTAGAACTTAGATTATAGGTAGATTTCGGTTTCTTCACGGTGTTTTCCTTCACCGTTTTAATTACCGGCATTACGAACATGACTCTGAAAAGATAGTGGTGCGCGTGATTTTGAACCCTGGGTCTCCGGATCGACAGTCACCGTTCTCCCGACTAGGTCAGCTGTAACTTACTAGACCAGCCGTAACTTATTAGAAAACGTATTATTTCAATCCAAATACTGTTTAAAATTTAAAGGTAGTGTTCAACAAGCTTCGGTGACCGAAGCAGACCGTTGTTAGGGTTCCGTACACAAAGGGTAAAAACGGGACCCTATTACTGAGACTTCGCTATCCGTCCGTCCGTCCGTCCGTCGTCTGTCACCAGGCTGTATCTCAAGAACGGTGATAGCTAGACAGTTGAAATTTTCGCAGATGATGTATTTCTATTGCCGATTTAATCATGGCGGAACGTATCAAGTGATCAGGTTGAAATTTGAAATATAATTAGTTTACAGTCTGGAAGAACACATAGGCTAAACATTGCCTATGTATAAGTACTCTATGTATTACGTAACAAACATCCAAACAGTGACATTCATAATATTTACAGGACAACGTTGGAACGGCTGAACATATTTGGATGGAATTCGAAACACACGTAGTTTGAACTCAGAAATAACAAATCGGTTACTTATAGGTTACTGTCACGTAGGAAAGACTAAGCAAATTTGGTAGAAAATTGAAACAGAAATAACTCATAGTCTGAAATACCACTTTTATGTATTTATTACCTATCAACCTGAAAAGAAGCATGGGCCCTAAGGAAACAAATATTAACTATCACGTCAAAACGTCACAACGATATGGGTTGACATACAAAACACATATAGTTTAGAGTCTAAAATTTCACATGGGCTAATAAGTCTACATTTTCATTTAACTCCATATTAATTTAAGCATACATTTTCGTCAGGAACTTGATGTGATGGTAAGGTAAAAGCCAAAATGAAAAATATGTGCACCCGTTATGGCGTAGATAATATAGGTGATTTGCGTTCACAATCAAAATAACAAGCAACATAATATTCTCATTAGACGGCACTAATGCCAGTTTAAATCTAAAAGCACTAAAGGCCATTTAAATCGATGTTTTGCTATTGTGGTATGTATTTTTCTTTCATCACTAGGTGGCGTTACTGGTATTCTAAATTGTACTAATAAGTTTTGCTGCTAAAAGGATTATGATGCCAAATTTGGATTCTTTCGTTCTTGATTTTTTCTGTGTTACCTACAATTAAATTCATACATTAACATTTCACTAGGACTTGGCTTAGATTTACGGGTTCAACTTGCTTGAGTATCATTAAAACTCAAAATTTTAATTATTTTGATTCCACACAGGCTTCGTTCAAAATTTTACGCCGGCAAAGTTGCGGGTAACAGCTAGAAAACAGCTTGCGGATATAAAGAAATAGGCAAGTAGGTATCAGATCATGCACATTAGCTTCAGACTTTTCATAATGTATCCTATAAAAATCCTACAAACTTAACACTTCCGGCTATGTTCGATACTACGAAACCTTACTAAGTATGTTTGATTTTGTTTAAAAAAAGAAAAATAAAGATGCTAAAATTAAATAATTTTTGTGTGGAAAAACAAATTCACTCAAACTCAAAGGTTTTTTCAATGACTACTTATCCAAATATTTGACGTACGATAGCTCCAATTAATGTATAAGTCAGTAACATCTGCTTACGCGAACGAAGTAGCGGGTTCAGCTAGTTTGAAAATAAAAGTAAATGACCAGGGTTCGAACCGGCACTTTCAAATTTTGAAACTGTCCAATTTCTCCACTGTGCAATGGTACGAAATTTGCTTTCATATTCTAATGATATTGGAGCAACTTTTCATTACCAGGAAATGCGCTTAAAATGCCGTATTTTAAAATGAAAGTTAGCTAGATCGATTATTCGCCCCGAAACCCCCTGCATACTGAATTTCATCAAAATCTTTGAAGCCGTTTTCAGATTCTATTTACTTACGGCCTCTATATATTTATAATTCTTGTATGTTTCCAAGACAAACCAAACATTCATTCACAGACTAAATTGAGAGTGCACTCAATGGCTTATGGTAGCTATACACGTTACGGTTCACCGGAAAGATCTACCTGCGCAGCTACACCCACGCCACGCAGGTAAACCGAACCGCCTCTGAGAATGAACGTGTGTAGTTTTCTGTGCCTGTGCATGCGACCGTCGCAAGATCAAAAATCAATTTTCCTGAGTGACACCGTAAAAGTAATAAAATACGAAAAATCTTGAGGTCTGGAGCATCTGGCTGATGATGTATACTGAACTAAATTGTGATACTACAATTGAATCTTTAACAATCTGCATCAATAGATAGTGATGACGAAAATAGTTTTATCATATATCAGCCGCATCGTCCATTTACGCGACCTTTAGTTCACCTGCGCAGGCTAACTTATACAGGTAACCGCTCCGGTACACCGCAGCGTGTATAGCTTACTTTAGTCTTGCTTACCAGCGCCATCTATTGTTAAGTAGCTTTAATGTTGCTGTTTTTACATTCTCTTTGGTTGCTGTGTCGGTACATCAGTTGCTTCTATACAAACTATTGTATATTATAGATATATGTATAGAGACATCGCCAATAGATTACATTTTCCCCCTTTTTTTAAATTTTGTGCGTTGATAAAGAAATTATCATTATCGTTGCTTTTATCAGAAAAGAAAGAACAAAAAAAAGATGAACGACAAAAAGACGAGATCAGGGTTCAAACCGAGGTGTCTGAATCTCCTTCTTTTTTAAATAGGTTAAAAAATTTGCCATTTAATAAGCGAATAATTTTGATAATCATTATTGGTCTTGTGTCAAAGCAAAGTTGTGCAGCGCCATCTATACAACAGTTGGTTGTTTGTGCAGATGCATCGTCAATACCCACGTCAAAACCCTGCCTTAGTAAAATATTTGAGAAACTTATATGCAATCAACTTCTATCTTACTTTAATGTTAATAACCTATTACATAGCAACCAATTTGGATTCACAAAGGGACGTTCCACTATTGATGCAGGCGTTGAACTAAATAATTATATTTTAAGTGCCTGGGAAGATCATCACGATGTTCTGGGTGTGTTTTGTGACTTGTCTAAAGCTTTCGACTGCGTTCATCATGATACTCTTTTGAAGAAACTACAGTTCTATCGAAGCCAGCTCTAAATTTTATTTCTTCTTATCTTAAAGATCGTGTACAGATAGTTGAAATTGACGGTGTGCAATCAAATGAGTCCCCTTTAAAATGGTGTACCTCAAGGTTCCATCCTTGGACCCTTATTGTTTCTTATATACGTTAATGATCTACCTTTTATGATAAAAACCATAAAACGTAGAAATAGTTATGTTCGCTGATGATACATCACTTCTTTTTAAGGTTAAAAGAGGAATAAATGATTTCACAGAAGTAAACGCAATTTTGGACATCACATACAAATGGTTCGATGCAAATAATCTAGTTCTAAATCCAAATAAAACTAAATGTATAAAGTTTACGCTATGCAATGTACTGGGCTGTAAACTTGATATTAGACTGAAAGATAAAGTGATCGAACCCGTACAATCTACTCTTTTTCTGGGCATTTCAGTGGATTCAAAGCTGCAGTGGGGTCCTCACATAGAGAGACTAGCTGATAGACTCAGTTCAGCTGCCCATGCAGTTCGTCAAATTAAGAAAATATCTGACGTGGAAACAGCTAGACTTGTTTATTTTGGATACTTTCATAGTATTATGTCCTATGGGATTTTATTATGGGGATCGGCCGCGGATAGAAATTCAATTTTATATTACAAAGAGAGCAATCCGTGCTCTGTACAATCTGTCTGCTAGAAAATCATTACGGGAGATGTTTAAAACTATAAATATACTAACAGTCCCGTCGTTATACATTTATGAAAGTATAATGTATGTGCGAAAAAACCGTACTCGACTGCAGAAAATGTCTGATTTGAATCCAAAAGCACATCATAAACATAAAATTGTATTTCCTAAATGCAGACTACAGAAAACCATTAACTCTTTCAAATGTAATGGTATTCGCTTCTATAATTTAATACCTGCACAAGTGGAAGGTCTCAATGAAACTAGGTTTAAAACCGAAATAAAAACTACCTAATGAGCAAAGCATATTACACTGTAGATGATTTTGTAAAGGACAGCAATATTTGGAAAAGGAATATGTCAAAATCAGAACTATCGAGTAAAGTGGAATAATACTAAACATTAATGTAAATTTGTTTAAGTACCTACTGTATGTATTCATTGTTTGGAAAATTTGTTTTTTTCACCATGACAAAGCCTTTTTACAGCTGCACCTAAATGACAAGGCCCCTTTACAGCTGATTATTTTTTATTTGACATTATTCTTTAGTATTATTTTATTACATACACAGATTATTTATGTATAATTTTATTGTAAGTGACGTTACCAAGTGTTCTTTTGAAATAATGGTTCGAATAAATGAATTGAATTGAATTGAATTGGTTTTTTTATGTTTTTAACCGACTTCAAAAAAGGAGGTTTCTCAATTCGACCGTATGTATGTTCCTTTTTTTTTTTTTTTTTATGTGTGTTCGCGGATAACTTCGTCGTTTATGAACCGATTTTGATGATTCTTTTTTTGTTGTAAAGGAGATATTCCAAGGGTGGTACCATGATAAGGAAACCAGGATCTGATGATGGTATCCTAGAGAAATCGAGGATAACTTTCGAAAATTTTAAAGATGACTAGTGCGTTAGTTAAATTTTTGCTTGAGCATTTTAAAGCAGTATAGTTTCAAGATGGTCTGGAGTCGATCTGATGAGGGAACGGGAAGACGGTCGAGGGAACTCCTCGACGGTACATAGTAGTTACCTTGTGTTTGGGCTCGATGAATTTGTATTGATGAGAACTTTTTACATAGATGGGTTGTGACTGTCATTAGTGGTTTGATGATGAAGATAAAGGACAGTCAAGGGAATTTCTTAACGGTTTACAGGAACTACCCAGTGTTTGGGTTTAATTCATGTATTGAGATCTCAACACGAAATCGTGTAAATGCATTAGTGAAAACTTGTTTAGCACTAAAAAGGGCAAAATAAACTATTTTTTTTTAAAATTAAACCGACTTCAAGACCACAAATAGGCACTCAAAAGCGAAAAATAATTTAATATAGGTAATTATTATAACCTCTACTCACTCATCTATATGAAGTCGGTGCCAGCCAAATCTAACAGGTAGTAGATAGATACTACTTACCTATGCCTACATACTTACTACCTCGTACATAATATATCTACTAACTTTTTAACTAGCCTGGCACCGACTTCATATAGATGAGTGAGTAGAGGTTATAATAATTACCTATATTAAATTATTTTTCGCTTTTGAGTGCCTATTTGTGGTGTTGAAGTCGGTTAAATTTTTTGTAAAAAATAGTTTATTTATGTTAGAATATGTACCTACTTAGATACGAATTAAATGCGTTTATAAATATATATTATAAAAGGCTCTAACTATAAGATTTTCTCAGAAAAAAAGAACAAAGAGAAAAACTCCGATCAGGATTTGAACCGAGGCCTGTTGACTCCAAGGGCAAGCATATTCCGACTGAGCCATTTAGAATTGAAGAACAGTGGCGAAATAAGTTATTGTATTCTAGTGTCATTGTAGGAGTTTTTCATTGTCTAAAAACGCGCATAAAATGATGTTTTTAAAAAATAAAACCTAGCTAAATCGATTTATCGTCCCCGAAACCCCCTACATAATTTCATACATACATAATTTCATGAAAATCGTTCGAGCCGTTTCCGGGATTCAGATTCTATATATATATACAAGAATTGCTCGTTTAAAGGTATAAGATAAATATCGGAAGAAGGAACAAACTTTAAGGAAGAAGATAGACTAACCGGTAACGGGTCTATTTTAGTTTCGATGGGCAACATTTTCATTTTGCTTTGGCAGCGTGTTGGCAGCACTTTTTTTTATTTTTTTTTTTTTAATGGCTCTTTGTGGATTAGCCGATTAGCCTCACAATTCCGCCAAAGACACGTTAAATGATAGGCCGACAAACAAAGAGATAGGTACATAAGTATTTCTTTTACTGCCTTCGGTAACTTTGGTTTTGGTTGTCATTTGAAATTTGATTTAATTGTCAATGTCTCTATGTCATGTTATTGGGTCACTCGCTTCGCTTACCGCTTACCGCTTACCACAGCCGCTTACCTCTATAATCTATAATTAGTCTGTGCCGCTTACATTCGTAACTTCGTAAGAATTTAGAATATTCAAATCAGAAATCTTATGTTTTTATTTTAATTAGTTTATAAATACTATATTGTGGAGAAATGTAACAACAAAATGGATCAATCCAGTGAAACTGCCATCGAAAATACACCAAAACCAAGACGAATATCCAAGAGGAGACTTGTAAAATACGTCGCAATCGTAGTTCTTGGTAAATATTAACTTTTTGTACATATAAAAGATTAATCGCATCATTATCGATGTTATATGATGCAGATTCAATATCTGTTTCAAATTAAAACACAACACGAACTCATTTATTGAGTAAATAAATAAAATAAAGAAATACATTTGCAAAAAAAAAGTATCCATAAATTGGCCAAAACTTCATGTTTTTGTGAATAAATGGTATTTCCAACATCGTAATTCAGTCGCTATCCGCTTACCTCGCCTATCTTCACCACAAAAAAGTTACGAATCAAAAACTAACTGTATGAGTAAATTTATATAAAAATGTTATGTTGGTTTGTGTACGCTTCAAAAACTCAAAAAGTTCTCCTCAAATCGAGCTGAAATTTCAGAATGGTATATAATCCGCATCAAGGATTGTTTTTTTATCTATTTTTTGCATTACAATGTGCCACAGCTAAGCGTGGCAGAGTACAGCTACTAGAAAATAAAAAGTTACTGAAACTTTGATAAGTACATTCAAGATGCGACCTTGAAATGTGTTTATCTCACTATCTATGCTCTGCGATCTTCCGCAAATAATCTGAGAGAACATCTGTACCTATTCATGATAATTATTAACATATTTTTACTGACATAGTACAGAATAGAATATTAATAAAAAAAAACTAATTCTACTACAGTCAGTCAGTCGTATAGTAGAATTATTACAAACATGTAGGTATATATAACATCTCTCTTTGGGCAAATACTGTAAACGCAGACAACCTCCTTGTAGATCAATAAACTCTGTCTCAGGCTCTCAGCCTAACTATTTTACAAAATTCATATGTTTTTTTTCTATGAACAACCAAGCAGTTGAATTTTAAAAACATACTCTTCCAAATATAAAGTAAATTAAGATGAATAAATACAATATAACTCAGCAAAGTCAAAACTTTAGCAAAAATAGATCTGTGTCTAATAGGTAATTGATTTTAAGTTTTGTGATATTTTATCTTATTCTAATTTCATTTAATATACAAATTTTCCTAAATTGTAATATGTGTGTGTGTGTATGTAACTGTTGTGATATAAGATTAATAATCTGGATAAAATTGATTAAATTTCATCAACTCCACAATGAATGAGCATTGACATAAACGCACCTTGTAAAAATCTATTAAGTGACAAAGACCCTGTAACAAAACAACCTCTTTTTTGCTAGACTGACCTCGTGGCTTAGTGGGTAGTAACTCTGCCTGCGAAGCCAAGGGTTGTGGGTTCAATTCCCACCCAGTGCAAATATTTGTGTGGTGAATTCAAGTATTCATACTGAGTGTGGGTGTTTCTATGTATAATAAGTATGTATTTACAGCTATATAAGTATTATATCAGCTATCTGGATGCCATATTACAAGCTTTGCTTAGTTTGGGGTCAGATGGTGTTGTGTGTGAATTGTCCACCAATATTCTTTTTTTTTTTAAGTGTTCAAAATAATTTTGAATTTTTAGTGGAAAATGGATCTTTTTTTTACAAAAGTATAATATTGATAGACCAACTAAATGCATAACTCCAATGTAACGGTGGGGTTTGGTAATAGAAAAGATCTCATTGATGTGTGTATCAAAATCTGCCAAAACTCAGTAACTGTGCTTCATAATGAACCACATCATTAATAAATTTCAATAGAAAAGTCAGCCCATTAAATGTTGGGTCTAAAATACTGCTGGGTCTTGACGACAAACATATACTTAATAGACTACATGCACGTTTCATTCCATCAATCAACACATTGCGTGCGTCCGTGACGCCAAAAAAGTAACCATCACAAAAAACTGAAAAAACGAAACATCTTGCCACCGGACCGGAAACATTCAGTGAATCATAAAAAACTTAATACTCATTGTCAGTCTTTAACGTTTCGCCAAAATATTGTTTTTGACTTTTTTATAATTGGAAGTTGTACATAAAAAAAAAGGCTGTAATATGTCTATCTCTTAGGAATAACCCACAATAACCATTTTATTAGTACTTATGTTTAGTATTAGAACCTGTGCGAAGCCGGGGCGGTTCGCTAGTGAATAGATAAACTCTTAACTTTCCAGCATTCTCAGTGGGCTACATCCACTACCGCTACGTGTCGCACCTGTTCGAGAATGACCGGAATTTCTCCTACCTCTCTGAGTTGGAGAGGGAGATGTCTCTGCAGACCGAGATGGGGTTCTACTACTACTTTTATAAGACCATCGTTCAGGTATAGTACAATCTGACCGTGTCAAAAAAAAGACTTGTTTCGATGCACCACACACAGATTTTCCGTGGGCTGTGAATGAAGCTAATTGTCATGCTCGTAAATGGAAAGCGGGTAAACTTGGGACCTAAATGGTAATGGAAAATAAAAGCATTATATGTATAACACCTTCTAGATGGCCATGCTCCTTCAAACCATCTAGAAAGCGTTAGCATTGGCCGTGCTCAGCAGACTTATTTAGGTGACAATGCTTTGAAGATTACACAACGACAATGCTTTATTCCAGACTAGTAGCACCCTCTGATTTCACCCGCGTAGTTTCCAAAGTGAGCTATCAAATTCTCAGTTATACATTTTCACTTCTATCGGCAGTCCTACAGTCATACGACAGCAGATTTTTTTTTCTATGGGATTGCACATAGCTCGAATGAAAAAATTTGACTCTAAATTTGTTATAAGAATGTCTAGGCTGTGGAATGAGTTCCCTGAGTGGCTTTTCACTGATATAGCTACTCCTGTTATGAAGGTTGCTGACGGAACTCATAAGATTTGCCCAAATAGGCTAAAGACCTAATTTTTTTTACAGGAGAGGCCATTCATGATGGGTATATCAAAACTGATGTACGATCGGCTTGTCGAGTATCCAACGGAGGTTAATGCATTTAATAGATTCAACATACACCCAGAAGTGAGTAGGAATAAGTTTTTTTGATCAAAGATGTTCTGAATTAGGATATATGCTTTTTTTATGTAATATGTCACTCGGTAGCTCCGCTAAATGTTGATTCTTTTTAGAGTTCCATCGTCAAAGGGTATTGACGGGATCCTATTACTGAGACTTTGCTGTCCGTCCATCCGTCTGTCTGTCACCAGGCTGTATTTCAAGAACGGTGACAGCTAGACAGTTGAAATCTTCACAGATGATGTATTTCTATTGCTGCTATAACAAAAAATGAAATAAATATTTAAGTAAAATAAGTTTTTATATTGAGTATTATTCTCTTTAAATACAACTAATTAACATGTCAATAGAAAGAAAATTACATTATAATTCATACAAAAAGTATGCGTCATTAATCTATTAGTATAACCCACCCCGAGCAGCACCTGGTGCAAAAATGCCCATTATACTGGCCGCATTGCCTCATTGGATTGCTTTGGCCATTGGCCAGCCTTTGCAGCAGGTATAAGCCGGCGCGGGAAAAACTAATTAAAGTAAAATAAATAATTGAGAAGGCTCCCATACAATAAAAGATGTTTTCGCCGTTTATTTTCTAATGGTACGGAACCCTTCGTTCACGAGTCCCACTCGCACATGGCCGGTTTTTATGGAGAAAATTTAATTATTGACGAATATACGAGTATCAAATTTCAGGTTCTAATCGGCAGTATATACCGCTACTTCGAGCCCATACTGAATACGACAGCCCACCGGCAGTGCCACATGGTCGACAGAGGCGAAGGCCTACCGCCTGTCGAGAGCTGCGTGGGGCTCGGGCAGCCGATACTGTTCTATTTGGAGGCGGTGTGGGTGCTTGCGGGACTAACTGTCGCTGCCTTGTTCCTGCACGCCGCTGCGTTGAGGTTAGTTCGCTGTTTTGGATAATAGATGGCGTTTTGATAAATTAATTTCAAATTTGATCCTACTAGTATTATAATTGCCAAAAAATATACAGATAGAAGAATACATACTAATAAATAAATAACATTTTAAGACAGTGAATCGTGTAGTGCTGTGACAAATAAAAAATACTTATGATGAAATAAAATCAATTCATACGTCAAACATCAGCCCTAAATAGCGCTCCCAAACTGCTAACATGGTCGTGTTCGCAGCTCGGGAGAGGGCTTCCCGCGTCTCGCCCCGCATGATTGCCCCATCTTCGTCAAACGACTGTCTGATTTATTAGAATGGTAATATAAGCATGTTGCTGTTTGGCAGTAGAATAACTTCCAAAGGTGTGGTACTTCCCCAGGCGGACTAACAAGACGAACAAGAGTCCTACCAAATGTCTCTCTCGTTTCCAGTGAAACCCTCCTCGGCGGCTTATTCGCCGTCCTCCAGTACTTCACGAACCACGCGGAGTGTACTAGAGTCCAGTGGGCCCCCAACGAGCGGGAGAACATGGCGGCTCCCCTGCTGTTACTCCAGACCTGGCTCGTCAGCCTACAGCTACGCGGCCGGGGAGGCAGCCATGTCTTCCGCTTCCAGGTATGTACCTACTCTGCTGAGACAGGAACCACGCGGAGTGTACTCTGCTGAGACAGGAACCACGCGGAGTGTACTCTGCTGACACAGAAACCACGCGGAGTGTACTCTGCTGAGACAGGAACATCGCGGAGTGTACTCTGTGGAGACAGGAACCACGCGGAGTGTACTCTACTGACACAGGAACCACGCGGAGTGTACTCTGCTGAGACAGGAACATCGCGGAGTGTACTCTGCTGACACAGGAACCACGCGGAGTGTACTCTGCTGACACAGGAACTACGCGGAGTGTACTCTGCTGACACAGGAACCACGCGGAGTGTACTCTGCTGACACAGGAACCACGCGGAGTGTACTCTGCTGAGACAGGAACCACGCGGAGTGTACTCTGCTGAGACTGGAACCACGCGGAGTGTACTCTGCTGAGACTGGAACCACGCGGAGTGTACTCTGCTGAGACTGGAACCACGCGGAGTGTACTCTGCTGAGACTGGAACCACGCGGAGTGTACTCTGCTGAGACAGGAACCACGCGGAGTGTACTCTGCTGAGACAGGAACCACGCGGAGTGTACTCTGCTGAGACAGGAACCACGCGGAGTGTACTCTGCTGAGACAGGAACCACGCGGAGTGTACTCTGCTGAGACAGGAACCACGCGGAGTGTACTCTGCTGAGACAGGTACCACGCGTGTCTGTCTGTCTGTGTGTGTGTGTCTGTGGCACCGTAGAGCTCAAACGGATGGGCCGATTCCAATGCGGTTTTTTATTTGATAGTTAATGTCCGTGCAGATGTTCTTAGCTATGTTTGGTTAATATCGATTCAAGATGGCCGCCTCCACAAAATGTAGGACAAAATATTACTTTACAACCTACCTCAGAATGGGTATCAAATGAAAAAGCTTACCTAGTAGGTAGAATACTATACAATGTAACTAATTTCAAATCCAAGATGGCCGCCACCACAAAATGGCGAAATACATTTCTTTTTTCACAACTCCCTCAATATGAGTATCAAATGAAAGGGGTTTGCCAGTAGAATGTTGTACACATACCAAATCTGAGGTAATCGGGGGTAAATCAAAATTATTAATTTTGTTCTTGATGTAAACTATTAATTTATTTTATCATCATACCTATTTCTTTGAAAACATTTCCCTTCAAACCGGATCACAATAAACATTGTTTAATTTTGTATCTATTGTTTCAGATATCAATCTTCTTAGTGAACTGCCTGTGTCTGCTATTCTGGCAATTCTCACAATTCATATTCCTCACACAAACCGCCATTTTTTTCGTCATGGAACAACTGAAGATTATCGATTTAAAATCTCTATGCATGCTGTTGCACTCGCACTTCTGCGGTCTACATTTGGCCGTCCTGCTTTTACAAGGAAACGACATGCTGAAATCGTCCTTATACGCATCGTTCTTTATCGTAGTATCCGCGTACTGTCTCTTCTTCAGTTCACTCAGAGTTAAGGTCGAGAATCGCTTGGACCTGTTCGTTGAGACATGGTTAATTATACTCAGAATAGCCATTGTAGTGTGCGTGTCTGTGTATTTAAAAAAGGTTATAAGTGATTTTTTGGATGTTCAAGAAGATTCTCATATTTGGGACATTTTGTATTCGAAATTTAGCGATTATAGAAATTTTCATGTTTTACTGTATATATGCTCGGATGTATTTGATTTTCTACCGTGGAGTTCGGTCAAAAAAATGATATATTCACTATTAATTCCATTGGTTATACTGAGTATTGTTAATGTATGCAGTTATTGGTTCACAAATGCTATGAACGGATACAGGAAAGAGATAGACGATTCTAAAACCAAAGAAAAGGACGACAATACAAAAGAGAATGTGAAAGGCAACGTGTCAGACAAAGACGGAAATACTAAGTCGGATGACGAAGACAGCGGTATAGAGAATACGTCAGAGACAGTCAGAAAGAGACGGAAGAACGATTTGGATGCGTTAGACAAGGACGTCAAATCCAAAGAGAGCATAGACAAGGATAAGCTGTTGTGTTTTTTGAGGAATATGACCATAGAGCCGGCCATTTTTTATAACGTGTCGCAAATGGTTGTCTATGGTGTCATGGCGGTTTTGGTTATGAGACTGAAATTGCTGTTTGTCCCGCAAATGTGTGTGGTGTCTTCTTTGATGTTAAACAAGACATATTATAGGTAAGAGAAAATTTAATTATTCTATACAGGGTTACTAGTAATCAGTCTGCATTTTGAAGCCATGTTCTGAATATAACATACAACTTTTGTTAAAATGGGTAATTTATTGTAAATTACCTTCCATGTCACATGTACACCCTTTATCCTATATTTATGTACATTCCTTTTATCTTTTTCCCACCCTGAAGTTGCTTGGAAGAGATAACTCTTAGCGATAAGGCCGCCGATTGTCGCACTAGTTTTAATAATAAAAAATGTTATGTACTTGTAAAATATTTTTATTTGGTGTGTTCAATAAAGTGTGTCTATCTAATTTTACGGTTTTTAAAACGAAAACTGACGTGGTTATTCGCCAGACGCGATCGCAACTTGAGTCGGACTGGACGTATATCAAACGTGAGTTACCCGTGTATTTATTTAAAAAGTTTTTAAAACACAACATATTTATTCCAAAAAAAATGTTTGCGCTTAAGACCGCACGGCAGAAGTGAAAACTAAAATAAGAAATACTTATATTTAAAGACCACTAAATAAATAAATATTGGTGCACAATTCACACACAACACCATCTGACCCCAACCTAAGCAAAGCTTGTGTGATGGCAGCCAGATAGCTGATATAATACTTATATAGTTTTAAATACATACTTATTATACATAGAAACACCCAGACACAGTGCAAACATTTGAATTCATCACACAAATATTTGCACTGGGGTGGGAATCGAACCCACGACCCTCGGCTTCGCAGGCAGAGCTACTACCAACTAAGCCACTAGGGCAGTCGTAGGGCAATAATTATCATAATTAAAAATACAAATTATTTAGAAATTGAAAATTTGTATATATGTACCTAGTAAGCACAGCAACACGAGAATAACATGTGGTGAAATGATTAGTATCTATAGACAAGAATAAATTTAAAAAAATTTTGGCGGTTTTGAAATAGGGTTTGACTAGCAAATTTTTTAGTGTTTGCTAATTATTTATTTTATAGGTATTTCGCTAAAAATACATATATAGGTTGTGTTTAAAGTGTATGTGTAAGTGCTGTGATCAAAATAGGTATCATTTTGTGTGTTTCCGTAGTGTAAGTGCTGTGATAAAACAGTAATACGAGTATATTACAACAAAAGCTTTTTTGCAATGGATGTGAAATGCAAAGTTAATATTTCGTGACAAGTTCAATTAATTACATTAGTGTGGTAAGTACCTAGAAGTTAATGTCGGTATAAAAAAGATATAAATATAATAAACACAAGTTCACAGGTATTATATTATCTTTCTCGCTCTGACGCGCTTGTTCACTGTATTCTGTTTCTCGCTCTAGCATCCCGAGTACATCCATAAATTATTATCATACCCAAGCGTGACGGTTAAATTCATTTTACTGCCCACGAAAATTTTGTCTCAACGCGCCTAAAGAAGTGTTCACTTCAACAAGAACAAAATTAAAAATTTTGATTAACCCCCGACTACCTCAGACTACAACATTCTACTAGTCAAGCCCCTTCATTTGATACCCATATTTAGGGACTTGTGTAAAAAGAAATGTATTTCGCCATTTTGTGGAAGCGGCCATCTTGGATTTGAAATATGTCATAGTGCAATGTATTTTACAAGTCAAGCCCTTTCGTTTGATACCCATATTGAGGTAGTAGTGAAAAAAATAAAATAATTCGCCATTTTGTGGTGGTGGCCATCTTAGATTTATATTTTTTTAATGTATAGTATTCTACTAGTTAAGCCCTTTCATTTGATACCCATATTGAGGTATGTTGTGAAGAAATATTTTGTCCACCATTTTGTGGCGGCGGCCATCTTGAATCGGTATTACCCATACATAGCTAAGAACATCCGCACGGATATTAACTTTCAAATAAAAAAAACCGCACCGAAATCGGCCCATCCGTTTGAGCTCTACGGTGCCACAGACAGACACACACACAGACAGATAGACAGACAGACAGATAGACAGACAGACAGACAGACATCGACGTCAAACTTATAACACCCCTTTTTTGGTCGGGTTAAAAATAGTGTTTGTTGACCTCTCTGTTTAGCGACTGTTTTGTGTTTATTCACTTCGGAACATCTTTTATCGAGCGTTAAAGAGCGCGCGTATCTTGTTACGAAGATTTCGATGGTTTTAGACCTGGCAAATACACTTTTTTTGTATGGCAAAACAAATATACGAATTTCTATAAACTACTACATGTCCGGCTTCGCCCGTGGTACATTATATAGCACTCATCGGGATCCCGTACATATCCAACGGTGAAAGAATGACTGAAATAGGATCAGTCATTCCTGAGAATATCGTTTTCAAACAAAAAACCTCTTCAGCTACCTGCTACGCCACCTGCCGAAAATTGGTCGTACCAACTCAGATTTAGAAACAAATTTGATTAGCAAAGGTTTATATTCAATGACGCCATCTTAGACACATGACAAGTGCTGTCATGATGTCATGTCGAAGCAGGAAAACTCTCAACAAGAACAAAATTAAAAATTTTGATTCACCCCCGACTACCTTAGATTTATTATCTGTACAACATTCTACTAGTCAAGCCCTTTCATTTGATACCCATATTAAGGGAATTGTGAAAAAGGAAATGTAATTCGCCATTTTGTGGTAGCGGCCATCTTGGATTTGAAATTTGTCATAGTGCAAAGTATTCTACTAATCAAGCCCTTTCATTTGATACCCATATTGAGGTAGTAGTGAAAAATATTATATAATTCGCCATTTTGTGGTGGCGGCCATCTTGAATTTGAAATTTGTTATAGCGTTTAGTACTCTACTAGTCAAGCCCTTTCATTTGATACCCATATTGAGGTAGGTTGTGAAGAAATATTTTGTCCGCCATTTTGTGGAGGCGGCCATTTTGAATCGATATTAACCAAACATAGCTAAGAACACCCGCACGGATATTAACTTTCAAATAAAAAAAAACGCATCGAAATCGGCCCATCCGTTTGAGCTCTACGGTGCCACAGACAGACACACACACAGACAGACAGACAGACAGACAGACAGACAGACCGACAGACAGACAGACATCGACGTCAAACTTATAACACCCCTTTTTTTTGTCGGGGGTTAAAAAGGAATATTTTTTCCCGTTTTTGTTACATTCTTGATTCATGCTCCGCTTCTACGAGGGTCAAACTGAAAGTTCTTAGAAAATCAAAAACTGATTACATTAGCCAGTTATTAGTTTTATTATATCTTTTCAAAATATTGTCCATTCACGTCAATACACCGCTGCATGCGATGGAACCACTTGGAAAAGCACTTTGCCCACTCGTCCTTAGGGGTCTCTTCAATGGTATCGCGATACGCAGCCACCGCTTCTTCAGCATTCATAAACCGCTTTCCTTTAAGTTTTTCTTTAATTTTTGAAAATAAATAAAAATCACAAGGCGCGAGGTCGGGGCTATACGGCGGGTGACCCAGTAATTCAACGTTTGATGTCGCCAAATAGTCGATCGTTCGCTTGGCGGTGTGCGATGAGGCGTTGTCGTGGTGAAGGAGGATCCTACTGCGAGGTCGTTTCTCTCGAACTTTTCCAAAACAAGTGGCAAACAATTGGTAGTGTACCATTCTGCAGAAACTGTTTTTGATCCTCTAACACAATTGTTGCGAAATGACCTATCCTTCCAAAGAACGAGGCCACCATTTTTTCCCCGCACTTCGATCTCTCTTCACTTTAGTTGGCAACTCCTCGAAAGGAAACACCCACTGAGCAGATTGTCTTTTGGTTTCAGGATCATAACAGTAAATCCAGCTTTCGTCACCTGTTAGTATGTCGAACACAGCATTTGAGTCACCTCCGTTAAATTTTTCAATCATTTTACGGCACCAATCCACACGATGGAGTTTTTGAGCCTCAGTCAAATTATGAGGTATCCACCGGGCGCAAAGCTTCCTGACCGCTAAATGTTCGTGTAGGATTTTGTGCACTTGACTCATACCGATGCCTAAGCTTGTCCGAATCTGCTGATAGGTCACTCTTTTGTCAGTCTCTATCACACGCCGCACAACACAGATGTTATCTTCAGTCGTCGCCGTAGAAGGCCGTCCCTCACGTAAATCATCAGTGAGATTAGTGCGACCACGTTTAAACTCATTAAACCAGCTGTAAACAGTCGCACGTGATGGGGCTTCATCGTGAAAGGCCAATCGTAGTCTATCATAACTTTCTTGTTGACTTAAATGACATCGAAAATCATAAAAAATCATTGCACGAAAATTTTCTCGTGTTAAATTCATGTTGACGTGACACAGACAATTTTCAATTTGCCGCCAAATCGTAAAACAAATGACAAATGAATGAAGTATATACTCAGTAATATTGGCAAAGAGTTCTATTTTCAAATTATAGAATTTTTTTTTTATTATATTGTTTATAAGTGGCCAGTTTTAAGAACTTTCAGTTAGACCCTCGTATTGATAGTAGCGTTATGTTCTATAGCCTATAGCCTTCCTCGATAAATGAACTATCCAATAGAAAAAGAATCTTTCAATTCGGACCAGTACTTCCCGAGATACTAGCGTTCAAACAAACAAACTCTTCAGCTTTATAATATTAGTATAGATAACAAAAGTTGTCGTATTTAATGTACATAACATCGCATTAAGAAATAACAAAGGAATTAAAATAAACATTTCAATAAAATAAGTATACAATAAAAATAACTTAAGTTAACTAAGTATACAATAAAAATAAGAGTATGCAGGCTGATTACCAATAACCTTGTACGTTAGTATTAGAAGGATTTCAGTAATGACAAGAACAAAATTAAAAATTTTGATTAACCCCCGACTACCTCGGATTTGTTATCTGTACAACATTCTACTAGTCAAGCCCTTTCATTTGATACCCATATTAAGGGAATTGTGAAAAAAGAAATGTAATTCGCCATTTCGTGGTAGCGGCCATCTTGGATTTGAAATTTGTCATAGTTCAAAGTATTCTACTAATCAATCCCTTTCGTTTGATACCCATATTGAGTTAGTAGAGAAAAAATTAATATAATTCGCCATTTTGTGGTGGCGGCCATATTGGATTTGTTTTTTTTTTATAATGTATAGTATTCTACTAGTCAAGTCCAATCATTTAATACCCATATTGAGGTAGGTTGTGAAGAAATATTTTGTCCGCCATTTTGTGGCGGCGGCCATCTTGAATCGATATTAACCAAACATAGCTAAGAACATCCGCACGAGTATTAACTTTCAGATAAAAAAACCGCATCGAAATCGGCCCATCCGTTTGAGCTCTACGGTGCCACAGACAGACACACCCACAGACAGACATCGACGTCAAACTTATAACACCCCTGTTTTTGGTCGGGGGTTAAAAATGAGTTGAATTGTGTGAGTTTAATGTACGAATTAAATTCGGTTATAATACGGTAAATTGTTTTTCGGTACAACAAGACAGTTGTACAGAAAAGTAATTTAGTCAATGATAATTAATTTTCATCCATGTATACAATGCTTAGATTTTATTGGTATCGTTCAAAAACCCTTAGATGGATTTCGACGAAATTGGTGGATAATTCACACACAACATCATCTGGCCCCAAACTAAGCAAAGCTTGTAAGATGGCAGCCAGATAGCTGATATAACACTTATATAGTTCTTATTATATACTTATTATACGTAGAAACACACATTTTTACCCATGTGTTCCGGTTTGAAGGGCAATGTTTCCAAAGAAATTACAGGGCTTAGAGATATAACATCTCTGGGTGACGAGCGCAGTGCAGTGCTATGTAATGATTTGGACTGTTCATGTTCCAATAGCTGTATATCACTGTGCTGTTATGTGGCAGGCATGTTGCTTACCATCAGGCACATGTCCTTCTCGTCACTCTAAGCTATAAAAAAACATTTTATTGCAAATAAAGTATTCATCATTATCATCATCAGCCGCAAGACGTCCACTGCTGAAAATAGGCTTCCCCCCTAGATTTCCACAACGAAAGGTCCTGCGCAACCTGCAACCAGCGGTTTCCAGTGACCTTTGTGAGGTCATCTGTCCATCTAGTGGGAGGACGTCCAACACTGCGTGAAGACGCATGTTCCATGCATGTGTTGTTGTACCGTGCGGATGTTCTTAGCTATGTTTGGCTAATATCGATTCAAGATGGCCGCCTCCACAAAATGGCGGATAAAATATTTCTTCACAACCTACCTCAATATGGGTATCAAATGAAAGGGCTTAACTAGTAGAATACTATACAGTATAACAAATTTCAAATCCAAGATGGCCGCCACCACAAAATGGCGAATTACAAATTTTTTTTTACTACTACCTCTACATGGGTATCAAAGGAAAGGTCTTAACTGGTAGAATACCATGCACTATGACGATTTTCGCCGCTACCACAAAATGGCGAAATACATTTCTTTTTTCACACCTCCCTTAATATGGGTATCAAATGATAGACCACGAACCGGAAGCGGTTCGTGGTCGCTACTCGAGAACCTTTCTTCCCCTTTGGTTGTCAGTTCTGCGAGCGATGTGGCCTGCCCATTGCCACTTCAGCTTGTTTACTCTTTGAGCTATGACGGCCACTTTCATAATAGATAAATAAATAAAGTATTATCGAGTATATATTATTTTTTATTTCTTTTTCAGATTTTCAAATACCTACACCAGATACTTTGCAATTATCTGGATGTTTTGTTTAATTCCAATATTGCAACAGTTGTACCAGAACGTATCGCAAGAGCTATCATATATTGGTAAGTTTCTACCACATATAAAACTTAAACTACTAACAATGACTACTATATAATTTCATTATAATTTTATTTGCAAGACATTTTTATCGGCTACCATTAGATATAAAAAAAAGAAGTGTGGCACTCGGGGCCTGCCGCGGTAAAGCTATTGCATGTTGCATGCATTTTTAACAACATAAGCAATAGGGATGTTAACAATTTTTCGGAATTAATTTAATTTTGAAGAGTGACATTTGTTTACCTTAAAAAATATCACGGAAAATCCGTTAAGTTGGCAACACTGCTAAGAGCATTTAGTCTGTAAAGCTAATACAAATAAGATTCAAAGTCGAATGACCGAGTGGGGAGGACGGCGTTACGGTCTTCCATCCCTCTTTCTTGTGAACATAAGAAAGAGATGCACGATCACTAAAATTCGGTCCTCAGGCCCGCGATAAAAGCTATGCAATAGCTTAAAAATATAATTTAAAAACTCAAAATACCCGACTGCTTAAAATGTGAACCAAACTACATATTTACATGCTTTAAAACTGAAAAGAATAAAACAAGCACTTAGATTCCTGGGGGTCTAGAATTATTTAATATTATGTTATTGAATTACTGTTCACTAAATTGCGCGATCTGCCTGGGATTCCGCCCTATAGGCTTGTTCGCATTAGGCTAGTCTATTAGTGTAGTAGCGAGAAACTTAGTAGCTAAAATACTCGCTACCATTCAAAAATCGTTCGCACCTTCCTTTAGTACAGTTTACAAGTGAGTTTTGTAACATGAATAGTTGAATAGCCTACAACGCAATAAAATAAATGAATGATTAAGCTTCTCGTAATGGCTATTTTAGCAGAGGTGAATGAGAAATGTGTTTTTTTTATTTGAATGTTAATTACCGTGCGGATGTTCTTAGCTATGTTTGGCTAATATCGATTCAAGATGGCTGCCTCCACAAAATGGCGGATAAAATATTTCTTCACAACCTGCCTCAATATGGGTATCAAATGAAAGGGCTTAACTAGTAGAATACTATACAGTATAACAAATTTCAAATCCAAGATGGCCGCCACCACAAAATGGCGAATTACAAAATTTTTTTTACTACTACCTCTACATGGGTATCAAAGGAAAGGGCTTAACTGGTAGAATACTATGCACTATGACGATTTTCGCCGCAACCACAAAATGGCGAAATACATTTCTTTTTTCACAGCTCCCTTAATATGGGTATCAAATGATAGGGCTTGACTAGTAGAATGCTGTACAGATAACAAATCCGACGAAGTCGGGGCTAATCAAAATTTTAAATTTTGTTCTTGTTACTCGATTTATTGTGTTTCTACTGGTGACAACAAAAACCGGAGGCTGCGTACTAGTGACCCCCTCCAAAATTTAATTATTAATAAATAAATATTGGTGGACATTTCACACACAACACCACCTGACCCCAAACTAAGCAAAGCTTGTACTATGGCGGCCAGACAGCTGATATAATACTTGTATATTTTTAAATACATGCTTATTATACATAGAAAACACCGATATAATAGAAATTCGAAGCTGGGACCGCGGCTATCGTCCATCGCTAGTTTCGTGCCTGGTAGACCTCAGGGCTCATAGATCTAGCGATTGTTCCAGGCGAATTCAGCGACGTCCACAAAGAGCAGCTGCTGCAGTGGGTGTCGGAGGCGAGCGGCGCGCGCGCCGTGTTCGCGGGCTCGATGCCGCTGCTGGCCAGCGTGCTGCTGAGCGCGCGCCGCGCCGTCGTCGCGCACCCGCACTACGAGCACGGCCGCGCAAGGTGCCCTTTGTCTGCCTGTGTGTGTGTCTGTCTGTGGCACCGTAGAGCTCAAACGGAAACGATTTCGATGCGTTTTTTTTTTATTTGAATGTTAATTACCGTGCGGATGTTCTTAGCTATGTTTGGTGAATATCGATTCAAGATGGCCGCCTCCACAAAATGGCGGACAATATATTTCTTCACAACCTACCCCAATATGGATATCAAATGAAAGGGCTTGACTATTAAAATACTGTATAGTATTTTAATAGTACTATGACAAATTTCAAATCCAAGATGGCCGCCACCACAAAATGGCGAAATATTTTTTTTTTACATCTCCGTCAATATGGGTGTCAAATGAAAGGGCTTGACTAGTAGAACACAATACATAATAATAAATTTAAAATCCAAGATGGCCGCCACCACAAAATGGTGAATTATATATTTTTTACACTACCACCACAATATGGGTATCAAATAAAAGGGCTTGACTAGAAGAATACTTTGCACTATGACAAATTTCAAATCCAAGATGGCCGCTACCACAAAATGGCTAACTACATTTCTTTTATATGGGTATAACTCCTTTAATATGGGTATCAAATGAAAGGGTTTGACTAGTAGAATGTTGTACAGATAACAAATCCGAGTTAGTCGGGGGTTATTCAAAATTTTTAATTTTGTTCTTGTTCTAAACTGAATAGTTTGCGCGAGAGACTCTTCCAAAGTGGTAAAAAGTGTGACCCCCCCCCCCCTCCTGTAACTTCTAAAATAAGAGAATGACAGTAATAAAAAAAGTGTATGATGTACATTACCATGTAAACTATCAACGAAAATTGGTTTGAATGAGATATAGTAAGTAGTTTTATTTTAATACGTCATAAATTGACTATTGTTAAAACACTGATCAAAGTAACAACGAAGTAGGCACAAGAACTTTTGTATTCCCTTCTTTTTTCTTGTATTCTAGCCTTCATGGGCGAGCCTGACTCGCACTTGACCACTTTCATGTTCATTCATATAAGGTTTCGATCAGATCTACCGTACCCCGTGACGAAATTATTAATATAGATTACATCAGCTATCTGGCCGCCATAGTACGACCTTTGCTAGTTGCTTGCTAGTTTGGGGTCTGGTGGTGTTGTGAATGAGTTGTCCACCATTTTTTTTTTATTTATTCCAGGGAACGAGCGTACTCGGTGTACAAGACGTACGGCCGCTTCTCGTCCGAGGAGCTGTACGAGGAACTCACCAAGCTGAAGGCCACGCATCTTATCGTTGAGGAGAAATACTGCTTCGGGAAGAGCAGGTGAGATATCATACTAATATTAGTGCCTGGTTGACCGAGCTTTGCTCGGTTTAAATGTGTTTATAAAGGGTTCTAAGTAAAAGATTATATCAGAAAAAAAAGGACAAAAAGAAAAGACCCGAGTGTGACCATCAAGATTCGAACCGGGGCCTGTTGACTCCGAGGGCGAGCATATTCCGAGCCTGAGCCATTTAGACTTACAAGAACATTGGCGAAATAAGTTATCGTATTCTAATGACGTTATAGGAGTTTTTTCATTGTCTAAAAACGCGCATAAAATGATGTTTTTAAAAAATAAATCCTAGCTAGATCGATTTATCGTCCCCGAAACCCTCTGTATACCTAATTTCATGAATATCGTTCGAGCCGTTTCCGAGATTCAGATTCTATATATATATATATCTACATACATATATACCTACTAGCTGAACCCGCTACTTCGTTCGCGTAAGCAGATGTTACTAACTTATACATTAGTTGGAAGTATCGTACGTCAAATATTTGGATAAGTAGTCATTGAAAACCCTTTGAGTTTGAGTGAATTTGTTTTTCCACACAAAAATATATTTAATTTTATCATCTTCATTTTTTCTTTTTTTAAACAATATCAAACATACTTAGTAAGGTTTCATAGTATCGAACATAGCAGCAAGTGTTAAGTTTGTAGGATTTTATAGGATACATTATGAAAAGTCTGAAGCGAATGTTCATGACCTGATACCTACTATCTCTTTTTATCCGCAAGCTGTTTTCTAGCTGTTACCCGCGAATTCGCCCGCGTAAAATTTTGAACGAAGCCTGTGTGGAATAAAATGATTAAGATTTTGAGTTTTAATGATATTCAAGCAAGTTGAACCCGTAAATCTAAGCCAAGTCTTAGTGAAATGTTAATGTATGATTTTAATTGTAGGTAACACAGAAAAAAATCCAAGAACGAAAGAATCCAAATTCGGCATCATAATCCTTTTAGCAGCAAAACTTATTAGTACAATTTAGAATACCAGTAACGTCACCTAGTGATGAAAGAAAAATACATACCACAATAGCAAAACATCGATTTAAATGGGGCTTTAGTGCTTTTAGATTTAAACTGGCATTAGCGCCATCTAATGAGAATATTATGTTGCTTGCTATTTTGATTGTGAACGCAAATCACCTATATTATCTACGCCAAAACGGGAGCATAAATTTTTCATTTTAGGCTTTACCTTACCATCACATCAAGTTCCTTACGAAAATATATGCTTATATTAATATGGAGTTAAATGAAAATATAGACTTATTAGCCCATGTGAAATTTTAGACTCTAAACTATATGTGTTTCGTATGTCAACCCATATCGTTGTGCCGTTTTGACGTGATAGTTAATATTTGTTTCCTTAGGGCCCATGCTTCTTTTCAGGTTGATAGGTAATACATAAATGTGGTATTTCAGACTATACGTTATCTCTGTTTCAATTTTCTACCAAATTTGCTTAGTCTTTCCGACGTCACAGTAACCTTATAAGTAACCGATTTGCTATTTCTGAGTTCAAACTACGTGTATTTCGAATTCCTTCAAAATATGTTCAGCCGGTCCAACGTTGTCCTGTAATTATTATGAATGTCACTGTTTGGATGTTTGTTACTTAATCATGGCGGAACGTATCAAGTGATCGGGTTGAAATTTGAAATAGAATTAGATTATAGTCTGGCAGAACACATAGGCTAAACATTGCCTATGTATAAGTACCCTATGTATTACTTAAGCTAAACCAAGAATGTGTCTTTAATTTTAACTCGATACATTCAGCCGTTCCAACGTAATTGAGCAGCAAAATTGAAACATTGACATAATTATATAATATTAGGAAAGCATAGGATTTAACAACAATTTAGAAAAATAAAACGGGTCAAATGCAAAAGGTACTCGCGCGCGAAGGTTCTGAACCATTAGCAAATAAACGGATTTTATTGTATGGGGCCCCCTGAATAATTTATTTTATTTTAAATAATTACTTTTAAAGAGAACATAAAACTAAATATTATGTGAATAGTTAAAGCGTCTACCTGTGACAGCTACGTTATTATTAGTATCGAGCAAGAAACGGTAAAAAAGCATGTTTGTTGTATGGGTGCACCTCTTAAATATTTATTTTATTTTTAGTATTTATTGTTAAAGCGGCAATAGAAATACATCATCTGCGAAAATTTCAACTTTCTAGCTATCACCGTTCTTGAGATACAGCCTGGTGACAGACGGACGGACGGACGGACGGATAGCGAAGTCTCAGTAATAGGGTCCCGTTTTTACCCTTTGTGTACAGAACCCTAACAACGGTCTGCTTCGGTCACCGAAGCTTGTTGAACACTACCTTTAAATTATAAACAGTATTTGGATTGAAATAATACGTTTTCTAATAAGTTACGGCTGGTCTAGTAAGTTACAGCTGACCTGGTCGGGAGAACGGCGACTGTCGATCCGGAGACCCAGGGTTCAAACCCACGCGTACCACTATCTTTTCAGAGTCATGTTCGTAATGCCGGTAATTAAAACGGTGAAGAAAACACTGTGAGGAAACCGAAATCTACCTATAATCTAAGTTCTAAGTCATATGTCATCCACCAACCGACACTGGGCCAGCGTGGTGGATTATAACCTGTCTCTCTCCTTGCGAGAAAAGGCCCCGACGCCCAGCAGTGGGAACATTTAATGGGTTGTTTAGGCTGCTACTTATTATGCTGATATGTTTTCTCCAAAATAACAAAAATCTACTTCAGTGATAGGTAATTTAATTCTGTCATTCGACTACATTTTATAAGAAGCTATGACTATGTCGTAACAGATACCTAGATCTAAGCTGATTTTAGCTTTTGTTGATATTTGAAAACTACCTCCCTGTTTTCGATATCTAAGATCACCTCTGAAGTATTTTCTACCAAACAAAAAGGAATTATCAAAATCAACTAACAATTAGCGGAGTTATCGTGTAAAATAAAACCAAATAAAAAACATGCAACCCGATTGAAAACATCCTCCTTGTTTGAAGTCGATTAAAACCGAATGATGTTTGTTTTCCACACAAAAATATATCTTTGACAATTATTTTGTCATCCAAGACGACGCGACGCGATCACGTGGGCACTTTCTAGAATCTAGATATTCTGTGGATAGTCTGATACACAGAATACTTAGAAGTTAGTATGTACCGAACGCGCCGCGCGTGTCGTTATTATTTAATGTTTGTGTAATTTCCGAACCACCAGACCGATAATATTCAAATTTTGACGGGACAATATAAAAATATGTTCTTTCTAACAAAAAAATTAATGAAATTAAACAACGCAAACATGAGTTACAACCAAATACACATTCTGACTTTCACCCCCTCCCGCAAGAAAACCGATCAGAATTCGGGGATCAAAAGTAGCCTACAGCAATGTCCTTAGTATAAACTAAAATCATGCCAAGTTTCAGCTGAATTGAATCAGTAGTTTCGGCGTGATGCGTGATCTCTATACAGAAAGACAGACAGACAGACAGACAGACAGACAGACAGACAGACATGAAAGAAAAAAAATGCAGTTTCGCCATCAGTATCGACTATGGAGTGCCCCAAAAAATTTTTTTTCAAAATATCTTCAATGTACAGAATTCGACCCGTTACAGTTTTATTATAAGTATAGACAAGAATTGTTCGTTTAAAGATAAAAGATTATGAGAAGACAAGACGTTTTAAGTGTTGGAGAAATGCTAAGCACAAAGTTTAACTATAAATAGTAATAAATAATAATAGTAATAAAAAATATAAAGCTGCAGAGTTTATTTGTTTGTTTGAACGCTAGGATCTCGGGAAGTACTGGTCCGAATTGAAAGATTATTTTTCTATTGGATAGTCCATTTATCGAGGAAGGCTATAGGCTATAGAACGTAACGCTACTATTAATAGAAGCGGAGCATGAATCAAGAATGTAACAAAAATCGGGAAAAAAATATTCCTTTTTGCCAGTTTTCGTATCGTGCTTTGACATGACAGCATGTGTCTAAGATTGCGTCATTGAATATAAACTTTTGCTAATCAAATTTGTTTCTAAATCTGAGTTGGTACGACCAATTTCCGACAGGTAGCTGAAGAAGTGTTTTGTTTTAAAGCGATCTTCTCAGGAATGACTGAACCGATTTCAGTCATTCTTTGACCGTTGTATATGTACGGGATCCTTATGAGTGCTATAGGTATAATGTACCACGGGCGACGCCGGGGCTAACATCTAGTATTAGTATAAATGCGAAAGTTGGGATGTACAGTCTATATGCAGTAGTGTGTACGGTGTGGCGACGCGTCGCCACGCTATACGATGGTATATATATACAGTCTAAATTCAGTAGTGTGTACGGTGTGGCGACGCGTCGCCACGCCATACGATGGTATATATATACAGTCTATATGCAGTAGTGTGTACGGTGTGGCGACGCGTCGCCACGCTATACGATGGTATATATATATACAGTCTAAATTCAGTAGTGTGTACGGTGTGGCGACGCGTCACCACGTTATACGATGGTATATATATACAGTCTAAATTCAGTAGTGTGTACGGTGTGGCGACGCGTCGCCATGCTATACGATGGTATATATATACAGTCTATATGCAGTAGTGTGTACGGTGTGGCGACGCGTCGCCACGCTATACGATGGTATATATATACAGTCTATATGCAGTAGTGTGTACGGTGTGGCGACGCGTCGCCACGCTATACGATGGTATATATATACAGTCTAAATTCAGTAGTGTGTACGGTGTGGCGACGCGTCGCCACGCTATACGATGGTATATATATATAGTCTAAATTCAGTAGTGTGTACGGTGTGGCGACGCGTCGCCACGTTATACTATGGTATATATATACAGTCTAAATTCAGTAGTGTGTACGGTGTGGCGACGCGTCGCCACGCTATACGATGGTATATATATACAGTCTATATGCAGTAGTGTGTACGGTGTGGCGACGCGTCGCCACGTTATACTATGGTATATATATACAGTCTAAATTCAATAGTGTGTACGGTGTGGCGACGAGTCGCCACGCTATACGATGGTATATATATACAGTCTAAATTCAGTAGTGTGTACGGTGTGGCGACGCGTCGCCACGCTATACGATGGTATATATATACAGTCTAAATGCAGTAGTGTGTACGGTGTGGCGACGCGTCGCCATGCGATCAGTGATTAAACGAATGAAGTAGTCACGATTTGAAATAAATTCGTAAATTGTTGTCAACGTTATCTGGAAAAAAAATCGTAATATTTTATTTCATCATTATGACATATTTAGTTCACAATATGTTATTTTCTGCATATTACTTTTACAACATAATGTCGATGTTTCACATCTGCCAGGCGTCCCGTGACGGCTCACATTTTTAACCCCCGACCAAAAAAAAGGGGTGTTATAAGTTTGACGTCGATGTCTGTCTGTCTGTCTGTCTGTGTGTGTGTCTGTCTGTGGCACCGTAGAGCTCAAACGGATAGGCCGATTTCGATGCGGTTTTTTTTATTTTAAGGTTAATATCCGTGCTGATGTTCTTAGCTATGTTTGGTTAATATCGATTCAAAATGGTCGCCTCCACAAAATGGCGGACAAAATATTTCTTCACGACCTACCTCAATATGGGTATCAAATGAAAGGGCTTGACAAATAGAACACTATTCACTGTAACAAATTTAAAATCCAAGATGGCCGCCACCACAAAATGGCGAATTAAATTATTTTTTTCATTACTACCACAATATGGGTATCAAACGAAAGGGCTTGACTAGTAGAATACTTTGCACTATGACAAATTTCAAATCCAAGATGGCCGCTCCCACAAAATGGCGAAATACATTTTTTTTTCTAAACTTCCTTAATATGGGTATCAAATGAAAGGGCTTGACTAGTATGAATGTTGCAATGATATGAAATCCGAGGTAGTCGGGGTTAGTCAAAATTTTAATTTTGTTCTTGTTTAGGTTTCCGTAGCCAGATGGCAAAATACGGAACCCTTATAGATTCATCATGTTTGTCTGTCTGTCCGTCCGTATGTCACAGCCACTTTTCTCTGACACTATAAGAGCTATACTATTGAAACTTGGTAAGTAGATGTAATCTATTGTTTTTAAGCTTTCGCGATTTGAACACATAATGTTTATAATGTACAGGACTTGATCACGATTTAATTCATAGTTTAAATAGTTCAGTCTTCTCGTGACCACGGCGGTTGTAGCGCTGCCGAAACGTCGAGGTATTCAAACAATGAATTAAATCGTGATTAAGTCCTGTACATTGTAAACATTAGATGTAATCTGTGAACCGCTGTGATTTTGATACAAAAAAAATTAGAAAAAAACAAATATTTTTAGGGATACATAGAACTGAAACTCAAAAAACCTCTTTTTTTCTTCTTTTTTTCTTCTGAAACTCTTTTTTTTTTATCCATACCATACCTGTAGCGTATCTATGGATAGGTCATCAAAAATTATATTGTGGTTACTAACTTTTTTTTTCTAAACTGTATAGTTTGAGCGAGGGAGTTTGTTCTCTTCCAATGTTCACAAATATTATTTTATCTATAGCAAGGGCTGTTCATTCGAGTCGATATGGGACGTGGAAGCGCCGGCCCTGCGGTCGCGGCCTTCGCTCTGCCGCACACTACTACGCACTCGCACCGATCACTTCTACCCCGTGTACCGGAATCCACACTACGCCGTCTTCAAGCTGCACGACTACAGTGTCCGGTGAGTTACTAGGTTGCTCCGCTGCCGCTCCAACGCTACACCGCTGCATTAGCATGTCAGTGAGCGAGTCGCAAGAATAAGAATATAGCTCGCACTGTGTAACAAGCACAAAATTAAAAATTTCGATTAACCCCCGACTACCTCAGATTTTTTATCTGTACAACATTCTACTAGTCAAGCCCTTTCATTTGATACCCATAATGAGGTAGTAGTGATAAAATAATGGAATTCGCCATTTTGTGGTGGCGACCATCTTAGATTTGAATTTTTTGTAGTGTTATAGTTATAGTATTTTACTAGTCAAGCCCTTTCATTTGATACCCATATTGAGGTAGGTTGTGAAGAAATATTTTGTCCGCCATTTTGTGGCGGCGGCCATCTTGAATCGATATTAACCAAACATAGCTAAGAACATCCGCACGGACATTAACTTTCAAATAAAAAAAACCGCATCGAAATCGGCCCGTCCGTTTGAGCTCTACGGTGCCACAGACAGACACACACACACAGACAGACAGACATCGACGTCAAACTTATAACACCCCTTTTTTTGGTCGGGGGTTAAAAATAGGTCTTAAAATATAAAAAATGTACAACCTTGACGGGCGTTCAACATTTACAGGTTTACAGAGATAGTACTTTCTTGTAATTCTGTTTTCGAATAACGAACATTATATTTATCAGTTACATACTACAAGAACAAAATTAAAAATTTTGATTAACCCCCGACTACCTTAGATTTTTTATCTGTACAACATTCTACTAGTCAAGCCCTTTCATTTGATACCCATATTAAGGGAATTGTGAAAAGGAAATGTAATTCGCCATTTTGTGGTAGCGGCCATCTCGGATTTGAAATTTGTCATAGTGCAAAGTATTCTACTAATCAAGCCCTTTAATTTGATACCCATATTGAGGTAGTAGTGAAAAATATTATATAATTCGCCATTTTGTGGTGGCGGCCATCTTGGATTTGAAATTTGTTATAGCGTTTAGTACTCCACTAGTCAAGCCCTTTCATTTGATACCCATATTGAGGTAGGTTGTGAAGAAATATTTTGTCCGCCATTTTGTGGAGGCGGCCATTTTGAATCGATATTAACCAAACATAGCTAAGAACACCCGCACAGATATTAACTTTCAAATAAAAAAAACCGCATCGAAATCGGCCCATCCGTTTGAGCTCTACGGTGCCACAGACAGACACACACACAGACAGACAGACAGACAGACAGACCGACAGACAGACAGACAGACAGACATCGACGTCAAACTTATAACACCCCTTTTTTTTGTCGGGGGTTAAAAATAGTTGTACATAGCCATATTTCCTTTAAAAAAAGCGTGTATTAACGTACATGTCGCGCTACGGTCTGAACCATGCGCGGTCCGGGGGGGGGGTCACATGACCTCCCCCAAAATCGTATGAGTTAAACAAAATTTCTAAGAAAATTAAAAATATCTATTAGTACATAGACTATTTTTTAACGCGGGAAAACAACTAGAACGGGAACTACGAGGGTAAAACCATGAGGCGCTACTAGTAAAGTATTTTTTGCTAGATTTATTGTATTTCTACTTGTGATCCCCCCTAAACCTGAGGCTGCGTACTGGTGACCCCTTCCAAAATTCGAGGCTGGGACCGCGCATGGTCTGAACGGCTAAGAAAATCGCAAACTATGATGTCTAGGTAATTACTGCGTATACAGGGTTATTGGTTATCACCTTGCTTTAATTTCTTTTAAAGGGATGTAAAATCAAATCATCAAATCGCAAATCACTTCTTTATTTGCGAAAATGGGTGGGTACAACAAGATATTATATAATTGTATTGAGAACTCCATAAATATTCAACCTTACGGCATGCAGATTTCAAGTTATTATGACAAATAATAGACAAGCGTAGAACGAACCTAATTTAAAGCTTCCAAGGACCAGCTACTTTGCATTAAATATACGCTTACATTTTTAGGGGACGTTGTGGCGTCTGGACATTATGCCATCCCGGATAATTTAACACTGGGGCAAAATCGACTTGTGGTGTTTATGGTATCGGGGCATCTAGTAGAACATCCGTCCTTGAACATATTGACACTAGGGCCAATACACCCCGGAGGCTATAGGGAAGGCATTGTCAGTAGCAAATACCATTTCATGGTGTAAGATCAATAATTGTATATATATTTTTTATATATGTCAAATAGATTACTAATTTATATAAATAACTAGCTGTAACCACGCTTCGCTGTGGCACATTGTAATGCAAAAATGAGATAAAAACAATCCTTGATGCGGATTATATATCATTGTAAAATTTCAACTCGATCGGTGCAGAACTTTTTGAGTTTTTGAAGCGTGCACAAACCAACGTAACATTTTTATATATAGAGATTAAGTAAAAACAGTAAAGTTCATTAAGTACGTCAACTTTTGCTCTACAGTTTATAATAATCTATTTTCTTCAAAAAAACACAAAACCCGACTGCAATATTAAATTAAATTCAAATATTTCAACATATGGAAAAGTAAGCAATCACTATGTCATCGAGGTAAATTTTCGCTGTTTTTTAACCCCCGACCAAAAAAAGGGGTGTTATAAGTTTGACGTCGATGTCTGTCTGTCTGTCTGACTGTCTGTCTGTCTATCTGTCTGTCTGTCTGTCTGTCTGTCTGTCTGTGTGTCTGTCTGTGGCACCGTAGAGCTCAAACGGATGGGCCGATTTCTATGCGGTTTTTTTTATTTGAAAGTTAATACCCGTGCGGATGTTCTTAGCTATGTTTGGTTAATATAAATTCAAGATGGCTGCCGCCACAAAATGGCGGACAAAATATTTCTTCACAATCTACCTCAATATGGGTATCAAATGAAAGGGCTTGACTAGTAAAATACTATACACTATAAAAAAATCAAATCCAAGATGGCCGCCACCACAAAATGGCGAATTATATTATTTTTTCACTACTACCTCAATATGGGTATCAAACGAAAGGGCTTGACTAGTAGAATGTTGTACGGATTACAAATCTGAGGTAGTCGGGGGTTAGTCAAAATTTTTAATTTTGTTCTTGTTGTTCATATTTCCAAAACAGCTACATTGATTTCGATAAAATTTATATGGGGCCACCTCTGAACCATGATCTACGAATTAGTTTACAATTACTACTGCGAAGCCGAGGGTCGTGGGTTCGATTCCCACCCAGTGCAAACATTTGTGTGATGAATTCAAATGTTTGCACTGTGTCTGGGTGTTTCTATTTATAATAAGTATGTATTTAAATCTATATATGTATTATATCAGCTATCTGGCTGCCATATTACAAGCTCTGCTTAGTTTGGGGTCAGATGGTGTTGTGTGTGAATTGTCCACCAATATTTATTTATTATACCATACCTTTTGTCGTCTACACCAACCCCATTATAGAAGATTTTTAACCCCCGACCAAAAAAAGGGGTGTTATAAGTTTGTCTGTCTGTCTGTCTGTCTGTGTGTGTGTGTGTGTGTGTGTCTGTCTGTGGCACCGTAGAGCTCAAACGGATGGGCCGATTTCGATGCGGTTTTTTTTATTTGAAAGTTAATATCCGTGCGGGTGTTCTTAGCTATGTTTGGTTAATATCGATTGAAAATGGCCGCCTCCACAAAATGGCGGACAAAATATTTCTTCACAACCTACCTCAATATGGGTATCAAATGAAAGGGCTGGACTAGTAGAGTACTAAACGCTATAACAAATTTCAAATCCAAGATGGCCGCCACCACAAAATGGCGAATTATATAATATTTTTCACTACTGCCTCAATATGGGTATCAAATGAAAGGGCTTGATTAGTAGAATACTTTGCACTATGACAAATTTCAAATCCAAGATGGCCGCTACCACAAAATGGCGAATTACATTTCTTTTTTCACAATTCCCTTAATATGGGTATCAAATCTCTGACTTCTGCCCTCTTCTGACTGCCCTCGTGGCTTAGTGGGTAGTAACTCTGCCTGCGAAGCCGAGGGTCGTGGGTTCGATTCCCACCCAGTGTAAATATTTGCGTGATGAATTCAAATGTTTGCACTGTGTCTGGGTGTTTCTATGTATAATAAGTATGTATTTAGAACTATATAAGCATTCTATCAGCTGTCTGGCCGCCATATCACAAGCTTTGCTTAGTTTGGTGTCAGATCGTGTTGTAAAAAAAAAAAAAAAAAAAAAAATGAAAGTAGCTTGACTAGTAGAATGTTGTACAGATAACAAAACTAAGGTAGTCGGGGGTTAATCAACATTTTTAATTTTGTTCTTGTTGAACTGTTATTTATGGCATACAGCTGGACACTTTTTAACATTTTCTACCTAATGACACTCCCTTACCTTCCACCCTCCGTAACACATTTTAACCGCCATTTTTTTTTTTTAGTTATATGCCTCGCAGTTTCGACACTTGACATTTGCTGAGCGCCGAAGCCGAATCGCTGCAACATGACTGACGAAACTCCACATATCTACCTACAAGGACATACGGAAACGGTGAAAAACTACCGTTACATTAATAGTAGTAACAAAGTAACAAACCTTCGAATATGGTCCGCACGAACCATATTCGAACCTGTTAACGAGGTCGAGATAAACATTATTTGAATAGGGGTGTTAACAATTTTTCGGAACTGCTTTTATTTTGAAGATTGACGCATGTTTACCGTAATAAATAACATTTTATCTCAAAATATTAGTATTTTTGATGAGTAAATATACAATATTAGACTAATTTTTAAATTTGCCGCTAAAACACTAACGACTGACATGACGTCACTAGTCGCAAAAATTGGTCGCGATTCATGACTGTATGTCCAGTTTGTGTGTTTTCTTATCAATACTTAAATACAAATAATCAAAATCGTCGTCACTAAGCTCGCAAACTATACTAAAAATGCAGAAAAGTGAACAGTAACTTTTCGACAGCTTGTTTTGTGACTAGTGACGTAATAAGTCATATTGGTGTGTCCAGTCACGTGACAACAGATTAAAAATACAGCATTTAAAATCATTTATAATAAATGTACTAAGTAACTTTAAATTATAATAATGTGATTTTCGATATTCTATTTATACAAACTATCATAAAATTAGCATTGAACATTAATTTGTGATTAGTGTTAACATCCTATTTTTTCGTTCTCGCTGGTTTGGTACGACGACTCCTCGAATATGGTTCGTGCGGACCATGTTCGTGAGTATAATAAGTATGGTTCGCCACGAACCATATTCGAGCTTGTAAATGGCGGTGCGGCGATCATTAGATATTATTATTATTCAGTTCTCCATAGTTCAATGCGGCGATTCCCCGAATATGGATCGTGCGCGCCATGAATATGGTTCATGCGTACCAAGAATATGGTTTGCAACGCCCTATATTCGAGCTGTAAACGGCAGTGAGATGAACAGTATTATTATTTCGTTCTCGCTGGTTTGCGGCTACTCATCCAAAACGGTTCTTACTCGTAAATGGCGGTGCGGTGAATATTATTATTGTAATTATTCTGTTCTCGCTGGTTCGGTGCGCCGACTCATATGGTACGTTCAATTCCATTGTGTGGACGACGAACTGTACTGATCTTTGTGTCAGCCGTCATTCAACCGCTGCGTGAAAAACATGACAGCGTTGCCAAAAAATTTATATTAATAAGTTACGACAATAAGATGAAGAAAGAAATTATATGTTATTTTTTTGTTTGATGTTTTATAGTATAGAGTAAGTAATATGTAACGTATTGTACGGAGAAGTAATGTAGCTACAATGTTTACTTAAATTAAATCGATTCTAGTTTTAATAAAATAAGGGGCAGAACACACAAGCGCGACTGGTCCGATCGTTCATGTGTTGTGAAACGCCGCACCGTTTTCGTGGTACGACACGTACCATATTTGAATGCCTATAGATGTTACAACAGGCAGCTACAGTTATCAAGATGCAAAAATATACCTGTGGATGATAACGGTTGCCAAGGCGAGATGATAAAAAAAATATTTAAAAAATTGTACACATATTTTTTTTTGTTTCACAAATATAAAATGACAACATTATGGTACAATTTTAAAACAAAATTGGTTGCCTGTAAAGTCGGTATACGGGCGACAGTTTTACGTGACAACGACTTTGAGTGGTAAAATAATTTTACGGAAGGGACGCGTGCCTTTCACTTTTTATGTCTGTCTCTCTCGCTCTTAGGCGGGCTAACCATGCCCGAGTGGAAGGGACGCGTGCCTCTCACTCGCTCTCGTTGTGAGCGCATAACGTGAGCGGAGCGTAACGCAGTTTCTTGAAGTGTCACCCGGCAAACCAATTTATAAGACGTTGTCACGTCAAAAAATACTTATCTCTACTATTTTTTCTAAAAACCTTCCTCTTGAATTACTCTGTATTTAAAAAACGCATCAAAATCTGTTTGGTAGTTTTAAAGATCTAATACATACATAGGAACAGACAGCGAGAAGTGACTTTGCTGTATACTATGTAATGATACATAACATACATACATATATACTGTACACATATTGTTACATCGATGACCTTTATTTAATTAAGCCTAAATTATAAAAACCAGACATTTTTTGCAAGACCAGAATAATAATAGTAATGCGTTAGAAAGGACGCTAGTACATCAGGCGAGATGGTGGTCAAGTGCGAACCTATTATAGTTGAATAAATAAATAGTAAGGTTTCTTGACGAATAAGTAAAGTTGGTAGACAATTCACACACAACACCATTTGACCCCAAACTAAGAAAAGCTTGTAAGATGGCAGCCAAATCGCTGATATCTATACTAATATTATAAAGCTGAAGAGTTTGTTTGTTTGTTTGAACGCTAGGATCTCGGGAAGTACTGGTCCGAATTGAAAGATTATTTTTTCTATTGGATAGTCCATTTATCGAGGAAGGCTTTAGGCTATAGAAAATAACTCTACTATTAATTGAAGCGGAGCATGAAACAAGAATGTAACAAAATCGGGAAAAAATATTCCCCTTTTGAGAGTTTTCGTACGTTTCGTGCTTTGACATGACACATGACAGCATGTGTCAAAGATTGCGTCATTGAATTTCAATAATCTGTGCCTTGAATATAAACCTTTGCTAAATTTTTTTTTCTAAATCTGAGTTGGTACGACCAATTTCCGACAGGTGGCGTAGCAGGTAGCTGAAGAGGTTTTTTGTTTGAAATCGATATTCTCAGGAATGAGTGAACCGATTTCAGTCATTCTTTCACCATTGGATATGTACGGGATCCCGATGAGTGCTATATAATATACCACGGGCGAAGCCGGGGCGGGCATCTAGTAATACTTATATATATATATAAATAAATACTTATTATACATATAAACACTCAGACTCAGTACAAATATTTGAATTCATCACACAAATATTTGCACTGGGTGGGGAAACGAACCCACGACCCTCGGCTTCGCAGGCACAGTTACTACTCACTAAGCCACGAGGCCAATCATCACGAATGGGTACATCAAAGAGAAGAAATTGTGACTGTGCCAAAAATAATATACCATTCTAATTATTCTGTCAGCTAGATTTTAGAAAAATTAGAAACATTTATTTTTTGCTCCATTAAATTATAAAATATCGTCAAAGATATATATAGATCAACAAGTTCCCGGAGTGGGAAGCTGTGACGTCACGTCTTCGTAAAAATTGTACCATAAAGTGACGATACTCGGAAACTTCTAGCGCTGTATTTTCGCCATTTTGTGTATTGTGAAACAAAAGAAGAAATACGTGTCCAACATTTTTTTATAATGGAACTGACGGGACTAATTAGTTTTTTTTGTCATCTCGCTTATTAACAAGAACCCTCGTTTTATGCCGGTGGCTTATATGGTTGAAAGTATTACGTGTTGTGATTTTTCTGTAGTTAAATTTTATTCTTAACCTTAATAAATAAATGTATTATTCTCTTACTTATACTTTTATTACACATACCCCAAACCCTCGGTCCCAAAAAGTCCCGTATTAACCCATAGAGCATAGAGTCCGCACTGCTGAGGCACGGATCTACTCTAAAAGGTTGCATTCAGAACCATAGGCAAGCAATTCTCTGTTCTGAATTTAGTTACTACCTAACTGAATGTTATTCCACGAAACTAAATTCAGAAACCAAACTAAGCCATACTTAGACCAAGTCACGTATTGTCGTCATGGATTAAACACCCTGTTGATCGGGAATGAAACGAATCTACTTAAATTCATAAGTCACCAGCGGGGGCGCAGGACGAGGTAAGAAATCGCGCTGTGATAAGCCGAATATCTACGTCACGTGAAATTACTTTCCACCAATGATTGGACAAAACGAGATAGAGTTATGAAAACTTCTAAGGACAGAGCAGGATGCAAAGAAAGACATCAACGGGTTCAACGGTATAGAGTAAGATCCCAGGGCCGCCAGACGTCACGTATTTTCTGATGAACGAAATGTGTACCAGTGAGTAGAGTTAGTACGTAAGTACTAAGAACACATGCTTACCCGCTAATTTGCTTAGACGGCTAATTTTGAGATATTGGGTCCAGAAGGTACATTAAAACATTTAAGTACGAGATTATGAGTTTATTGGATGACTGGTCCCTTAGATTTCTCTGTCTTTTCGGAAATGGCTTTAAAATAGTTGTCTGATAAACGTAATGTTTACAAATGGAGTATGAGAATTTAAGTGAAGTCAAGTCATTATTTTGGAAGTTGGGAAGAGTTTAAAGCGTCTGTTAAGCAAAACTGCCGCTGCCGGCGGAAAGTGTCTGGGAGTATTGGGGCCTTATTTTTAAAGATTGCCTATAACATACCTAGGTGAAAATCAGTTGTTAGAAAATACGAAAAGTAATATAATATATCTTCTGGACCCCATATCTCAAAATTGGCAAGCAAGTTAGCGGGTAAGGATGTGTTCTTAGTACGTACTAACTCTACTCAATCATCCACATTTCGTTAATCAGAAAATACGAGACGTCTGGCAGCTCTGGGATCTTGGACTAGTAGGTTAGATGTGCAATTATGCTTATAAAACGCCACGGAGGGGGAGTCGTACGATCAGTCCAATGAGTAATTGTCTTTGCGTATTGGAAATTTAGAGTACTCTACTAAATTCATTCGGCATGCACTCATTGTACGGGACGGAATAAACACGGAACATTGTACAAGCGTTTTACTACAGTACACATTGACATCGGGGCCGGCACGCGGGCACAGATCAGAAAATAGTTACTTCGTAACAGATGCATCACTGCCTTACAAAAGCGCAAATACCTACACGATAATAACCTAAACTTTCGTAAACTACTTACCTACTGTTACTTGCAAGCAAAAATACACCTTTGCACAAGCACGCAAAGTTGAGAATACCGTGCGCCCCGTGTGGCTTGTCGTCTGCTTACGTCACTGACCAAACGTGCTAGGGTTGTACAAAATATGATAAGATGATAAAAAACCTAAACTGCAAATTGTAATTTTCTTTATTATTTATTTAAATGGAATGAAAATGAAAAAAAATGTTTATTATCTCAATAACGAAAACCAAATCACAAGAAAAGCTACAAAACCTAGCGTCTACCGCCTTAAAGTTATTAAAAACAGTTTCACGCGCTCCCGGATGTTAAATACAAAGCGACAATATACATATACGAAGAATACATATATGTGACAATAAATAGGTACAAAGAATGAATACTTAACATGTTTTGCTAGTGTGAACTAGATCCCACACTATGGTGACCTGTTTTGTGGGATCCAGGCTAATTTTATGCAAGTAAAAAAAAGACTGAAACGACTAAAAAAAATATTTTTATTTTATTTTCAAACAATTAAATTTTCTCCGAAAAAACAAACTTTCAGATACTTACTCGAATTCTAGAATTTTATAATTTTGGCTAAGTTTATCATCACGTCATACAGATATATTAGATATATTAAATGTATATATATACTTATGCTTTACATACCATTGCAATTTTTCCAACATACTTTATTGCTATTGCAGCCATCCACAATACAATAATGCCGCGACATTATTTATGCGCGCACTCGGCGTTCGTACGCACGTCAGCTCGGGCAAGCGGCCGGCGCCCCTGTGATTTTAGTACACCCGGGTGGACCCGAACGAGTAGGTTAATATCGCGCGCCGTATAGCGAGTGGTGAGGGTGTGACGCGGGTCCTTCACACCACAGTATAAATACTACCAGTAGTTCATCGCCTTTCGACTTTGGGAGAAACGCCGATAATGTCTTGACAGGGTTGTCGCAAACTAAAGTTCTTTTTACCAAAATTAAATTAAAACATTCGGAAAACGTCAGCCCTGAGCCACGCTCCTGCAATACTAACATTGTAATGTAGGCAAGGCAGGAGCGCGCTTCCCGCGTCTCACCCCCGCACGATTGCCACGGCTAGACGGCTTCTTCGAACGACTGTATGATTTTATAGACTGTATTAACACCATGCATAAAAACATCTATTACAAAAGTAACGAAATTATCTTTATTATTACAAAACTCAACTCGACTTTCTCTTAAAAATAAGTTTGGATTTTGAATCCATTTCAAAGAGATTACAGAGCTTAACAACTACGACTGGTTACATTCAATGTGATGTTGCTATATCTAAGGTTTCCTGGAAGCTCACCCTTAGCGCTAATCTGTATAATATATTCTATTGTTATAACTACAGTACAGTTTGTGAAGTTTTTTAAATTCTTTTGTACCTTTATTTTGTTTTAAACTAATTACACTAATACTAAGAGTATTCATTATTCAGGTATGATAATAAATGTGTGTCAAATGGGATGCGATCGCATAGAAAAGACCGCCGAATGCAACTGAAACTTAATTCGGGCTAAACCATATCACATGTCACCTGGCAGGCGCAGTCGGAAGGGGGACAAGACCCAAAAATCGGATACAATAAATTAAAAATCTAATAAAATTCAAAATATCTAATAGTACATAGACTATTTCTTACCATGGGAAAACAACTAGAATAGCAACACGGGTAAAATCGTGGGGTGCTACTAGCAAAGTATTTTTTACTCGATTTATTGATTTCTACTGGTGACCCCCTCCAACATTTGAGGCTGGGACCACGCCTGTCACCTTTTTAATTTACTTAAAAGTATTTTCTTTACAGTTGTTTCAAATATTTTATGGAGTACAACTATGAATAAATTCAATCTTAATTTTTAAAGTAATAAAACAAAGTTGAATGAAAAACCTTGAGATGGTTTTTTAATCAGCATAAATTACATTTCTAACATGAAATAATAAAATAATTACACCTACAAGTTGTAATAGACATGTTAACTACAATCAAAGTATGTATTTCCATTTTCAGGTCAAGACCTAGTAGTAATTGAGCAAAATGAGAGAAAAATGGCAGTAAAAGTATGCATACTTTCAGTTCTAAATACTTTTTTGTTTTGTATTAAATAAATATAATTTAGTCTAGACCAAAGAGTTTACATATACTATGTATTAGAGTTAGAACAAACACTTTACAATATTGCTTAATGATCAAATTTGGACCACTCTGAGATCTATATCTACTACTATTTATAATTAGAAGCTGTGGTGGTTACAATATCCCACGGCTCACAAAGCTCGTATCTTTCAATGCATTCAATAAGCCAGCCTATATTCAGGGCTTTGATATGTTGCATATTGTACATCGGTTCAAAAATATCTTTAAAAATAATGTAATGTGAGCAGTTAACAAGTTTCCCACCCTTCTTAGCATGATACGGGATCAGGCTCTCTTCTTCCGGGATCAGTTCTGGGTTCGGAACCCTTCTGAGGAACACACCCCCTGCATCTGTTACCAATTTTGTCAGGATCGCTTTCGTAACTATAGTTTTCTTAGTAATCTCATATTTGCTTCCGAAATTGTGAAAATAGAAATGACATCCGTCAAATAAGCCTGGCAGTTGTTTGTACTTGTTGTATCGTGAGTTTTTCGGGCCTTGGAATGTTGGTGTACTCACTCCGGTGACTTCATACTTCTGAAACGGTTCTAGCTTGTCTTCATTTGAATTTGTCACCCAACTTGATGTTATAATCCATATGGAATTTACGATGCCTTGTAAGACATCTAAGCTGGACTGGCATATGCCATTTTCTTCAGCGTCGACTATAAGGTGGGTTACTTTCTTTGTGAATTTTGATTCGATGTGCACATTACTGTGCTTTTTTTCAAGAGATTTCAGTTTAGCAAACACTGTACGGTGTTCTGATACACAGTACACTCGTATATCTTCTGATTCTAGCTCTGCGTACAGAGCAGACATATGAGCTATATTTATACTCTGAGTTAAAATGATATCGTCTGCTGCTGACAACAAAACATTCTTTAAATCTGGTGATGCTAGTTGGAATGGAGTCTCACCTTTGCAATTACGGGCGTTCATATCCGCTCCATGCTTTACCAAGAGCTCGGCTATATTTCTGTGATTGTATCGCACTGCTTCATGAAGGGGAGTCTCATTACTCTGCCCCGGTACACTAATTAATGTATTATATTGCAATAATAACTTCACTAAGTCAATTCGACCATTCTGCACAGCCTCATGTAGAGGAGTCCAACCAGCATTATCTTTTGTGTTCGTGTTAGCGCCTTGATCTAACAATTCTGCAACTTTGTCCAACTTATTAAGTCTACAAGCTATATGAAGCGCGGTTTCACCTTTAGTGTTTTTCTTTTCGATGGCTTTGTTAATTCTACTCACTGATGATAAAACAGAGTCGTTTAGATTGGTAGAAAGTTCCGTCTTTTGAAGAACTTTTATTTGTTTCTTAGTTGCATTTTGAGGGCCTACGACTTTAGCGGCTACGTTTCGTTTCGTATGAGACTTAGTTTTTGTGGAAGAGACAGAAATTGGCTCTGTGGCGGTGGGTTTAGTTCTATATGCATCAAATATTTTTTCAAGTTCTTGGACTGATTTTATGCCGGTTGTAATCTTATCGCCGTCGTCAGGGAACGTAGTGCATCCATCGAGGCTGGCTTTACAGCGAGGACACGTTTTTAGGCCTTCGAAATGTTCCGCACAGATAATGTGAAAGCATTTACTGATAGTAACAGGATTTCGGCAAAGTTCGGCGCAAGCACTACATATGTAGTTCTGTTTTACGGCATGAAGCGCCTGTATAAAATTTTCTACGTCTTTTACAGACATTTTTGGTAATTCCTTTCAGTTTAATTTGATAATTGATAACTTTTACAACTACTTTAAGTTTTACCCGGGAAAATCGGAAAATGAGGAAATGAGTATAGAAAATTGTTCACGACATTTACCGAAGTTTGACAGTGACTAGTGACAACTGACGCTAAAAAGAACAAAGAACCTGTGAGCCCCAATTTTTTTATCTTATTTATTAGCATCGCACATTTTGCAGTGTCATATTTTAATTTTAAACTAGTTTCTTCAAGGCTTGAAACTATGAAACTTGATATGAATATTGTAGACTGCAGGCCCGTAAACAAAATTTATGGGTCAGCCTCTTTTAATCCATTATTCCGTAATGCCGTACAAATATTATGTGACAAGGAGAAATGAGCGAGGGTAGCAACCACCCCCTTTTCAACTGCACTCAGTTGGACAGCTTTCACATGACGGCATAGTACTAAATCTTATTATTTTATACCCTTCTATCATCTTTATCTACTATAAGTAAAAAATTATTGGAATCATTATTGTGGGAAATATAATTTTACATCTTTTATTTTTTTGTAGAATTTACCGTTTACGATTTATTGCTTATTTCCTGAACTAGTTTTTCTATTGCGCCCGATAACTCTTAAAATATCAGCTTAATTGGTTCGGTATATAGAAAACAAAAGATGCAAAATGTTGTTTTCTACAATAATGCTCTCAGTAACTTTCTGTTTAAAACGTATAGTTTCCAAGATTTCGCCAAAATCGTTTTTTCTAAATGGTGCTTGAGGCGAATTCTGGATCTTGGAAACTAGTACTAAATTGCCGATCCAATATTTTTTGTCAGGTTAAGGATCAGTTGTTGAGCATAAAATCACAAAATACTGATAGATCTAGGTGGAGCCTCGGGCGCCATCTTGCAAAAAAACGTTTTAGCTGATATATCAAAACCTATGTACTTTAGAAGAAATATCATTGGAATCATTATTATAGGAAATTTAATTTTACATCTTTTAATATCTCACAATTTTTTTGTAGAATTTACCGTTTACGACTTATTGCTTATTTTCTAAACCAGTTTTTCTATTGTGGCCGATAACTCTTAAAATATCAGCTTAATCGGTTCGCTAAATATAAAACAAAAGATGCGAAATGTTATTTCTTACAGTACTTAATAGTTTCCATAACTTTTACACGAAAGTGCATAGTTTCCAAGATACCGAGGGATAGAGATATATACGTTTCTTCAAGATGGTGCTTGACCATGCAGTTTAGGGTAAAAATCACAGACACTGTTATTGTAGAAAATACAATTTTGGATCTTTTGTTTCTAGTAAACTTTGGTGTGAAACTTACCCTTTACGATTTATGACTCATGTAATAGTTCCGAGTTCACCCGAAGACTTCTTTCACTTACAAGCGTGACGATGAGCTTAATTCACAGCCCATGAAACATATGTGTGTTGTACGTCAAAAGAAGTTATCACTTCAAAACGTAATATTTGTTATGATTTCCAATAACAATATGATGATGACGACTGGAAAATATCGAGATGGTCGATAGCTTTTAACAGTCTTATCAATCTCTAGCGCAACTCCATTTTTACCTACCCTCCTACCCACGACAGAAAATACTGTCTGGTGTGTCACCGCATTTATTGAGTTGCAATGCCAGGGCCGGCCGCTAGGTAGGTGAGCAAAACAGACTCTGACTAAGGACGGGGCGCATTGGGCGTATTGACCGTTTAGGATGTGTATCGATTTAAAGTTTCGTAACAACCATTCTCACATTTATATGTAGCAGAAAACTTCGTATAATTGTAGTGGAAGTACCACACCTTTGCCAGTTATTCTACCGCCAAGCAGGAATGTGCAAACATTACTGTGTTCCGGTTTGAAGGGCAATGTTTCCAGATAAATTACAGGGCTTAGAGATATAACATCTTAAATCTCTGTGTGACGAGCGCAGTGCAGTGCTAGGTAATGATTTGGACTCTTCATGTTCCAATAGCTGCGTGTCACTGTAGTGTTATGTGGTAGCCATGCTTCTCATCAGGTACATGTCCTGCTTGTCATCACAGCACCCGGGCGGCAGGGTATGCTCATCAGGTGCATACCCTGCCGCCCGGGGGACACGGCCGGGTTATGTTGCACTCTATACCATGTATGGATATGGTGCCTCTATCTACCTACTAAAACCTCCATGAGGTTTCAACTCTGCCGCTGATGGTGGGAATACGGAATCGCTCGGATTACTCCGCTTGGGTCGCCCATCTCCGACTTCAAACGGTTTAGTACTCAACTTCGAAATCTATGATTATATAGGTACTTACACAAAACTATAAAAATTACATGCAGTAGAAAAACCTACATATCGTATTATCAGTAGAAACGAAGACATTTGGTCAAAAACCAAAAAATGCATATTTTGTTGAACATAATAACAACTGACTTTGGGAAAAATAACATTGTTCGTAACTAAAAAGTATAAAATAAAAAAGCACTTAGATTTCTGGTGGTCTAGAATTCTATAACATGTTATTGAATTAAATATTATTCCAGAAAATAAAACATATTTTAGTAAAGGAACATAACAACTAAACAGTCGGGATCCATTATTATTCTACAGCCAATCTAATTGTTCATTGGATCCCGACACAGATAACAACTGTACAGCAGTTGTTATGTTCCTTTACTAAAATATAATTTATTTTCTGGAATAGTATTAATTCAATCACATGTTATAGAATTCTAGTGCTTGTTTTAGTCTTTTCAGTTTTTATAGTATGTAAGTACGTAGTTTGGTTCACGTTTTATGCAGTCGGGTTTTTTGAGTTTTTAAATTATATTTATTTTATTGATATTTATTTATCTTTTAAAGTGATAGTTAGTGAGGGAGTATGTTTTGTAACGCTACGGTACACAGTATTCAGTAACAGTTTTACCTCCATTTTTCGATGCATTCAGAGCGGAGTTATACTCAGTTATTTAGTTAGATGTGATCCTACCTCGAACCTCGAACTCCTGGGTACTGGGTACTAATTCTGAACCTAACAACTCATATTCGGAATGACAATTCTTGTCTCTGTCATTACAAACAGTTACGACAAAGACCGAGAGGTGTGATTCCTTGTCCAGATCAATCCAACTGGGTTCAGAATAGCTACGCTGATCACCGTCCGCCACGAAATGGTAGCCAAGGAGTGCTTAGATCTTAAGCTGTTATTTTCAAGATATTAAGTTACCTGCCCGCACTCGCCTCATCAATGACGCAATTTGTTTATGAATGATAGCTTGACAAAGCCGCTCTAATTGTTGCGAACATTTCAGAGACACTACTAAAACGAGACAGACCCAACATCATCCTCAAAATAGTATCAGGTAAGTACGAGTATCATAGACCGCATCGTCGCTTAACATCAGGCGAGATGGCGATCAAGTGTAAACCTGTAAAAGTTAAAAAAAAGTAATATATTCACCAATCATTTAGTATCCACCATCAACAAACTACCCGTGTACAGATCCTGACAAAAGTGTTATTTTGACCAGGGTACTGATTCAGAACGTATAATGACACAGACAAGGATTGCCGTTCCGAATTTGAATCGTTCGGATCGTGTGTGAATCAGTACCCTGGACAAAAGAGAGTACATAGTAATTTACATTCTCTTTGGTTAAGAAGAAGTGTTGGCGATGACAAAAACGCTTTAAAGGGGACAACAAATAAAACACAATGAAGAATTATTGAAACAATTTGAACTATTTAACGCTATATATTATTATATCACAACGCTTACTAAAACTTATAACTTAATCATCACAGTGACTAAAGTCACGAACGGAAGAAGCCAAGATGGAGTCAATTTCCCGCCGAAATTTGCATTGCATTCAATCACCATTTCCGACAGTCTCTTTTCGTAATTTAATGGTATTTTATCATACGGATGAGTGTAAAATGTATAATTTTGAGCTAACAACCGGGTATTATTATGGAATATCACATCCATCTGGTGATTGAACGGGCCATACAACAAAAACATAGGCGTGTGGAATGGAGGATGTTTGCCAAACATTTTGTCCAACGATCCAAACACATTGACGATTTCTTGCCGTCTCACGTCTGTCACATTCTTGGAAGCAAACAAATGGCCAATACTTGACCAACTAAGGACACAGTACATTTTCATGTCGTCTGGGCAGAGAGGGACGATATTTTTCATTTGCTTTGTGTCGCCATATTGTTGTTTAAATTTGTTGTAAGTTGTCATGCTGACGAAAGCGACATCTGTAGCGCCGTCCATCAAAGATCGGAAGGCACCATCTTCGCCTTCGTCGTAGCAATTTTTGAGTCCATCTATTTTTCCCTCTCCGCCGGGTGCGCAGATTTCTTGGAAATATCCTGAAAAAAAACACTATTTAAAACACGCTACGATTCGGCGATGTTTAGTAGACAGGCTAGGTCGTAAATTCAACGGCTTATGAGGCCAGTTGGCTGCGACATCTTCAACCAATGGTTTTTAAAAACAATGGATTTCGGGTCAGATGTTCAGAAAATTCATTATAGGTACTCAAAGAGAGGCAAAACATCAGCGAGTGGCTACCTTTACGACAGTCGTTGTATGGACTTAGCTTAGCTCAGCTTAGTCTATCCCTAAATCTATGTCTTCACCTGAAGTTGGTTTTAAACCAACTCATTTTTTATACAACGACAACGTTCACTAGCTGATTTAAATTTTTCAAATCGGCGTGCGCGCACATCGTAAAAATTTATTCTTGTCATTTTTACGAAACCTGCTTAAAGAAATACAATTTCAAAACTCATACCAGAAACGAACTCCTTGCAGCTACTTTTCTCTTTTTCCTGCAAATACGCCTTGACAGCGTGCCAGCTCATTCCGTCGTAGCGCGGGAAACCGGCCCGTTTCCCGCGCAAATCCGCCATCTTGGTTAACTGCGCGTCAGCGCGTACGTATGCCACGACAGTGTTTGTTTTTTCTAGGATCGGCGTTAGCTCGTGTAGTACTGGAATTACTGAGAAGTCTCTGTGAAAGAGAAAAATAGTTTAAATGTGAAATCCGCCATGTCCAATATTTTTAGCACTAACGGACCGCAATATTAGGACTGAAACGATACGTTAGTCGGAATATGGCATGCCGTTACGGTAGACCACAGGTAGGTACTTTTCGCATCGCGCATGCTATTACACCACGGCTAAGCGCTAGTGCGTTTTAAACTAAAGGTCTTGGTAATAGATCATAAAGCACAGCCATCCAACGTCCAACGAAGCAGTATAGACCTAGACGGGGCAATCATCCGGCGCGTGCGGGGTGAGAGGGTGAGACGCGGGAAGGAAGCTCCCGCCATTCCCAACGTTACAACGTTAATATTTCGTGAACGCGGATCAGCTTTCTGTTTTTTCTACCAGTGTCTTGTTTCTCATACGTCCATGGTCTAGACATTATCGGCGTTTCTTCCAAGATCACTGAAACACTGAAACTGAAAGAAACTTTGATCGATTTACAAAATTGTAAGAGTTATAATAAAACTCTATTACAAGAAAGAGATGAAGGTGAGGTTGAGATTAAAATAATTTTGGACAAAAATGTACGCTTGAAAAACGACATGAGAAATCTCGAAGAGATAAATAATCAATTGCAAGAGGAAAAACAAGGACTACTGGACATAATTAATATATCGAAAATAGAAATATTGAATTAGAAGAAGCGCACATAAAATAAAAGACTTACAAAGCCAACTGTGTCAAGCTAATATGATGTTGAAAAGTTTAGAATTATACAAAATGAAAAAGATAGAAAATATATTATGCTTGTACAACAAATTGCTGGAAGACAATAACAAACCTAAAATGATGGAAACCATCGATCTGACAGTGGAAAATGATAGCTTGACCCTGAAAATAATGATGTCAACTTAATTAAAGGAAGAAACTCACTTAAAAAATATTTGAGAGTAAAAGAATGATAATAAAATGCAAGAAGCACTTAAAATATAATCATAGATCTAATGTAGAACTCATCAAAGACAAGCTTAAGTTAAAGGAAGTGATCAGAGATGACAGAATCACCATAATGAATATTCAGCAACGCTATGATGAGAATGCTATAACGATAAATAGATTAGAACAGCAACTCAAAGATTTGAAGAATAAATATAGCATAGCACAAAGAGAAATAGAACAGCTAATAGGTGCGATGAATAGTCTAATAGGTCCGAGTCCATCTAAGCAACGATACTCGATTTCAGCTACAGACTTATTGTCTGACACAACAACGACTCCACAAATGATTTATCCTTTATGATAGGTCCCGACCACATTACATCATCATCAGTACTGTGTAACAACAAGAAATCTAACTTAAATACAACAACAGAGATGACTACCAATGCTGACGTGATTCAAGAGACTTGTCAACAAACTGAACATGATTTTAGTGAAATAGAAAAACATTAAAAATTGGCAAAGTTGAACTTTTTCTGATGGAATTGGCATAGGTTTTGGAAACATTTTCAACAGTATAAATAATGATAGTAAATTTTCTAACACATGTATTACAAATGTAAATTTTCAACAACTAATTGCTAAAGTTGTGGACAGCAAATTTAAGCAAAAATCAAATGTTGTAATAATGATGGGTAATTCATTGGGTACTACAAAAAAGGATCTTATTAATTGTATAGAATCATTGGTAGATTTTCACAGTTCAGGAAAGGTTGGAAAAATAGTGTTGTGTACATTTCCGTATTCGACATCATTGAGTGAAAGGCAAAATCGAAAATATATACTTTAAATGTAATTTTGCACAACCTCATTTCAAACAAAGGAGGAGACTTTGTATTATTCGACATAAATAATTTTATAAACAATTTTGTTATATCTAACGGAAAACAATTTCTAGTCCGTCGTTTAAAAATTAAAGTAGCCAAACTGATTGTTTTCACATTATTAAATGAGCAAACCAGGAAATCTCAAAACCTGACAAATATTGTAATAACTGACAGTCATCTTTTAAACTGACAAACTTGACAACAGGGAGGCATTATTATGTTTCAGCAAAGCGTCGCAATATAATAGGCCCCCCTTGCAACAAAGCAACTACTATTGATAAGGTTCAAGAAACCTCTATTAACATTTTGTACCAGAATATAAATAGACTGTTAGGTAAATTAGAAGAAATAGAATTATTCCTTGAAAGCTCAAAAATTATGAAGTAATTTGTTTTACTGAGACGTGGCTATCAAAAATGAATTGAACTTTTGCTAAACAATTATACAATTGGTAGTATTTTCTATAGAAAATTCGCGATAGGCGGTGGTTGCATAATTTTTGTCAATAATAGTGTAAAATTTAAGTGTCGAAAAGATATAGAAAAAATTACCGTGGAACGACATTGTGAACTAGCATGCATTGAGTTGGATAATCATATTGTTGTATGTGTTTATAAACCGCCTAGTGCTGACATTGAGATCTTCCTTACTACTTTAGAAGAAGCACTAAGTAAAATTTCAAAGAAAAGTAAACAGATAGTGATGTGTGGAGACTTCAACACAGACATACTTTTGGAATCACGTACTAAGAGCAATATACTAATGTTATGCCAATCTTTTAATTTAAAAAAAGTGTTCACTGAACCAACAAGGGTGGCAGTAACTAAGAAAGGTAGTTCTGCAACCTGTATTGACAATGTCTTTGTCAACTGTGAATATCTGCACACTGAAGTCCTGGATTGTTTGCGTTCAGACCATAGGGGACTGAGCATTTGCCTTCCTGCTTGTATAAAAAGGGCAGAAGACAAGGTGCTTATTAGGCCTATTACGTTATCTCGCATATCAGCTTTAAATAATGTGATAGGTAATCATTTTTCCAAAAGTTTTTCGATATGACAATCGACAGCCCTAATCAAAACTATGCTGATTTTTTTAAAATGTTAAGTTCACAATTTGATAGTATCTTTCAGACGAAATTAATTAATATTAACGCAAAACCTAAGTTCGCTGAATGGGCTACACCGGGACTATTTAAAAGTCGAAACAATTTGTATAATTTATATAAACTAAAGACATATTGCAATGATGATGCAACAAAAAACTATGTTAATAAATATTCAAAAATTTCAGAAATTCATGTATACAAGCTAAAACAATATTTATTCGAGATCAAATTAAAAACTCTAATAACATGATAAAAAACACGTGGAAGATTATAAACAAAGAGACTGGGAGATCTAAAAGTCGTGAAAAGATAAACGCACTTCGGGTTGGTGAAGGAGTAACTACAAGAAAATCGGAAATAGTAGATGCTTTCAGGACTTATTTTGCTGATATCCCCTTGGAAACAACTAAGCACTTAACATCGTCCCCCTTACTTGCTGAAGAAATGTTAAAAGAAAACGTTAAGTGTCCTTCATCTACATTTGAATTTCATCAAGTGACTGCTATTACAATACTAAAACATTCAAAGACATTAAAGTAAAGAGTACGGAGGACTTATGGGGATTATCAGTAAGAGTACTTGATGGAATTATAAATAGCATTGCTCCTTACTTAGCGGAATTGTTCAACGAGTGCATTAGGGGTGGCACATTCCTGACATGATGAAATATAGCAAAGTTATACCACTGTTCAAATCTGGAGAAAAAACGAACCTGGCAATTACAGACCCATCTCTGTATTACCCTGCCTTAGTAAAATATTTGAGAAACTTATATGCAATCAACTTCTATCTTACTTTAATGTTAATAACCTATTACATAGCAACCAATTTGGATTCACAAAGGGACGTTCCACTATTGATGCAGGCGTTGAACTAAATAATTATATTTTAAGTGCCTGGGAAGATCATCACGATGTTCTGGGTGTGTTTTGTGACTTGTCTAAAGCTTTCGACTGCGTTCATCATGATACTCTTTTGAAGAAACTACAGTTCTATGGGCTATCGAAGCCAGCTCTAAATTTTATTTCTTCTTATCTTAAAGATCGTGTACAGATAGTTGAAATTGACGGTGTGCAATCAAATGAGTCCCCTTTAAAAATGGGTGTACCTCAAGGTTCCATCCTTGGACCCTTATTGTTTCTTATATACGTTAATGATCTACCTTTTATGATAAAAACCATAAAAACGTAGAAATAGTTATGTTCGCTGATGATACATCACTTCTTTTTAAGGTTAAAGAGGAATAAATTATTCACAGAAGTAAACGCAATTTTGGACATCACATACAAATGGTTCGATGCAAATAATCTAGTTCTAAATCCAAATAAAACTAAATGTATAAAGTTTACGCTATGCAATGTACTGGGCTGTAAACTTGATATTAGACTGAAAGATAAAGTGATCGAACCCGTACAATCTACTCTTTTTCTGGGCATTTCAGTGGATTCAAAGCTGCAGTGGGGTCCTCACATAGAGACTAGCTAATAGACTCAGTTCAGCTGCCCATGCAGTTCGTCAAATTAAGAAAATATCTGACGTGGAAACAGCTAGACTTGTTTATTTTGGATACTTTCATAGTATTATGTCCTATGGGATTTTATTATGGGGATCGGCCGCGGATAGAAATTCAATTTTATATTACAAAGAGAGCAATCCGTGCTCTGTACAATCTGTCTGCTAGAAAATCATTACGGGAGATGTTTAAAACTATAAATATACTAACAGTCCGTCGTTATACATTTATGAAAGTATAATGTATGTGAGAAAAAACCGTACTCGACTGCAGAAAATGTCTGATTTGAATCCAAAAGCACATCATAAACATAAAATTGTATTTCCTAAATGCAGACTACAGAAAACCATTAACTCTTTCAAATGTAATGGTATTCGCTTCTATAATTTAATACCTGCACAAGTGGAAGGTCTCAATGAAACTAGGTTTAAAACCGAAATAAAAACTACCTAATGAGCAAAGCATATTACACTGTAGATGATTTTGTAAAGGACAGCAATATTTGGAAAAGGAATATGTCAAAATCAGAACTATCGAGTAAAGTGGAATAATACTAAACATTAATGTAAATTTGTTTAAGTACCTACTGTATGTATTCATTGTTTGGATAATTTGTTTTTTTCACCATGACAAAGCCTTTTTACAGCTGCACCTAAATGACAAGGCCCCTTTACAGCTGATTATTTTTTATTTGACATTATTCTTTAGTATTATTTTATTACATACACAGATTATTTATGTATAATTTTATTGTAAGTGACGTTACCAAGTGTTCTTTTGAAATAATGGTTCGAATAAATGAATTGAATTGAATTGAATCAAAGGCGATTAACTACTGGTTGTGTTTCTTTATACTGTGGTAATAGTCTCCACGTCTACGATAGAAGTGAAAACTTATAACTCGGAGTTTGATAGCTCACTTTGGAAACTACACGGGTGAAACCGGAGGGCGTGGCTATGACCACAACCATTGTCTCGAGTTTACCCGAAGAATTCCTATCATTCCCGAGCGTGACTCTAGAATTCAATTCAAAGCCCACAAAATATCTGTCTGTGGCGCGCCAAAAGAAGTGTTCACTTCAAAAACAGATAGATTTCAAAATAAGAACCAACCTCTCCCCTCTAACCAGCCAGTCGCTATCCCCGATGGCGACGTCACTGCCCCCCTCCCGCACGTCCCGCATGCACGCCGCGGCGTCCCCCCGCGCGACGCACTGCAGCGGGGGGGAGATGCCGTAGACCGCGCCCGCTTCATTCAGCCAGTCGCATTTATTCTTTTCGAGCAAGGAGGTCGTACAGAGGACTATGTGTCTGGAAAATAAAAAATACTTTTATTATTAATGGTAGTGGTTACTTTTCGATTCCCACCCATTGGAAATATTTGTGTGAAGAATTCAAATATTCTTACTGAGTCTGGGTGTGTTTTGTGTATAGTATGTATTTAAAAGTATATAAGTATTTTATTAGTTATCTAGCTTTGCTTAGTTTGGGGCCAGATGGTGTTGTGTGTGCATTGGCCACCAAACCACCAATATATATATATATATTTATTTTATATATCTACCCACGATCCAGTTAACGAAAGGTACATACTTAGCATAATAATACTCCTAAGTAGTATTAGCAGTGATGGAGAAGGCGCGGAGACTTCTCCTGTGTATTTCCCGATCTCGTTAATTTTCCGAGCCAAAAATTGTCTACTTATGTGTTATTCCAGATCATCAACTATATATTAATGTACCAAATTTCATCCAAATCATTTTAGTAATTTTTGCGTGAAAGAGTAACAAACATACATTCATACCTTTTTTACAAATTTACGCGTTTAAAATATTTTGTGGAATTTGAGAACCACAGACCGTAGCCGCCTTGTTTTTCACATCTACCCACAAATCGTACAATTCACCTATATTGTTTATGTTTAAACTATGTATTAGGACGCTTGTTTTCTCGCACGACACAGGGCCAAACCGACAGAGAGATAGACACACATAACTATGATTAGGGATGATTATCCTTTATGATTAGGGGTGAACTGACCTTGGTGGATCGCAGCCACTCTGGCTGTAGGCCTCCCGAAAGCCCCTGGCCTTGGCGAGGTAGTCGGACGGCGGCGGCGGCGGGCTCAGAGGGTCCCGTAGCGCAGCCCCACTCTCCAGCAGGCTGGCCAGGGCTCCGCGCCAGTGGTGGTCGACCGCCACGTCGGGAGACGTGAGGGTTTGGGCCAGGCGAGTCACGGCAGCGGCAGCTTTTCTGTTAAAAATATTAGATACAAGAACAAAAATAATAAAAAAAATTATTAACCCCCGACTACCTCGGATTTGTTATTTGTATAACATTCTACTAGTCAAGCCCTTTCATTTGACGCCCATATTGACGGAGTTGTGAAACAAGATATGTATTTCGCCATTTAGTGGTAGCGGCCATCTTGGATTTTAAATTTGTCATAGTGCATAGTATTCTACTAGTTAAGCTCTTTCATTTGATACCCATATTGTGGTAGTAGTGAAAAAAATAATGTAGGTAATTCGCCATTTTGTGGTGGCCGCCATCTTGGATTTGAAATTTGTCATAGTGTATAGTATTTTACTAGTCAAGCCCTTTTATTTGATACCCATATTGGGATAGGTTATGAAGAAATATTTTGCCCGCCATTTTGTGGAGGCGGCCATCTTGAATCGATATTTACCAAACATAGCTAAGAACATCAGCACGGTAATTAACGTTCAAATAAAAAAACACCGCATCGCAACAAGCCCATCCGTTTGAGCTCTACGATGCCACAGACAGACACACACACAGACAGACATCGACGTCAAACTTATAACACCCCTTTTTTTGGTCGGGGGGTTAAAAATAATAATGAGTACCTACCTTACCTAGTCGTCAAAACTTTATCACAAAGCCAACAAAGATTTATATACTCGTAGCTTGTCTTCAGCTGGAGCTTGCAAGGCCCATCAGCTGTGAGGAACCAATGGTGGCTTACACATATTGGTTGATCCTTGAGTAGTTCACGGCGTATCTATCTTATATATCTTGGGATCTAGTGCCAGTGACGGGGTGTTTTATAACCCCCGACCAAAAAAGGGGTGTTATAAGTTTGACGTCGATGTCTGTCTGTCTGTCTATCTGTCTGTCTGTCTGTCTGTCTGTGTGTGTGTCTGTCTGTGGCACCGTAGAGCTCAAACGGATAGGCCGATTTCGATGCGGTTTTTTTCATTTGAAAGTTAATTACCGTGCGGGTGTTCTTAGCTATGTTTGGTTAATATCGATTCAAAATGGCCGCCTCCACAAAATGGCGGATAAAATATTTCTTCACAACCTACCTCAATATGGGTACCAAATGAAAGGGCTTAACTAGTAGAGTACTATACGCTATAACAAATTCCAAATCCAAGATGGCCGCCACTACAAAATGGCGAATAAATTTTTTTTTTCACTACTACCTCAATATGGGTATCAAACGAAAGGGCTTAATTAGTAGAATACTTTGCACTATGACAAATTTTAAATCCAAGATGGCCGATACCACAAAATGGCGAATTACATTTATTTTTTCACAACTCCCTTAATATGGGTATCAAATGAAAGGGCTTGACTAGTAGAATGTTGTACAGATAACAAAATCATAGGTAGTCGGGGGTTTGCCAAAATTTTTTATTTTGTTTTTTTTTATATATATAATAGAGTAACGATACGAGAAGGGCATGTGCCTGATGGTAAGCAACATGCCTGCCACATAACACCACAGCGACACGCAGCTATTGGAACATTAAGAGTCTAAATCATTACCGAGCACTGCACTTGCCACCCAGAGATATAAATAAGATGTTTTATCTCTATGCTCTGGTTATTTCACTGGAAATATAGCCCTTCAAACCGGAACACAGTAATGTTTGCACATTACTGTTTGGCGGTATAATAACTGGCAAAGGTGTGGTACTTCCTCAGGTTAACTCAGGTGGACTCTGCCAAGAGTCCTGCCGAGTGAGAGTAAGAGTAGATATACATGTATTTAACTATGTATAGTTGCTGGCAAACAAGTTGACCCAAATGAAGCTAGCAAGGGGAAAGTTCGCGAATGTGCACATCCACCAAATAGACCTTAAAAACGTTTCTGCGCAGCCATGCGCAGCTAACTTCATTTGGGTCAACTTGTTTGCCGGCCACTATACCTCATGAAATCTAAGGTAAGTAACTAATTTAACAATTTTCCAAGAATCTTAGCGTCATGAAAATTTGCAGCTGTATGTAGTTCTGATGACAATACAATAATATGGTATTGTCGAACTGATCTGATGATGGAGCCCGAAAATTTGAACTGGAACTTCACCATAAGAATAAGAATAAGAATAATTTATTTCCAGAAACATGGTTACACACTTTAACAGAATAAAAATCAGAATTTACTAAACAATATACATTTGTTGATTAGCAGTGAGCTCCAAACTAAGTGCAAGACTTGTATCTTGGAGCTCGAGTGCGAAATTTCGAACAATAAATTCGTTACAGTTAGACTATAAATTATTTATGATTAAAAAGAACCCTTTTAGGCAGTTATACCATGAAACATAGCTTTGTTTGGATTTGTTAGAAAAGTCTCTGTTATTTGTTTTGAAACTATTATCTTACCTTTTAGCCACGACGACGTTCCACGGGCGATGTAGCCACACGCAGGGTTCCCGGTCCATGGTGCGCCAAGTTCCGTCTCGGCAGAGGAACACGAAGTTTTCGGGAACCGTGCTATTTGGCTTTTTGAGCTGAAAATATCATATTACTCATGTTACGATAACACATTCAAGGCAAACCAATTTCCCAACAAAATGGCTCCACACAGCTAGAGAAGTTTTCTCTTCAATAATGGGGATAACGACAGGGTCAAAAAAATTGGTTGTCTGTAACGTAGGTTGGTTTACGGACGATGGTCTTTATACAATAAAGACATTCTTATTCTTATTCTTATTCTTCTTATTCTTATGCTTTAACGTGATAACGTCATAACATTGATAGATGCGGCGCAAGCGTACAATAAACGTAACGGAACATAACGGGACACTTTTTCGTGCATGGAGCCGGCGCGCGGCGTTCGTCGATTTATTAGACGTTGTCACGTCAAAATACACCATTTTAATTTCTAATAAGTTCGTGAGGTAGATTAAAAAAAAATATTATGGGACGCGTTTTATTTATGTTACCTGATTTCTCGAGAACCTCTGCACCGATTTTAAAATTTCTTTTTGTGTTCAGATTGGATGAGGTTACATTCGGGTCTTTTCTTTTTGTTCTTTTTTTCTGAGTTTTTTTTTACTTAGAGCCCTTTATAAACGCATTTAAACCGAGCAAAGCTCGGTCAACCAGGTACTATTAATTAATGGATGTACACGTGAGTCTGGGTTAGTCCGACTTAAGTTGCAGTGTCACTGCCGAACGAGCTGCGGTCACGCGCGTGCACTCTCCTTGAACTAGGCAGCCGAACGCGGCTGAAACTTAAGTCGGACTGGACTGACTATAGCATGTGTTTATATATATATATATGTGCATATATATATGTGTTTGTGAATTAATTTAAAATTCGCAACAACCACGTTAGTCATACTCTCCTTTATCGAAAATAAACAGTACTGACCTCGAAGTAAGCGCTGACATCATCGTATTCTGCCCACGTGACGTCACCGGCGCCCTCACTGAGACAGGTTAGGGCACCGCTGTCGCCCCAGTATTTGTCACTGATGCCGCATTTGTAGGGAGAGTTGCAGGCGGCGCATAGTGATGAGTATTTCTTTTCTAGATAGACAAGGGCGTAATTATATTTGTATGTCTCCGTCAAATTGTAAAAACCGTCAGATTTTAATCTAACGGCGCGGCGTCAGATTAAAAGCTAACGTCAGATTAAGTTTTAGTAGTGGTAGAACTCTTGGCAGAGTCCGCCTGGGTAAGTACCACACCTTTGCCAGTTATTCTACCGCCGAGCAGTAATGTGCAAACGTTACTGTGTTCCGGTTTGAAGAGCAATGTTTCCAGATAAATTACAGGGCTTAGAGACATAACATCTTAGATATCTGGGTGACGAGCGCAGTGCAGTGATAGATAATGATTTGGATTCTTCATGTTCCAATAGCTGCGTGTCACTGTGTTGTAATGTGGCAGGTATGTTGCTTACCATCAGGTACATGTCCTGCTCGTCACGTCACTTTTTATTTAAATAAAAACCTAACCTACCGTAAGAATCTCACGCGTTAAAATATAATCTGACGGGGTGGACAATTTTACAATGACATTTATATACAACTAGCTTTATTAGCAACTAGCCCGAAATTTGACCATAGACCAATACTTTTTAATCTGTACTAAATTTGACCACAGAGCTTAAGGGCGTGTGGGCCGTAATTTTGAATTTTTAAAACAACTTTAAGACCTTTAAAATAGTGTATTCAACTCTGAAAAATATATATGTAATAGTTAAGGATCTAATCTAGTGCAATTCGCAGTCAGTAACACGATTTATTGAATTTTACTTGATAGAAAAAAATCCCAAAGTTACCCCTTTTCAAAAAGCTTTTTCAAGTTTATGACTAAACTAATGATATTTTTTAATAAATTTTTGTACTCAACGAAAGCCACTAAAAAGTTATAGATGTATTCGCAGAGTTTGACTTGATAAAAATTATCAGTTATTCACTATGTTTTAATATCTACCATATATATAGCGCGCCGTTCGGCAAGCCTGATCACTGATCAGTCGCGTTTCGGCGCTCACGGACGACGGGCCTGTGCTTGATTTTGCAATTTTGACAACCGATAATTTTTAAATATTACGATCATAGTGCCACAGTATAACAATATCAGTGGTATTACTAGTGAAGCACGCTATGATCTTGATTTTTGATACCGTTTTCATTGGAATTGCAAATAGACGCTGATACTAATTAGTACGCTGTTTACTTTATGTTTTAGACCAAAAGGGGAGTCTCAAAAAACTGACGCCGATACCACATCAGTAAAAATAATAATTCAAAAAGTAAAAATTCAATGCGGATGCAATGGAAAATAGATAAGTATCGGTAAAATATTCGTCCGTTAAATCAGAGATCGGGATAAGGAAATAATGAGAGGGGAGAAATCCCCTGCGTAAATCCCCTAATATAAATGCAAGTTAGGTATCACAAATGATACCTAACTTGCATTTATATGCCATTTAGGTAAATTCTTGTGGTAGTAAGGTACTTAGTACTTGGAAGAAAAGTCCTCACATACAGATTTTACCACTTTGGAAGAGACTTTCGCGCAAACTATTCAGTTTAGAAAAAAAATGTTAGGAACTTCAATACAATTTTGAACAACTTTCCATAGATAGATACACGTATGGTTTTGTTAGAATTTTTATATTTTTATTTCTTTTCCAAATTTGTGAGACCACCAAAAATTATTGTTTTTACTTTTTTTTTGTATGAAAATGTTAATTTTGTTCATAGAAATTTAGACACTCGACCAAATTTGATAAGAAGCCTTTTAGGCAGTAAAATTACTCGTAGAATTTAACTCTGCACTAAATTTCCGATTCGTATTTTTTATATAAGGTTTAGAATCATTTCCTGAGCATAAAATCACAAAATAATAACAAATTCAGGTGGAGCTTCAAGCGCCAGCTCTAAAAAACGTTTTTGGCTGATATTCTGAAAAAGTTATAAACCCTATTATTATTGTAGAAAATAAAAGTTCCCATCTCTTGTTGCCAGTAAACTTTTTTTTTCGAACTTACCGATTACGATTTATTATGTCAAATTTGATGATAACAATGTAAAAAAAATAACAAGATGTGAATTCTGTTCCCAGTAGCATAAACATGTCCCTTTTTACCGGAATGGAAGAAGGGTTATGTTTTTCGCGCGTATCTTTTATGTTTGTAAATCTTTTATTTCCACATATCTTCCAAACGGCTGGATGGATTTTGGTAACAAAGATATTCTAAGACTAGTCTGACTCGCCAAAGTGTCCTTAGATAGTAGGTAATATTTTTTTACGTGTAGATTTTTTTGTAGTCGGGGTTTTTAAATTAAAGTTATTCTATCATATTGCTCGTTGCTCGAATAAACAGCACCGTTCATCATCATGATTGAAGAGTTGAACGAAGAGTTTGGTCTCCACTTTTGTAATAAGAACAACTAAGCTGTGAAACACATTGCCAGAGTGGGTTTTTGTCGAAGGTTCGAACCTTGGGGTTACGAGGTACACTGTGCTTGTTTCTATTCGAGAAACAAGTTCCATCGTAGACCACATCATTTACATCCACTATTATCGGCATCATCGCAATCGTATCATTAAATAGGGTCTAAATCGTAAACGGTAAGTTTTACAAAAAAAGTTTACTAGCAACAAAAGATGCAAAATTTTATTTTCTACAATTATTGTCAAAATATATGTATAGTTTCCAAAATATCGGCTAAAACAGTTTTTTTCAATTGGCGTTTGAAGCTCTACCTGGATCTGTGAGCATTTTGTAATTTTATGCTCAGTAAGTGATCTTTACCTAATAGAAAAAAATTGGATTAGAAATTTAATGCAAAGTTGACCAAAAAACCTTCTATTTTTACTGGCCTTTCATTACGTTTCAGCACATTTTTTTTAATTTTTGACGAACTTGTGAATTATTAGGAAACATTTTAAAAAGATGCATGAAATTGGAAAAGCCGTTCTCAACTTATAGTGTGACCAAAAAGAAAAGGTTGAGTTTTGTATATCTACGAGTATAGATAAATTTAATATTTCTTCGTTTCACTTCACAATTCACAAAATTGTTATCACTAGTATAAACAAATCTTTAACAAAAAATGAGTTTAAATTACATAGTCCAATATTTTAATGTTATTTTTGCACTATGGCACCGATTCCGCGGTCGGTGACGGTCGCGAGAACAAGACAACGTTAAATGCCTAATTTGACAGAACTACCTGGCCTTAACAAATAACAATAGCCAAAGAGTGTTTGTGCGTGTGTGTCATATTATTGTGTGTGTAATGCTGTATTGTTTTTGAAGTGATGACTTCTTTTAACCGCTCCGTTATAAGTACGGCGCCAGCTTGTCCGGGTTCTCTTTCTCTCACGCACACGGGAGCTAGCAGTTGTGTAGGCTCATTCTATCTCCCTCTAACCCGCAGCCCTAGCCGTGTTTCATAAAGGCGCATCTCCTTCTCGTATAAGTGGCGATACATAAATTCTTGTTAAATTTAAGTATGATAACATAAGTTTTTCTTAGGTTTAATAGTTTCAATTTACCAGGGGTTCTCAAACTTATTTTGTGTGCTGCCTACTTTGAGAGTAAATTATTCTTTAGCGCCCCCTGATTTGTAGTTTTTAAGTAGGTATGTCTACTTAAAAACCACTATAATAACTTCAAATTACATTAATTAATTATTGTGAGGATTAACAATCATCCTAAAAGAGATTTTTATTATAATAAAAGTTAACTGCAAGAGTTAACTCGCGCCCAGTAGGTAGTACACAACGAACTCCAAGCCCCTTGAGTCCTGCAGCGGGGGGCGTTATCACCCACTTTGGGAATCAAGGCAATATACCTGAATAGTTCAACTTAGAGTAGCGTAAGTTTTAAATTTTTTTGGCGTTTTATATTTGCTTGACGTATTAATATATATACTCACTTAATTCTGCGTCGATATGTTTATCTGTGACCCAGGGTCCTGCCTTGCAAGCCTTGCCGAAGTACCTCGCCATGGCCTTGATTCGGTTTTCTGTGTGTGACAGCCCTGGCTCGCATGACCTCTCCAATATCAGGGACTCCAAATACTGCACGAGATATAATATACAAGATAAATGTATAATAGTGTCGACTCTACACATTTTTAATGAGCCATCTGCAGGCAACACTAAAAAAGTGGGTAAGTCAACGATATAAACCATTAGATGTGCCAACCCAAACTTCAGGCGCACGGAATGCTTAGAAGTTTTACTTCAACCATAGAATAATAATAAAAAATTAATATTGGTGGAAACTTCACACGCAACACTATTATATTGCTATGGCCAGCCTTTGCACCAGGTACGAGCCGGCGCGAGAGTCCCCCCGATTTGTCGCGTAGTTTACGCCCCGATTCGCTAACCAAACATTCGGCATCAGTTCCCCAACTGCCTAAGGTCTCCACAGCGAATGGGACAAACTCATAAGATGGCTCTAACATCGCATACTTTAGCCTCTTGTTCCTTGCGGTGTCCTCCGCAGCGGCTACCGGTGCCAAAATTGATCGGCTCAGATGTCTGGGAACCAGTGCCGGATTACGCCAGCGCGGGGTCTGTAGCAATTTCTGTCAAGGTACCTTGGTTTGCTTGCAAAAAGTTTTTTTTTTGTCCGGGCACAGACGCCCGGCTCACTACGCTAGTTCGGAGCGCGGGCCCCCAGTTCACGCGGGACCCGTAGCATTTGCTACACTTGCTATGTGGCTAATCCGGCACTGCTGGGAGCCACAGTGCTGACACAAGTGTCATCCCACACCAGACACCTGCCTCTTTTCCAGGGCACCAAAGTCATCCAGTCCTATCTTTTCCCATCGGATTAATTAAATTATATATGATAGAATTCTAGACCACCAGAAATCTAAGTGCTTGTTTTTTTCTTTCCAGTGTTTTTAGTATGTAAGTACGTAGTTTTATTCACTTTTTATGCAGTCGGGTTTTTTGTATTTTTAATTATATATTTTCTATTATTACACACTTTCACTTCTGTTATATATTTTTGGAACGAAGTTCCTTATCGCGCGTAGTGAAAGGGGGCTAGACGGAAAAAATTCTTACGAAAAGTTGTCACGACACTTTTTGCTATTGTAAGCTGTGCGCCGTCGCATGTTTCTCTGTCTGTCTCTCTCTCTCTTATAGAAAGCAAGCCAGATATTTTCATTTCTATTTCGCATTGAACAGTGTGGTGTCGTGACGATTATTTTTGTTGAGTGTATACAGGTTTTTAGTAAATAATAAATAATAACAAGCAAAATTAAAAAATTTGATTAACCCCCCGACTACCTCAGATTTGTTATCTGTACAACATTCTACTAGTCAAGCCCTTTCATTTGATACCCATATTAAGGGAGTTATGAAAAAGAAATGTATTTCACCATTTTGTGGTAGCGGCCATCTTGGATTTCAAAGTTGTCATAGTGTATAGTGTTCGACTAGTCAAGCCCTTTCATTGGATACCCATATTGACATAGTAGTGAAAAAAATTGGTTGCCTGTAAAGTCGGTATACGGGCGAAAGTTTTACGTGACAACGACTTTGAGTGGTAAATTAATTTTACGGAAGGGACGCGTGCCTTTCACTTTTTATGTCTGTCTCTCTCGCTCTGAGGCGGGCTAACCATGCCCGAGTGGAAGGGACGCGTGCCTCTCACTCGCTCTCGTTGTGAGCGCATAACGTGAGCGGAGCGTAACGCAGTTTCTTGAAGTGTCACCCGGCAAACCAATTTATAAGACGTTGTCACGTCAAAAATATATTTCATTCAATATTCTGTGGTGGCGGCCATCTTGGATTTGAAATTTGTTATAGTGTATAGTATTCTACTAGTTAAGCCCTTTCATTTGATACCCATATTGAGGTAGGTTGTGAAGAAATATTTCGTCCGCCATTTTGTGGAGGCAACCATCTTGAATCGATATTAACCAAACATAGCTAAGAACATCCGCACGGATATTAACCTTCAAATAAAAAAAACGCATTTAAATCGGCTCATCCGTTTGAGCTCTACGGTGCCACAGACAGACACACACACAGACAGACAGACAGACAGACAGACAGATAGACAGACAGACAGACATCGACGTCAAACTTATAACACCCCTTTTGTGGTCGGGGGTTAAAAAATAATAATAATAATTCCTTCACTAATTAATCGAAAGGAACTTCGTTCCATCCGGGTGTCCCCTTGACACCTCTCAAGTTTTTTTGATTTTATTCTTTATTTTCGCAGCAAAATTCCTATCTCCTCCAAGACTGTCGTAAGGAGCTTCGTTCCAAAACATGTTCTTTTAGTAATTACGTCATACCCCAGAGAGCGTGTCACTAAGAGGTCGAATATCTTCCGCGCCCACGCCCGGGTGACAGAGGCTTGTGTTCTTCAAGATGGCGTGCAGGTTGGACGACCCATCTGGCAGGATGCGCCGGTTCACTATCGCCACTACGTTTCGCTCGAAAGGCCCTGAAAATTAATTTAATATTTCATTAAGGTACCCTGAGCAATGCTTCCCTCTTCGCAAAGCGCAAGATAAAATAGATCTAGAGGATAGAGATAGTGAACTGACAGCCATTGGGGCGCCAAGGCTCTTGAGTGGCGACCACGCACCAGAAAACGCTGCGTTGGCAGGCCTCCGAAAAAGATAGACCGACGATTTGGTGAAGGTGGCCGGAAATCGTTGGATGCGGGCGGTGCAAGACCTGTCTTTGTGGAGATCTTTGGGGGGATGATGGTGATGACAGAGAAAAAGCGATGATGATTAAAGTACATAATGACATGACTTAGAAGAATTTTTTAGTATTAAGAAGAAGAAGAAGTTTGTAACAATGTTGCTGATGACAACAAGAGTAATAAAGACAAAGGTAGTATATTCATGGCATACGCACGTTCCCTATGTCGTATTTCGTTGGTGACAAGTACGTCGATGTTGGCCCATTGTGCGGCGACTAGGTCTTCGGGGCTGAAGACGCCAAAATCTACTGCTCCCTTGCTGATGCGACGTAAGCAGTCCAACCTGGAAGCATCGAAGTCAATTATTAACCGTTTTACATTAAATAAACTATTTTCGTACAAAAAACCGACTTCACAAGAACAAAATTAAAAATTTTGATTAACCCCCGACTACCTTGGATTTATTATCTGTACAACATTCTACTAGTCAAGCCCTTTCATTTGATACCCATATTGAGGTAGGATGTGAAGAAATATTTTGTCCGCCATTTTGTGGAGGCGGCCATCTTGGATCGATATTAACCAAACATACCTAAGAACATCCGCACGGATATTAACTTTCAAATAAAAAAAAACGCATTGAAATCGGCCCATCCGTTTGAGCTCTACGGTGCCACAGACAGACACACACACAGACAGACAGACAGACAGACAGACAGACAGACCGACAGACAGACAGACAGACAGACATCGACGTCAAACTTATAACACCCCTTTTTTTGGTCGGGGGTTAAAAACTACAAATTAGGCAAACAATAGCGAAAAATAAATTAATATCATTATTATAAGCGCTACTCACTCATCTATTTGAAGTAGGTGCTAGTCAGGTGAAAAAGCTAGTAGATTGATACTATGTAGGCATGTGGTAAGTCGGCACAGGTACTTCTTCTACGTGAGTAGTGCTACCAGTATCTATCCACTACCTGTTAGACTTGGCTAGCACCGACTTCAAATAGATGAGTGAAGAGTAACGCTTATAATAATGATATTAATTTATTTTTCGCTATTGTTTGCCTAATTTGTAGTTTTGAAGTCGGTTTAATTTTTTATACGAAAATAGTATATTTTACCCTTTTTAGCGCAATACAAGTTTTTATTAATGCATTTACACAGTTCCGTATTGACAGGAGTCATCGTCATCATCGAGTTTCATAACATTTGTGTAATAAAGGTAGGTCTCATGTTGCAATGTTTCAGTTTCAATTTCACATTGAGAACCAAACTAAGGACGACCTTGGCTGGATAATGGGACGTCGGAGTATGGAAATAAATTTTCCATAGCCGTTCGTATTACATTACAAGGACTCAAAATGTTATGTTAAGTTACCTATCAGTCCCAATGACGCATTCCACACCGGAATTCTCTTGGTCCAATATGGGGCAAAACTTGGTCGTTCTCTTGTACAGCCCCCGGCCTTCCACCACACATAGTCTTACTGAAAACCAGACAAATTAATTATCTATACTTATAATAAAACTGTAACGGGTCGAATTCTGTACATTGAAGATATTTTGAAAATTTTTTTTTGGGGCACTCCATAGTCGATACTGATGGCGAAACTGCATTTTTTTTCTTTCATGTCTGTCTGTCTGTCTGTCTGTCTGTCTGTCTGTCTGTCTGTCTTTCTGTATAGGGATCACGCATCACGCCGAAACTACTGATCCAATTCAGCTGAAACTTGGCATGATTTTAGTTTATACTAAGGACATTGCTGTAGGCTACTTTTGATCCCCAAATTCTGATCGGTTTTCTTGCGGGAGGGAGTGAAAGTCAGAATGTGTATTTGGTTGTAACTCATGTTTGCGTTGTTTAATTTCATTAATTCTTTTTTTGTTAGAAAGAACACATTTTTTATATTGTCCCGTCAAAATTTGAACAATATATCGGTCTGTTGGTTCGGAAATTACACAAACATTAAATAATAACGCCACGCGCGGCGCGTTCGGTACATACTAACTTCTAAGTATTCTGTGTATCACAGACGATCCACAGAATATCTAGATCCCACGTGATCGCGTCGCGTCGTCTTGAATGACAAAATAATTGTCAAAAATATATTTTTGTGTGGAAAAACAAACATCATTCGGTTAAAATCGACTTCAAACAAGGAGGATGTTCTCAATCGGGTTGCATGTGTTTTTTATTTGGTTTTATTTTACGCGATAACTCCGCTAATTGTTAGTTGATTTTGATAATTCCTTTTTTGTTTGATAGAAAATACTTCAGAGGTGATCTTAGATATCGAAAACAGGGAGGTAGTTTTTCAAATATCAACAAAAAACTAAAATCAGCTTAGATGTATCTGTACGATATAGTTATACCTTCTTATAAAATTTAGTCGAATGACAGAATTAAATTACCTGTCATTAAAATAGATTTTTGTATTTTGGAGAAAACATATCAGCATAATAAGTAGCAGCATAAACAACCCATTAAATGTTCCCACTGCTGGGCATCGGGGCCTTCTCTCGCAAGGAGAGAGACAAGGCTATAATCCACCACGCTGGCCCAGTGTCGGTTGGTGGATGACATATGACTTAGAACTTAGATTATAGGTAGATTTCGGTTTCTTCACGGTGTTTTAATTACCGGCATTGCGAACATGACTCTGAAAAGATAGTGGTGCGCGTGGTTTTGAGCCCTGGGTCTCCGGATCGACAGTCGCCGTTCTCCCGACTAGGTCAGCTGTAACTTACTAGACCAGCCGTAACTTATTAGAAAACGTATTCTTTCAATCCAAATACTGTTTAAAATTTAAAGGTAGTGTTCAACAAGCTTCGGTGACCGAAGCAGACCGTTGTTAGGGTTCCGTACACAAAGGGTAAAAATGGGACCCTATTACTGAAACTTCGCTATCCGTCCGTCCGTCCGTCCGTCTGTCACCAGGCTGTATTAAATATTTTTTTTGTGTGGAAAAACAAATTCACTCAAACTCAAAGGTTTTTCAATGATTACTTATTAAAATATTTGACGTACGATACTTCCAATTAATGTATAAGTCAGTAACATCTGCTTACGCGAACGAAGTAGCGGGTTCAGCTAGTACTTATAATAAAACTGTAACGGGTCGAATTCTGTACATTGAAGATATTTTGAAAAAAATTTTTTTGGGGCACTCCATAGTCGATACTGATGGCGAAACTGCATTTTTTTTCTTTCATGTCTGTCTGTCTGTCTGTCTTTCTGTATAGAGATCACGCATCACGCCGAAACTACTGATTTAATTCAGCTGAAACTTGGCATGATTTTAGTTTATACTAAGGACATTGCTGTAGGCTACTTTTGATCCCCAAATTCTGATCGGTTTTCTTGCGGGAGGGGGTGAAAGTCAGAATGTGTATTTGGTTGTAACTCATATTTGCTTTGTTTAATTTCATTAATTCTTTTTTTGTTAAAAAGAACACATTTTTTATATTGTCCCGTCAAAATTTGAACAATATCGGTCTGTTGGTTCGGAAATTACACAAACATTAAATAATAACGACAAGCGCGGCGCGTTCGGTACATACTAACTTCTGAGTATTCTGTGTATCACAGACGATCCACAGAATATCTAGATTCTAGAAAGTGCCCACGTGATCGCGTCGCGTCGTTGTTGGAGGATGTTCTCAATCGGGTTGCATGTTTTTTTATTTGGTTTTATTTTACGCCATTACTCCGCTAATTGTTAGTTGATTTTGATAATTCCTTTTTTGTTTGGTAGGAAATACTTCAGAGGTGATCTTAGATATCGAAAACAGAATTAAATTACCTGTCATTGAAGTAGATTTTTGTATTTTGGAGAAAACATATCAGCATAATAAGTAGCAGCATAAACAACCCATTATATGATCCCACTGCTGGGCGTCGGGGCCTTCTCTCGCAAGGAGAGGGACAAGGCTATAATCCACCACGCTGGCCCAGTGTCGGTTGGTGGATAACATATGACTTAGAACTAAGATTATAGGTAGATTTCGGTTACTTCACGGTGTTTTCCTTCACCGTTTTAATTACCGGCATTACGAACATGACTCTGAAAAGATAGTGGTGCGCGTGGTTTTGAACCCTGGGTCTCCGGATCGACAGTCGCCGTTCTCCCGACTAGGTCTGCTGTAACTTACTAGACCAGCCGTAACTTATTAGAAAACGTATAATTTCAATCCAAATACTGTTTAAAATTTAAAGGTACTGTTCAACAAGCTTCGGTGACCGAAGCAGACCGTTGTTAGGGTTCCGTACACAAAGGGTAAAAACGGGACCCTATTACTGAGACTTCGCTATCCGACCGTCCGTCCGTCCGTCCGTCCGTCCGTCCGTCACCAGGCTGTATCTCAAGAACGGTGATAGCTAGACAGTTGAAATTTTCGCAGATGATGTATTTCTATTGCCGCTTTAATCATGGCGGAACGTATCAAGTAATCGGGTTGAAATTTTAAATAGAATTAGATTACAGTCTGGAAGAACACATAGGCTAAACATTGCCTATGTATAGGAACTCTATGTATTACGTAACAAACATCCAAACAGTGATATTCATAATATTTACAGGACAACGTTGGAACGGCTGAACATATTTGGATGGAATTCGAAACACACGTAGTTTGAACTCAGAAATAGCAAATCGGTTACTTATAGATTACTGTGACGTAGGAAAGACTAAGCAAATTTGGTAGAAAATTGAAACAGAAATAACTCATAGTCTGAAATACCACATTTATGTATATATTACCTATCAACCTGAAAAGAAGCATGGGCCCTAAGGAAACAAATATTAACTATCACGTCAAAACGGCACAACGATATGGGTTGACATACGAAACACATATAGTTTAGAGTCTAAAATTTCACATGGGCTAATAAGTCTACATTTTCATTTAACTCTATATTAATATGAGCATATATTTTTGTAAGGAACTTGATGTGATGGTAAGGTAAAAGCCAAAAATGAAAAATATATGCACCCGTTTTGGCGTAGATAATATAGGTGATTTGCGTTCACAATCAAAATAACAAGCAACATAATATTCTCATTGTCTAATGGCGCTAATGCCAGTTTAAATCTAAAAACACTAAAGGCTATTTAAATCGATGTTTTGCTATTGTGGTATGTATTTTTTCTTTCATCACTAGGTGGCGTTACTGGTATTCTAAATTGTACTAATAAGTTTTTGCTGCTAAAAGGATTATGATGCCAAATTTGGTTTCTTTCGTTCTTGATTTTTTTCTGTGTTACCTACAATTAAATTTATACATTAACATTTCACTAGAACTTGGCTTAGATTTAGATTTGGCGGGTTCAACTTGCGTGAATATCATTAAAACTCAAAATTTTAATTATTTTGATTCCACACAGGCTTCGTTCAAAATATTACGCCGGCGAAGTCGCGGGTTACAGCTAGAAAACAGCTTGCGGATAAAAAAAAATAGGTAGGTAGGTATCAGATCATGCACATTAGCTTCAGACTTTTCATAATGTATCCTATAAAAATTCTACAAACTTAACACGTGCGGCTATGTTCGATACTACGAAACCTTACTAAGTATGTTTGATTCTGTTTAAAAAAGGAAAAATAAAGATGATAAAATTAAATAAATTTTTGTGTGGAAAAACAAATTCACTCAAACTCAAAGGTTTTTCAATGACTACTTATCCAAATATTTGACGTAAGCAGAGATGCGACGTATCTTAGATAAAAGTATCTAAAATACAGATACAAGATACAAAATACGTATTTACATCTTGTATTTCAAATACTTTTTATTTTTTCTATTTTGTATCTCTTATTTAGATACATTTTCCGGTTATCTTAGTATTTTGAAGATACTTTTTTCCGTAAGGTACTTTTACTAAAATAAACTTTAAAAAAAGCAGTTTTTCTCTCCGAAACCTACTGAACGATGCGCGTCGTTTAAAAAAAATTCGCGGATATGGTCGGGAACCAAATGACAGATGGCGACACTATCGTTCTACAAATGTCATCGACTAAGATGTCCTGTCTATTTCTGTCACTGTCACTCATTCCGTATTTTTTTCGTATGCACGTTGTATGGTGTTTCGAATAGAGATGATCGATATTACAAAAACATCGATGTTAACATCGAACGTAAAACATCGATGTCCAAAAAACATCGATATCTAAAAACATGGATATTATATGTACAAAAAAAATACGAAATTTGTTTACTGTTATTTTAATTTAAACTGGCACATAGTAGGAATGGACCATATATACATATATCGATGTTTTAAAAACACTCGATGTTTTCTTACGATGTATCGAATCAAACCGATATAACGTTAATTTTAAAATATCGATTATACATCGATATTTTAAATAATAAATATAGTAAATAAGGTGAATCAGTAAAAGTGATATACTCAGATAAATATATTAATCCAAGTTATGTTGTGTGCAAAATAAGAAAAAATATATTTAATCTCTCGCACTAAAGTATAAAATCTTTTCTTTTTATGATATTAACTAGCAGTACCCCGCGGTATTACCCGTGTAGTTCCCGTTATTTTTTTGAATAAAAATTTCTTCTAGACTGGGGTTGAAAGTGTTCCAAAGTTACAACGTGATTGAGCGACAAACATCCATACAACGACATTTATAATGTTAGTAGGACTAGCAGGATATATCGATGTGACAATCGGATGTTACATCGATATATAAAAAACATCGATGTTTTATTTCCATGTCTATTACTACGACGTAATTGAGCAACAAACATCAAATATATCTAATAATAAACCATAAAATAATTTCATACACAAGAACAAAATTAAAACATTTGATTAACCCCCGACTACCTCAGATTTGTTATATTTACAACATTCTACTAGTCAAGCCCTTTCATTTGATACCATATTGAGGTAGTTGTGAAAAAAGAAATGTATTTCGCCATTTTGTAGTGGCGGCCATCTTGGATTTGAAATTTAACATAGTGCAAAGTATTCTACTAGTTAAGCCCTTTCGTTTAATACCCATATTGAGGTAGTAGTGAAAAAATAATGTAATTCGTCATTTTGTGGTGGCGGCCATCTTGGATTTGAAATTTGTTATAGTGTATAGTATTTTACTAGTCAAGCCCTTTCATTTGATACCCATATTGAGGTAGGTTGTGAAGAAATATTTTGTCCGCTATTTTGTGGAGGCACCATCTTGAATCGATATTAACCAAACATAGCTAAGAACATTCGCACGGATATTAACCTTCAAATAAAAAAAAACCGCATCGAAATCGGCCCATCCGTTTGAGGTCTACGGTGCCACAGACAGACACACAAACAGACAGACAGGCAGACAGACAGACATCGACGTCAAACTTATAACACCATTTGTTTTTGGTCGGGGGTTAAAAACAACAATCCTCGTAAAAAAAAACAAGTCTCGCCAGTTGTTCTAACGTAAAAAGTTCTGAGATCCGTGTAATTATTATTAATTTGGTCAGTCCCTACTTTAATGCATCTGGAAAACTGGACCGAATAATTATTGAAAAATTAGTTAAGAAGTTTAGTTTTTCCTTGATTTATACACTTAACCCTAACTATATTCCCATTTACCTGATCCTTGTTATCATCGCGATATATTTATTCGAAAATTGTTTTCTCGGATGAATAAACTTAAGTTCAATTATATGTTTTCTTACAAAAGTATTTTATCTTTAAAAAGTATTTGTAAGATACGTATTTTGTATCTAGTATTTCAGATACCTTTTTAGAAAAGTATTTGTATCTGGTATCTGAAATCCTTTTTTTCTTAAGTATCTTGCATCTTGTATTTCAGATACTTTGTATAGGGTATCTTATACATCTCTGGACGTAAGATACTTCCAATTAATGTATAAGTCAGTAACATCTGCCTACGCGAACGAAGTAGCGGGTTCAGCTAGTAAATAAATAAATTTCTACATATAAAAGTGTTATGTTGGTTTGTGTACGCTTCAAAAACTCATAAAGCTCTGCACCGATCTAGCTGAAATTTTAGAACGATATATGATTCGCATCAAGGACTGTTTTTAACCCCCGACCAAAAAAAGGGGTGTTATAAGTTTGACGTCGATGTCTGCTGTCTGTGTGTGTGTCTGTCTGTGGCACCGTAGAGCTCAAACGGATGGGCCGATTTCGATGCGGTTTTTTTTTATTTGGATTTTATAGATTGACCCTTGTTCACCGTAAAAAAATAACATTTTATTTCAAAATATTAGTAGGGTCATTGTGGGAACAGTGGATCATGGGTACACACTGAATCATTTCTATTATTTGAAACGGAACGGCTTGACAATAGGCTATCTCTGTCTCTCACCTCCCTTTCGGGTATCCAGCGCTACTGCTCTAGTCAGCGCGCCATTACGAGCTTGCGCGGACGTGTTGCATCAAGTTACGTGTCTCAGCGGGTCAAAAAAAAAATAAAACATGTAAGTTTTGGTGTTTTTTTCTGTTCTTAGTTAGTAGTTTTATGCATTATTCAATATTTTTTCATGGAAAGTATACCTATAGCATTACTTTAACGTAATCTCGCTACCTGTAATGGTGTTTATTTTTTCTGTTATGACGCAATAATGACAATATGGCGGGGAGGTGCACAGTGGATAATTAGTTAGGAGGATACAGTGGATCATGATTCACTGTGTACCGTATTTTTTAATTATTTTTTAATGATGTTTTCAATTTTCGGTGTCTGCAGAATGCCAAGGAAGGCGCCACCAGATGGAAGAAAAATAGGAAATGTTTCAGAAGAAAGAATGAAAAATGCACTTATAGAAATAAATAATGGGAAATCTATTGGACAAGTATCGAAAGAAAGTGGCATTCCATTTGCTACATTGTACAGATACAACGCTAAAATGAAAGCCAAAGGCTCCGTTGAAAATATAAGACTAGAACCTAATTACGCTATCAACAAAATTTTTGATGCTAACCAAGAACAAGCTCTTAAAGAATATTTTGAGAAATGCGCTCTTATGTTTTACGGCTTGTCCACAAAAGATTGTCGGAAAGTCGCTTACGAGATGGCTGTTGTTAATAAGTTAAAAATTCCACCATCTTGGACAACAAATCAACTAGCCGGTATTGATTGGCTGAAGGCATTTAGAAAAAGACACCCGGAGCTCTCGTTACGTCGCCCAGAAGCTTGCAGCTTAGCGAGAGCAACATCATTTAATAAACATGCAGTTAATAGCTTTTTTGATAATTTGCAGAATGTTTACCACAGAGATCCATGTTTTGCCGATGGTACAAGAGTTTTTAATTTAGACGAGACTGCCACAACTACGGTCCAGAAACCTCAAAGAGTAATTGGACCAAAAGGAAAAAATGTTAACAAGGTAACAAGTGGCGAGAGGGGCATTCTTGTTACAACTTGTTTAATAATTTGTGCAGCAGGTTACGCATTACCACCCGTTTTGATCTTTCCGAGAAAAAACTTTAAAGATCACATGCTAAAGGGCGCCCCACCTGGAACTCTGGGTCTAGCTACTCCAACAGGCTGGATGAATACAACAACATTTGTGCAAACTATGACACATTTCATTAAGCACACTTCTAGTACCCTCAATAATCCATCACTCTTAGTAATGGACAATCACGAGTCACATTTATCAATAGAGGCCTTGGACCTAGCAAAAGCGAACGGTGTGACGATCTTAACACTTCCTCCTCACACAACCGGTAAAATGCAGCCATTGGATGTGGGAATCAATTCCCCGTTCAAAGTTTTCTACAATGCAGAAATTGATTCTTGGATGATGAGAAACCCCGGAAAACCAGTCACCATATACGATCTCGCTGAACTCATAGGAAACGCGTTCATTAAAGCAATGAAGCCAAAAAACATTATAAATGCATTTAAGAAAACCGGCGTCTTTCCATTTGATAGAAACGTTTTCAGTGAAGATGATTTCCTACCGAGCTGTGTAACAGATCGACCGGATCCTAGCTCCGCAACTAGTGAAACTAGTAATATTGAGACTGGACGAGATAGCCCCACGGTTTTGCAAAATATTTTTGATTCACCCCACCTAGATGAGATCCCATCTGGTGAACAAAATCAATCTGAAAGCAGCTTGCAACTAGAAATTCAATCTAGCAGTTTGCAGGAACAGGTGATTGAATGTAATCAACAAGACGAATCTCAGCTTAACCAAAATACTCCACCACAGCCACTTTCAGAGATACAGTGCAACTCAAATGACTTTCTGACATCGACATCAGCTGCAAATTTCATAAAGCCAAGTGAATTTCGAGCACCTATCAAAGCTCTACCTAGAAAAATACACGAAAAGAAAAATCTGGGCGTAGTATGATTGCGACAGATACACCAGAAAAAGAAGCCATTAAAATACAGAAAGAAGAATCCAAGAAAAATAAAAAGCCTAAACAGAAAAAAACAGTTGTTAGAATAGTATTGCAGGATGAAAGTGATTCGGAAGAGGATATAGAAAATGAGAATGTTTCACTACATGACGAAGATTCTGATTGGTGTGAAGAAGATGAAACCGATTTACCGCCAATTACCGACGAACAATTACTTAACAGTATTCTTCCTCGCATTCCTGAAGAAGGTGACTACGTTCTTGTTCGCTTTGATACTAAACGGAAAACAATTTATTATGTTGCAAAGGTTTTACACAGTCGCAATGAAAATTTAGACTACTTTGTCAGTTATTTGCGCGGAAACCGAAACTATCAGTTCACTATGCCAGCTGTTCCTGACTTAGCTTACGTGAGGGATCATGATATAAAATTAATACTGTCGAAACCAAATGTCGGAGGTAGCACACTGCGCCAGCAATCTTACTATTTCTTTGATGCAGACTTTACTCAAATTAATATTCGTTAAAAAAAACAAACTAACAATACTTTTACTTAGTGTGGGCTTTGACTGATTTTCTTTTTTGAATTGTTACTATGTTTTGATTTTTATATTGGATTATAGAATATAGATTTTGATCTCAGCTAAGTTCCTTATTCAAGACTGACCTTATTATAACAAAAACTTTTAAAAATTACAATATATAATACTTGTTTTCTTTCAACATAACCTGCTTTATTTACTGTGTACCCTCTGATTCACTGTGCACATATACTGTGATTCACTGTATACCTATTTAAGTACACAGTGGATCATTTGTCATTTTTTAAAAAAAACATCATATCATCAAAATCGTCAATGACAGATAGTTGCACTATTGGAAAAAATGTAGACTAATAAGATATCTTTTCAGCTTTAACAATAAAAAAGTCGTAAGTTAAAAAGTTACTTTTCTACATTGTTTTGAAAAAAATACTGATCCACTGTTCCCACAATGACCCTACTTTAGATGAGTAATATACAATATTAGACTAATTTTGAGCTAAAGAGAATAGAATTTTGCAGCTAAAACACTAAAGACTGACATGATGTCACTAGTAGCAAAACATTGGTCGCGATTCATGACTGTATGTTCAATTTATGTGTTTTCTTATTATTACTTGATTACAAACAATCAAAATCGTCGTCGCTAATATCGCAAACTATAATAAAAATGCAGAAAAGTAAACATTTTATTGATGTGCCTCAGGAAAACATACAGCATTATATGAAGAAGCAGTATGTATACTTATCTTAATAATCTGTGGTCGACGTCTATACCATAGACAATTAGCTTCATCTTGACGCCACCAGAGGGCGCCGCAAGCGCGCCACCAGCAAGGGCACCCGGCGCGGTGCGATCTTTGGGATTCATAGCGTTGTATACTTTCGCCACGAGTGGTCGAAATTATAGAAAAAAATATTCAATTATCACTAATTAACAATTAATAACTATCGAAAAATATTTTAAATGTGTTTATATATTACACGAAATTTTATTGAAATCTCAACGGATTGAGATTTTCGAAGTACCCGTGAGTGAAGCGGATAATTCATCCATCGAAGAAAAATGGTAAATCCTCTGCGTGGTAAAGGTGAGATCGACCGATTCCAGAATCAAGGTCTTATACATGCAGGTCAGTCTTCATTCATTTATATGCATTTTATCAAAAGTGAGCAGCTGGCTCACTAGTGCGAGTTTTGCCTAATCTCTAATGTATGGTTTTGACCAATATATCGAAAACATTTCGATCATCTACGCCTGGTCGCGGAGACCTTGCGTTCGAAGGGTCGTGTCAGTTTTACTGAACGACTTCCTTCTGGTGCAGTTCCAAATTACGTTTTTAGTTGCGGAAACCGTGTGATAGCTGGAACACACTTGTACCAACATAGTATGTGACCGATACTCTTTGGACATGCGGGTAGACACACGTAAAAAGGTTTTGAAGACTATTATGTAAATTATTAGACCAGCTAACGTTAAATTGCTAAGTAAATCTACAGCATGTACCTACCGCTTGGCAGCGTGTCCGCTAAAAGAAAAACTAAGGGTTTCAGGCGCATCTCCCAGTTTTAACTGGCTTGTTTAAATTATTTATTGTTTTGAACCTTGTCTCAACTACCTACTAATACACTTTGATAAGGTGTGTAACCAATAAGTTACTGCTTAGTAACATCTGGGAAGCTAAACTTATTAAGAGTATCTCAATATTACATATAATTATGGCAACATCTAATCCCACTTTTCAAAAAGAAGGGAAAATGGCTATTCAGAATCGGAATCAACATTGAATAATATTCTATGAAATTAATTAAAACATCAAAACAGGTATAAACGAAATTAAATTTTATACCCTTCGGTGTCCACCGAACTAGTTCAGACGTATACAAATACATAGACGTGCCAATGGGGTTGAAATGAATATATCATAATTATACGCATTATTAACTAAGATTTGACGAAACTTAGTTCAGTTGCACTATTGTAATTACACCATCACTTAATTTAGTTGCACTATCGAATAAAGTAAGCTGCTACAACGTGGACAAATTTGCAAACATACATGCATAACCATTTATTTATGTAAGGAGATTCTAAGTTTGGATCTTTTATACAATACGATCGTGAATGTATTGCATTTTAAAATTCTTACATACCTACAAAAAATAAGTATTTCATATGCAATGGCGAGCTCTGGGCGCCAATATAACTATTTGGGAGAATAAAATTTCACATAAACCCATTTCAATAGATTTAAAATTCACAACTACATCCAACTCATCACATCGATAACTATCGATTCAGGGGAGGAGTCCATGTTATAAAACAAACCTTCTCTGCGGAAGAGAAGCAAGGCATCAATGTCGCCAATTTCAGAGATATTTATAAAAAATATATCATTCAAGTAGATGTTCTATTGTATTATCAAATGTTTTATGGCATGTTTTATTTTAATACGTATACATATTTAAATTTTGATCTCTCCTTGGCACCACATTTTTTATAACATGCTTGGTCGCGGAAACCTTGCGTACGAAGGGTCGCACTTCGCACTAATCTTACAAGACGACCTCTTTCTGGTGCAATAAAAATTTAAATAAGCCTCTAGATTTCGGAAACCGCGAGACATCATTTGGAACAATTGATACCTCACATTTGACCAGGTCCCAGCACCATATCTTACCACTAACACACGCTTGGTCGCGGAGACCTTGCGTTCGAAGGGTCGTGTCAGTCTTTACTGAACGACTTCCTTCTGGTGCAGTACCAAGTTAAGTTTCTTGGCTGCGGAAGCCATGAGACACTTGGAACATACTCATGTCCAATATATTTGACCAATACTTGTTTTGGACCTGGTCCCCGCACCATATCTTACTACTAACACACGCTTGCTCGCGGAGACCTTGCGTTCGAAGGGTCGTGTCCGTCTTTACAGAACGACTTCCTTCTGGTGCAGCGTTCCAAGTTACGTCTCTAGGTTGCGGAAGCCGCGAGACACTGGAAATGCCTCAAAACTATGATCGAGAAAGCAGGTATCTATGTATATTCACATTATGTATCTGGAAGGTTATTGACAGAAAATAGGAGCAGGTCAACTATGGCGCACAAATATCTACATATAACAGCGTTTATAGAAAAGTACATGAATCTACCTACATCTGACGCAAAAGTTAGATTTGATTTGCTTAAATTGGAATTGAAGGGTGGCTTAAATTTTACTGTTTCTGGTACCATACGGCAGACTTTAATATCCGCCATCTCAGATTTAACCAGTAACAGCTTCGTCAAGTATGACTTGTACTTACATGATTTAACAAAAAGGATATAGTACCTACTGCGATGGTGTGGTGGCGCGGAGCCACTTCTCATTATGTTTCAATACACAAAGCACCATGAGCAATACTAACTACGAATAATTACTTAACGACTAATACTCTATCACAACAACGAAGGAATCTATGACCACGAATCGTTTGCATTCTTCTGACATTCCCTGATGATGTTTATACTCCTAAAACATGATAATTTAAAACACGCGTCCTACGCAATTGTGTTTTCAATTCCAATGAGCGATAATGTTGATTAATATTTAGTTTGTGAAAGAGTGCCCAGCTTGCCGTATAGTCTCTATTCTGAAGAGAGAAACCGTATGCTCTTCGATTTTATGAAATCTGATAAGTAATAATAAGGTTAAATATTAATGGAAAAGATTTAAGATTTTATCATTTCGAGATAACACCAAAACCAAATTGAAAGTAGATACGGTGAACAGGAACATGAAATAATTGTAGCAGAACCGTTATGTAAACGGTATCTTAACTTTAAGCTTGAGTATGAGATTTAAAACAGCGACTAAGAACCACCATATTTTATAAATAAACGGATTCAAAAGATCCATTTGCAACAAATAATTGCAAAATGTCGTCAACAAAGCCTATAAATGCTTTCGACAAGCTCTGATGAACCCAAATTCCAGTATTATTTCCTGGTTATTATTAGCACATTCGAACTGTTCAACAAGGACGTACAAGGTAGTGGCTCTCGACTAACCAACAAAAAATTATATTTATACGAAACCAGCCCAGCCTTCTGACTCGTTCCCATCACTGGGAGTCGGCCAAAGCCATGGTCCAACAGGCTGGTGCGGCCTGGTGGATAACGCGTGACCTAGAAAGATTCTAGGTAAATGTCGCTGTAGAGTGTCATCACATTGAAATCTTCATGAGTATTGATAAAACCCTAGATTTTTGGGAAAATGAGGGTAGATTTGAGTGAGAAACTCACAGAAAAAATAGTTTATAAAATAACGCTAGGTCAGTGTGAATCATTGCCAACCCTTACTGTCACTCGGCACCGGACGAAACGATGGTCGAGCGAGGACTTATATGCGTTAAATATGTTATAATATATCTTAAGTCTGATCAAAATAATTATAATTTGATATTAAAATTCAAGAACTGCTGACATAGCTAAAACACGGATAAGTCTAGTTTAAAACAACAGCTTATCACTTAAAACAGAATTAGTACACGTAGTATGTACTTATATTATGTCGCCTATTTGCAGACAACACACTAAAATGGAACTTCATATTTATGTACATTTTAAAATTTTGCGAAAGCGATAATCTTCTGAATTCTACAGCTACCTGAAGTCTTAGAGAGTTACTTTATGTAGATTGGTTGTTTTCCAATTCCTCCAAAAACAGTATGTAAAACATATATGTTTGGAACAGTTCTTTAAATAATAACCCCATTTTAAATATTATAGACCGAAATATACATAGGTATTATTGCTATATAGCAGTATGAACATGGAAAATGAGAATAATTTGTGTCTTATCACATTTTTCTAGTTCCTATCTGAGAAAAACAGAATAGCTTTCGAGTCAAATCAAATAAATTTTATCTATAGCAGTTGCTTAACATCTTGTTATTAAAAAATTGGATATGTCCAGTCCAGTGAGACAGTGCCATGAACGTACAACTAGGAGATGTAGACCAGATATAGCAGTAGCCTTTGGATGATCAAATACCCAATCGATTGATGACATTATTAAGCAAAACATGGAAATATCTTAACACATTAAGCATGTTAGGTTAATTTACTGCGAAATTAACATAAATGGTTAATCATGTTCTTCAAAGTTTACATCACACACAAATTAGCTTTGTTAATTTAGCTAATTACAAAATGTTATTGAACACTTTATTTTAATAAGTATTCAAATGTTTCAGTCATCATAGCGTTGTTCTTTTTTGGACATACTTACACCAGCAGATAACAAACACGTCTTCATATAATGCTGTATGTTTTCCTGAGGCACATCAATATAACGGTTTTACATAAAAATAAAACCGATATTATGTGCCGAGAACGGAAAACATACAGCATTCTAGAAAGGGCTTTCTGGTGAAGACTATGAATCCCAAAGATCGCACCGCGCCGGGTGCCCTTGCTGGTGGCGCGCTTGCGGCGCCCTCTGGTGGCGTCAAGATGAAGCTAATTGTCTATGGTATAGACGTCGACCACAGATTATTAAGATAAGTATACATACTGCTTCTTCATATAATGCTGTATGTTTTCCGTTCTCGGCACATAATATCGGTTTTATTTTTATGTAAAACCGTTATAATAAGTTTCGACAGCTTGTTTTGCGACTAGTGACGTAATAAGGCAAATTGGTGTTTCCAGTCACGTGACAACAGATTAAAAATATAGCATTTCAAATCATTTATAATAAATTTATTACGTTATATTAAATTATAATAATGTGGTTTTCGATATTGTATTAATGCAAACTATCATAAAATTAACATTAAACATTAATTTGTGATTAGTGTTAACATCCCTATTGTTATTAGAGAAACTAATTATACTCTATACAAATAAATAAAATTGAAGTGCGTGTTTGGAAGATTAAAATAACCAAATGCTTGTTTACTACATAAATTGGACAATTCACACACAACAGTAAAATTAATGTAAAGGCAGTACATAGGTTCTAAAGAAACATTAACAAATATTTATTGTCCTTCAGTTTATTCCGGCTAATCTCCACAAAGGCTGGACCGATTATAATGGGGTTTTCACTACTAGATAGCTGATATTCTATAATATAAATCTATGCATCATAAACCGATATTTATCTATTATTGACCACAGACTTCAATAATAAACAAAAGAGTTTTTATGCATGTGTCAGACATTATAGAAAAGCCATAAAAGAAAAAAAAATGCTAGTCATTGGCACTGACAATAGAAGTAACGTATATAACTCAGAATTATTGTATCAAGCAGCACTAATGTTTTCAATACTGCATCTGTATTACGCAGCTATTACGCATGTCGAAAAAGCGACCTCACAAGATGTTACCATTCTTAAAAGACCATATAATATCATGTTGATATTGCCCTCGAAAAATATTTTCCAACGAACTGACAACTTCGTTTTTCAAAGTCGGTTAAAAAGTCGAACTGAAATGAATAAACTGTCCGCATTCCAGTAGAGATACAAGTTCCTTGATTTACTCATAATCATCCATCCGTCATTTCCTAATGCATTGTTTCATATTCTTTAGAAATGTCAAGATCACGTTATTTATGAGTGTCTTTAATGTGGGTAGAAAACTAGAAATATGAGTTTTTTTTAATTCTTTGAATTAAAAATTTATACTGTAGTATGGTTGTGTATGTATTATGGGTTTATGGGTAAAATATTTGAGACATAATTTTTAAAGTGAAAAAATATCTTTTTCTTCCTTCTTCTTTCTTTCTTTTGGCGCACCACACTCAGTTTTACGTTGGCTGTGAGTTGGCCTGAAGCATCACGTTGGTAAATGAAAGAAATCTTCTAAGAAACTTGGGATAAATGGCTATGGCGTGTTACCATCGTTACTAATACAGTTTTACACATCTAACCTATTGGTAGTCACTATGACTGCCAATTTTATTGAAGTGAAGACTTCTGTTGTCGCGCCACAGACAGATTTTTCGTGGGCTGTGAATTAAATTCTAGGGTCACGCTCGAGAATGATATTAAGAATCTTCGGGTAAACTCGGGACCACAGCCATCTAGGAATAAGTCAGCATTTCCCATTGCCTGACGCATTTCTAGATACTCTTGATGACGCCCTGCAGTTTTTCCCGCGTAGTTTCCAAAGTAAGCTATTAAATTATGAGTTATAAGTTTTCACGTCTTTCGGCAGTTCCTATGACTGCCATTTTTTTTAATTAAAGTTATTCCAGTTTTTAAAAGCTGATTCTTATTTTAGTTTTCACTTCTGCGGTGCACAATTTTTTTTTTTACCTTAGTACTATCCTACTAACTTAATAAAGCTGAACTATACTAATATTATACAGCTGAAGAGTTTGTTTGTTTGAACGCTAGGATCACGGGAAGTACTGGTCCGGATTGAAAGATTCTTTTTGTATTGGATAGTCCATTTATCGAGGAAGGCTATAGGCTATAGACAAGAACAAAATTAAAAATTTTGATTAACCCCCGACTACCTCGGATTTGTAATCTGTACAACATTCTGCTAGTCAAGCCCTTTCATTTGATACCCATAAAGAAGTTGTGAAAAATAAATGTATTTCGCCATTTTGTGGTAGCGGCCATCTTGGATTTGAAATTTGTCATAGTGCAAAGTATTCTACTAGTCAAGCCCTTTCATTTGATACCCATATTGAGGTAGTAGTGAAAAAAATAATGTAATTCGCCATTTTGTGGTGGCGGCCATCTTGGATTTGAAATTTGTTATTATGTATTGTATTCTACTAGTCAAGCCCTTTCATTTGATACCCATATTGAGATAAGTTGTGAAGAAATATTTTGTCCGCCATTTTGTGGAGGTGGCCATCTTGAATCGATATTAACCAAACATAGCTAAGAACATCCGCACGGATATCAACCTTCGAATAAAAAAAACCGCATTGAAATCGGTCCATCCGTTTGAGCTCTACGGTGCCACAGACAGACACACACACAGACAGACAGACAGACAGACAGACAGACAGACCGACAGACAGACAGACAGACAGACATCGACGTCAAACTTATAACACCCCTTTTTTTGGTCGGGGGTTAAAAATAACGCTACTATTAATAGAAGCGAAGCATGAATCAAGAATGTAACAAAATCGGGAAAAATTCCTTATTGAGGCTTTTCGAACGTTTCGTGTTTTGACATGACACATGACAGCATGTGTCTACGATTGCGTCATTGAATATCACAGATTACATACCTCTTGAATATAAAACCTTTCCTAAAAAAAAATCTAAATCTGAGTTGGTACAACCAATTTCCGACAGGTGGCGTAGCAGGTAGCTGAAGAGGTGTTTTGTTTCAAAACGATATTCTCAGGAATGACTGAACCGATTTCAGTCATTTTTTCACCGTTGTACATGTACGGGATCCTGATGAGTACTATATAATGTACCACGGGCAACGCCGGGACGGACATCTAGTAATATTATAAAGCTGAAGAGTTTGTTTGTTTGTTTGTTTGAACGCTAGGATCCCGGGAAGTACTGGTCCGAATTGTAAGATTATTTTTCTATTGGATAGTCCATTTATCGAGGAAGGCTATAGGCTATAGAACATAACGCTACTATCAATAGAAGCGGAGCATGAATCAAGAATGTAACAAAAACGGGAAATAATATTCCTTTTTGAGAGTTTTCGTGCTTTGACATGACACCATGACGTCCATGACAGCATGTGTCATGTGTCTAAGATGGCATCACTGAATATAAATATATCGTTGGATATGTACGGGATCCCGATAAGTGGTATATAATGTACCACGGGCGAAGCCGGGGCGGACATCTAGTATATATAAAAATCAATGCCACTTTTCGTTGTAAGTGTACTCCTCCTAAACGGCTGGACCGATTTGAATGATTTTGTTTGGATACGTTTGGGTAGGGACCTGGAAGGTTTAGATTCACAAATCAGCCCGGCAGATGGCGGTGCAGTTGGTATCTAGGTTATTATCCGAGCGAAGCTGGGAGGGGCTGCTAGTAATTTATAGTTTGTATGTTTAGATGCACGTATGTTTGTGGCTCAATCACACCGGACGGATGTACGGCCTTTCTACTGCCTAACTAAATCAGCTCGCTCCCTCCACTTGGATCCACATGTGGATCGACGGACACTTTTCAGCTTTAGCTTTGGTATTATGTGTGTGGTGTCTCTATCAGCTCTATCTATTCAAGTGAAAAGAATAGAGAGCGCAACATCAAACCTAAGACAGTTTTAGTTAGGCGGTAGACCCCCCGGGTCGGGTTGTTTGAAACACAGTTAGATTATTATAGTTTGGAAGAACACAGGAATATTTTATCCCGAAAAAATAATGAGAACGACAGAAAAGTAAGTATGTTTTACGCGGGTAAAACCGTGGGGTGATGCTAGTATAGCGGTAATTATAAATGTAGTTTTTTCTAGCTAAGCATGACCCTGTACACTAATGCATAGAGATATCTTCAATTATTTTATTTGAATAAAAATTCAATGTCATTTTTTGTAACTTTGTGTCATCGGTATCAACGGAGTAGGTACGGACATATTAGATGATACAAGGTGTGCCATTTTAACTTATCAACAGAGTAAATGAGCCGTTTTTAGCCCCCGACCAAAAAAAGGGGTGTTATAAGTTTGACGTCGATGTCTGTCTGTGTGTGTGTCTGTCTGTGGCACCGTAGAGCTCAAACGGATGGGCCGATTTCGATGCGTTTTTTTGTCGTGACAACGTCTTATAAATTGGTTTGCCGGGTGACACTTCAAGAAACTGCGTTACGCTCCGCTCACGTTATGCGCTCACAACGAGAGCGAGTGAGAGGCACGCGCCCCTTCCACTCGGGCATGGTTAGCCCGCCTAAGAGCGCGAGAGACAGACATAAAAAGTGAAAGGCACGCGTCCCTTCCGTAAAATTATTTTACCACTCAAAGTCGTTGTCACGTAAAACTTTCGCCCGTATACCGACTTTACAGGCAACCAATTTTTTTTATTTGGAAGTTAATATCCGTGCGGATGTTCTTAGCTATGTTTGGTTAATATCGATTCAAGATGGCCGCCTTCACAAAATGACGGACAAAATATTTCTTCACTACCTACCTCAATATGGGTATCAAATGAAAGAGCTTGACTAGATTACTAAAATACTATTGTATAAAAAAATCAAATCCAAGATGGCTGCCACCACAAAATGGCGAATAATATTATTTTTTTCACAACTCCCTAAATATGGGTGTCAAATGAAAGGGTTTGACTAGTAGAATGTTGTGCAGATAATAAATCCGAAGCAGTCGGGGGTTAATCAAATTTTTAATTTTGTTCTTGTTAGCTTATTTGCCAGGCATGTTGTTTTCTATCAGATGCCTGTCTGTCTCGTCCTGTCACTCTGTATTAAAAAAACAAAAACCGGCCTAGTGCAAATCAGAGTCGCACAAAAATCACCTTGTATAATTTACGTGTTGGTCAAAACACGTTTTGGTTCATCAAGGTCGAATCAGGGTCTCGATTCCATCTGACGAAAGTCCTGAACATGTATTGTACACTAGTATAAGTTGACCTCTACGAAAAATTATTGAACAATTAATTCCATCTCGTTTTGTATTTTCGATAGCATGGTCAACTGTGTCTTCTTTTGTTCTTTTTAACCCCCGACCAAAAAAATGGTTGTTATAAGTTTGACGTCGATGTCTGTCTGTGGCACCGTAGAGCTCAAACGGATGGACTTATTTCGTTGCGGTTTTTTTCATTTGAAAATTAGTTTCCGTCCGGATGTTCTTAGCTATGTTTGGTTAATGTCGATTCAAGATGGCCGCCTCCACAAAATGGCGGATAAAATATTTCTTAACGACCTACCTCAATATGGGTATCCAATGAAAGGGCTTGATTAGTAGAATACTCTTTATACACTTTGACAAATTTAAAATCCAAGATGGTGGCCATCATAAAATAGCTTTTTTTTTGTAAGTATTCAGTACAACCTCAACAGTGTTTGACAAATTACAAATCTAAGATAGTCGGGGGTACCTAAATGATAATTTTTAATTTAGTTCTTGTGTTATAGTTATAAACTGATCATCAAACTAGCTCTGTTGTGAGTTCTGTGGGTCCCTATAATAAGAGTTGATTGTTCGTCTTGTGTTTGTTTAATTTGTTAGTCGTCATGAATACGGGCGCTAATGTGATCTCGATTGTGTAAATCTTAATACGTGTGCAAAAACATTTTGGGCACCCCTTTTTTCGAAAATTGCGCGTAGGTACACGAAAAATGATCCATGAGAAATGATGATGATGGTTGTCTGTAAAGTTGGTTTACGGACGATAATTTAACGTGACAACGTCATGACAAAATATTGATGAAACAGTAATCGGAATTTTGAAATGCAAAAATAATTTACCCTAACGTAATGGGACAAGGACCGTTACGGGACAATGTGCGTTACGGGACAATGACTCATGCTTTTTCGTGCATGCAGCCAGCGTTCATCGATTTATTAGACGTTGTCACGTCAAAAAAATTGGTTGTCTGTAAAGTCGGTTGGTTTACGCACGATGTTTTAACGTGACAACGTCATTGCAAAGCATTGATGAAATGATTGCATACAGTGGAATGAGCGCAACGGGACAAGAAGCGTAACGGGACACAACGGGACACTTTTTCGTGGATGCAGCAGGCGTTCGTCGATTTATTAGACGTTGTCACGTCAAGATATGATAAAATTGCGAAAAATTGAATGTAAGCTTAGCCCCAACATTGTATACCTACTATTCGCTAAGCACGTCTGAAATAGCACGTTTCAGTAGTGGTAGGACTCTAGCATAGTCCGCCTGGGGAAGTACCACACCTTTGCCAATTATTCTATCGCCAAGCTGTAAAGTGCAAACATTACTGTGTTCCGGTTTAAAAGGCAATGTTTCCAGATAAATTACAGGGCTTAGAGATATAATATCTTAGATTTCTTGGCGAGCAGCGCAGTGCAGTGCTAAGTAATGATTTGAACTCTTCATGTCCCAATGCGTCACTGTGTTGTTATGTGGCTGACATGTTGCTTACCATCAGGCACATGCCCTGCTCATCTCGTCACTCTAAACTATAAAAAAATAAAAGTGGACAGACAGACAGACATGACGAATCTATAAGGGTCCCGTATTTTGCCAACCCTAAAAACTGTCAGTTGTTTGACGGTAATCGATTTAATCGGCAAGCACACTCTATCGTAGACCGCATCGTCGCTTAACATCAGGCGAAATGGCGGTCAATAATTGTTAATCTATGACAGTTAAAATAAAAAGTTTGTTGAATTTCATCCACAGAGCGACCACTAGTTTTTTTAATTTTTGTTCATACAAAATTAAAAATTATGTACCTAATTAAAATAGTTTTGATTACATAGACCGATAATTCATACACATTAAGGAATCTGGTTCTCGACCTTCAGGCGAACTGATTGTTGCCCGCACATCTTTGAATGTTTTTTTAACAGACAGAGCCTTCAACAAAATAATGTAATAACTAAGGATGTATCCCCTCTCTACTTAGTCTGTGGATGTATCCACGGATTTTGGGGACACAGATTAAATAATCTTTGCTTATACCACACTTTTTTATACTTAACACATAATAGTCTTTACCACAACTCCAATCCATTGACCAAAGGTTAGAACTAGGTACGTAAATTTCATACGATTACTATCAAATTACCACACAAAAATCAACAGTGGCACCGCTCATCAAAGTTAGTGACAAGCTGGCAAGGCTCTTACAGCGAATGACGTCATACAGTGAGGATTCCCCGAAGGCTTTATCCGGAAACCCTGTAAGACTTAAATGTCACATCACAACGGTTGATAATTGGAGCCACTGTCGTATTCCAGTCATAAACGAAAGAATGGACATTGGACACATTGTGGAGAAGACTAGGAATGTACGACTCGCTATACTAGTGCCATAGAATAGATAATATCTAGTGCCTAAAAAAAAGACTTATATTTTTTTTAGGCACTAGACTGATAACTTTTTTACAAATACTATTACATAAACAAATAACTATTAATTTCTCTGCTTTGTTAAAGTGAAAACTTCTTTTGGCGCGCCTAGACAGATTTTTCGTGAGCTGTGAATTGAATTCTACCGTCAACTTCGGTTAAACTCGGGAGCATGGCCGTTGGCCATCCAGAAATGTAGAAATGCGTCAGCATATCTAGATGGCCATGCTCTTGGCCACGCCCTCCGGTTCACGTTCCGGTTTACGTAGTTTCCAAAGTAAGCTAACAAATTCTGAGTTTATTTGTAATTCACTTCCATCGGCAGTTCCTGTATTTTTTTTTTGTGCTATTGAGGAACTATTCTTGATAACAGAAGCAAAAAAGTGTCTGTATACTATCCACGGTGGGGACTAGTGAGACCGATCTGTGCTCCCTGACATTGTCAACTGTTGTTAGACCTAGTTTCACAGACGATTAAAGTATCATTGAGAATATTGAGGTTATATGAAAATAATGTAGTTCAACGATTTCGCCAATCGGTTAATAAGTTGGTATGGGTTTTTCTTAGTGAAGCAATATAATTGTTACCTATTTCTTGCAATATGGAAGATTTTTTCCTTGTAGCGTTTTTTGCTGCGATAATCATTTTGCCGGGGATTTTAGAAAACAGACACAAAATTGGAGCCATTTCTTTTTGACCGACTTCAATAAGAGGATTCTTAATTCAAATTGACTGTACTTTTGTTTGTTGAAGTGAAAACTTATTTAGGCGCGTTGAATAATGTTTGGTAGGGTAAAATCTTATAGGTAGGTCACAGACGTAGCGTAGGAGCGCGGGCGGAGCAGCGGAGTATTACCTACTACCGGTTTCCTAAAAATAACGTCTACCTAATGTAATTTTTTTTCCAAGTGCAGAATACAGTACGAATCATTAACACAGGATTTAACAGCGAGGGAGATGATCGTAAGGAAACACGTGATTTAGGAAGGACATCTTTCATGGACATGTTTTATCGGCACCTTTTTTTAACTTCTGTAGGTTTACGCTTGACTGCCGTCTATGCAATCTACGATGGAGTATGATTAGTATTAGTGCTCACCTGAACCTCAACAGAAGACACCGATTCACTCTCGATTTGAAAACACCAATATTATACCCATCGGAAAAAATGTAATAGAGTAATGGATTATGACCTTTATTCTCTCCTTGAGAGCCATTTTAGAGGTACATAGGTAATGCCCCGAGTCCCAACAGTGGGAAATAATCTGGAGTTATTTCTTAACTCGACCACTAATCTTATGAAGAAATTATAATTACATGAATAACAATAATACATTTTTTGAATAACTGTTAAATCAAAACCAAAATAAATAATATAATATCTCATTTCTGTAGGTACTTAATTAATTTGCGAAAAAAAAACAACGCCTATAATTACGTACCTTTATTTGATTAATTATGTAAGTAGGTAGTAAGGTAAGCAATAATTTTATGATACCTTTACGACCAATTATTAAAATCGACTAACAAAGTAACAGGAAAAACTTGAGATAAAATACTGGTCTTGCAGACAAGGAAAAAAGCTTGAGGTCTACAAAAAGTATTCAATTTTGGATTAATTATAGCAGTGTAGGTACTTACAATTGCCATTGCTCCCGGAACCATCGCCAATATTTTGCAAAAGTCCAACGTTTACAAAAGAAAATAAAAACAATGTCACACTAACACTTGCCATTTTAGCAATAAAAAAAAAATAACAACAAAAAAATCGAATATGATTTCCCGCCAAATTATTTTTTTAATTCATTTTTTTAAGTTTTTGGCGGTTAGCGCGAACGTTAGCTCGTATTCATAAGTTCGCGCGTACTGACAGTCCGATCGAGTCAAGGCGAGGTCTCATGTGTAATCAAAAGATGTATAATATAAAACAACTCGTTTTAAAGGTCAGGATTCTCGATGCATGGACTTATAGGTAAATATTAAATAACCGGTTCTTGGATATTGGGTAATGATAAACGGGGTTTGTGAAACGTAGATTGTACATAATGATCAATCAAAGTTACATCTCTTCGGGTTAGTCGGGAAAATGACAACAGCCGATCTGGAGCCACGAATTCGAATCTCACGCGCGCCACCGTATTTTTAAAGTCAGGAAAACATCGTGAGGAATCAGGCACGTTCCAAGAATCGTTCATACAGTTCATAGCCATGCGTCATCCACCAACCCGCACTGAACCAGCGCAGAGGATTGAAATTGAAATTTTGTAGGCTGAAAGACGAACAAGACAAAGGTACCTAAATTACAATGAAAAGTGAGAACATTGCATAGGTGTTCATAACTAACAAATTATCTACTTGTAGGTACGAGTATGTAACCGCTTCTGCTTCATATTGATTGCCTGGAAGAGATTGCTCTCAGTAATAAGGCCGTCTTAGTCCTTGAGTGTTTTATAATAATATTTTTATTTTATTAAGTAAATACTATATTAGGCATTGACCCTACTGGCGTTTAGCCAGCATTTTCTTTTTCCAGCTCTCGACAATGATTTTTAAATGAGAAGAACTCTAGTTATGGGTAGTAATTCTAGACGCATCCCGAACGGCTCCAATTCGGAATGACAATCCTTGTCTCTATCATCCGAAACAGATATGACAAAGAGCGAAGGATGAGATTCCGTGTCGGATGAATCCGACTGAGTTTAGAAACGCTAGGATGGCTCCCACGGGCTCATTGTTTCAAAAGCAAACGGTTAAAATACATTTGTACCTAACCACTTCAGAGATTTGCATATTTTCGCTGTTGATGCTCAACGGAAATAACCACTAGCCCAGTCGGGTTAGACCTTAACCTGGAATTAATTATAGTCAGATTTTTTTGATTTTTGATTGTATTTTGAAGTTCGATTCCAAAAACTCGACCAAATCTGACCGGTGCGTTAGCCGCCATATTGGCTTAAAGGTCATACTTTTTTACCCGACTGCGCGACGCAAAGGAGTGATAATGTGTTTATCAGTCTATGTATGTATGATTCTTTGAAGCACTATAGACTAAACACCTGGGCCGATTTTTATGATTCACACGTCAATCGATTCCTCTTAGTCTCGCGAGTGACACTAAAGACATGACATTAGTGTATATTCAATATGGCGCCTAACAGACGCCATTTTGTCCAAATTAATAAAATAAAAGTCAAACTATATCAAGAGGGTTATCGTTGAATAGGTAGGTAGGTACCAGTTATTCTACAGCCATACAGTAATGTGCAAACATTACTGTGTTCCGGTTAGAAAGGCAACGTTTCCAGATAAATTACAGGCCTTAAAGATAAACATCTAAGATGTACGAAGTAAGATGTAAGAAGCACAGCACTGCGCTCGTCACCCAGAGATATAAGACTTAGATATGTGGGTGACGAGCGCAGTGCAGTGCTAGGTAATGATCTGGACTCTTCATGTTCCAATAGTTGCGTGCTGCGTGTCACTATGGTGTTATGTGGCAGGCATGTTGCTTACCATCAGGCACATGTCCTGCTCGTCTCGTCACTCTTTATTTTGAAAAACTAGCTGTACGTGTGACTGAGCATGGACATACATACAAAAGTATCTGGAAGGATGATTGATTGATCATTAATTGATCAATTCATTGCATATAATTCAATTACATTTATTTGCTGTAGAATAATAATGGATCCCAACTGTTCAGTTGCTATGTTCCTTTACTAGAATATTTTTAACCAACTTCCAAAAAGGAGGTTATCAATTCGACCCCTGTATTTTTGACGTGACAACGTCTTATAAATTGGTTTGCCGGGTGACACTTCAAGAAACTGCGTTACGCTCCGCTCACGTTATGCGCTCACAACGAGAGCGAGTGAGAGGCACGCGTCCCTTCCACTCGGGCATGGTTAGCCCGCCTAAGAGCGAGAGAGACAGACATAACAAGAACAAAATTAAAATTTTGATTAACCCCCGACTACCTTAGATTTGTTATCTGTACAACATTCTACTAGTCAAGCCCTTTCATTTGATACCCATATTAAGGGAATTGTGAAAAAGGAAATGTAATTCGCCATTTTGTGGTAGCGGCCATCTTGGATTTGAAATTTGTCATAGTGCAAAGTATTCTACTAATCAAGCCCTTTCATTTGATACCCATATTGAGGTAGTAGTGAAAAATATTATATAATTCGCCATTTTGTGGTGGCGGCCATATTGAATTTGAAATTTGTTATAGTGTTTAGTACTCTACTAGTCAAGCCCTTTCATTTGATACCCATATTGAGGTAGGTTGTGAAGAAATATTTTGTCCGCCATTTTGTGGAGGCGGCCATTTTGAATCGATATTAACCAAACATAGCTAAGAACACCCGCACGGATATTAACTTTCAAATAAAAAAAACCGCATCGAAATCGGCCCATCCGTTTGAGCTCTACGGTGCCACAGACAGACACACACACAGACAGACAGACAGACAGACAGACAGACAGACAGACAGACAGACAGACAGACAGACCGACAGACAGACAGACAGACAGACATCGACGTCAAACTTATAACACCCCTTTTTTTTGTCGGGGGTTAAAAAGTGAAAGGCACGCGTTCCTTCCGTAAAATTATTTAACCACTCAAAGTCGTTGTCACGTAAAACTTTCGCCCGTATACCGACTTTACAGGCAACCAATTTTTTAAGTTAGGTACCTGATTTCTCAAACACCCTTGCATGATAGGTATGCTTCCCGAATGGTCACATATAAATCTTATCGAAATCGGTCGGGTGGTTTTTGAAATATATCAAATATATAATTTTAGTTTATAGTTCATAAACCATAAACTAAAATTTGCGTTCAATTTTCTGGATGACGTAGTTGTAGATTTCATAAATGTTATGAAACTCGATCCTTTCAATACAAAATTGTGTAAATGCATTAATAAAAACTTGTTTTGCACTAAATGGGTTAAAATAATCTATTTTCGTACAAACAATTAAACCAAGTTCAAAACCACAAATGGGCACTCAAAAGCGAAAAATTAACGCTACTCACTTATCTATTTGAAGTCGGAGCCAGCCAAGTCTAATAAATATAGTAGATATATACTACTTATCTATGCCTACTTGTCTGTCTACTTTTTGCAATCACTTATAGGTATATAACTGGCTTTTTGACTTGACAGGCACCGATTTCAGACAGATTAATGAGTAGCACTTATAATAATTAAATTAACTTCTTTTTCACTTCAACGGAAAAATTGACAACAAATATCGAAAAATCTCGATCACAATCGAACAAGACACACAATATCAAAGACTCATTGCAATTAATTTTGACTCCGAGTCCCTAATGCCAATTTATTATTATTATTATTAATTCATTTATTTCAGACTAAGTCCATATACATACATATTAAAAATTGTTTGTTATGTCAAAATAAAATCAAATCAAATATACATTAAATACACGCAGACAAAAATACACAAATTTATGTTGATCGATGGAAACTCTTTATTGTGACACAAACAAACTAAAATATTACAAATACTATTTGTGATTTTGAGTCAGTTAATTTTTTTTGTATAAAAATAGTTTATTTTAAGTCAATTTAATATGATTTGATCTGTGCTTATCTGACTATTTGTCACTGATTAAAATATTGACCAGACAAGTACATGCTGTTACATCCTGTTTTAAAAATGTGTAGGATTAAATAAATATAAATAAACTCCTTTTTTACACAATTTATTAACCTTAGCATATTTTTTGGAATACATTAAGTAAACTGGTTTGTGTTAGGACACATCTGTGGTCGTAAAGTAATAAACACAAAACAAAAGGGCTAATATAACATGAGCTATGATTGCGTAGAAAAGCATACAAGCCATGAGATCAAGGTATATTAGCACAGCCTGTTTAGTTTATCAAACCGCTGATGGATTTGGAGGCCTGTGGTTTAGTCATGAAAGTAGAGAATAGGGTTCAAAAGACCTTCTAAAATAAAAAGCAATTTTAATATTTTTCCTAGTTTCTTTCTATGACTACAGTAAAAAGATCTGGAAAAAGTAACTTGGTATTAATTTTAGAATGTGTTAATCAATATCCTATGCAATCCAATAGATTTTTGATCTTTACACGATAGTATCCGAAATGAGGATTTTCCCAAAGAACAAAAGTAGCCGACATAGCTCAAAGAGTAAACAAGCTAAGTGGCACTGAGCAGGTCACATCACTAGCATGAAATAGTTCTTTGCTATAATTTATATGTCGTTGTATATTTAGAAAGGTCTAAATGATAAAATCCATCTAATGATAAACTCGGCTTTGAAATATTGTGGGTAACCAAAACATTAGTATGATTTGAATACTAAAAGACCTTATTAAGTTCCCAATGGTGTACTTCAGTCGAAAGATCATAGTCAACGTTGAGGAACACACTTTATGTGTGTACACATAAAGTGTGTTCCATTTCAAACATTACCACAAGAGAGCTTAAAATTTTTCTGAGAAATGACACTGTTAGAAACAAAAACCACAGGCTCTTTGCCAAACATAAAAAAACCTTCTGTATATATCAAAATGTATGACGGTAAGGGTACCTTAAAAACTCGTACGGTATGAAACACTATTGCTAACGAACACAGAAATACATGTATATCCAGACCTTAGAAATGTAATCACAATAGTTTAGTACTTATAACTATGGAGTTGTTTAGCGACGACCTCTGCCTCGGCCTCCACGACCTCCTCGAGGGCCTCCGCGACCACCACGGCCTCTACCACGTCCGCCTCTGCTGCCGCCGCCGCCGCCTCTGGGGAATCCGTCACGCTTGCCTCGTCCTTTCGGTGCGTCGTCAATCAAAAGTGTCTCTAATGGCAAACTGTCCGGCAGTAAGTAATATCTGATGTTGTTCCCGCGTATGGTCAACGTCTCCATGGCTAGTTCCTCTTTGTTTTTCAGCGTCACCTTTACTGCTTTGAGATGTGTGTTCATCGCAACATCGACGCCGGTTATCGTTCCACGAACGATACTCCCGTTCTTTAGTTCTATCGTCACCGTCTCGTGGCTGAGCTTCATGAGAAATCTGACTAGTTTCATCTTTGAGGTTTAATTCGTTATTTTCTAAGGAAAACAGCGGCGTCAGTACTGATCCGATAACCTCAAAAATCGCTTTTTCGCCAAACAAAATAAAATATGGCGGGTGAGCGCACTTTTTTTTTTTACTCTGTCTGTAGACTCTGGACTCTGGGTAGGGATGCCCGTTACGATACGATATATCGGAATATCGATACAGCACTATACGATAAATCGATATTTGATGCGATATTTTGACCATACGATACGCTTCGATATATCGCATTCTTATAAAAATATCGCATTACCATATCGTATCAAACTATGTCGGTGATTAATTTGTAAAATTTTAAAGTACCTATTACATCATCACTAAACGATAATAGACAGTGCCATTGAATATATTGTTATTAGTAATAAGAGAATGATAACGTCGACAAAATTGTTCATGGAACAAGAACAGCCGGCTTTTATTTAGACTTGGAGGTAGATTTAAATAATCTTTGAACTTTGTAGTACCATCAAATATGATTAATAAATGTTTAGTTTATGTTCTCCTTTGTCATTCCGTTCGTAGCTGGGCACACACTTTCCGAAAGCCGTAATAGGTTAAATCCACAGCGCTTATCAAAATTATTATTTTTGCGTTGTTTAAGTGCTGATCAATGGCAATTGTGATTTATTTGTTGAATAAAACTATTCTAAATACATATAATTATTTGTTTCTTTTTATAAAAAATAAAATAATATAGTAAAACTACTAAAAAGATAACCCTTTGCACGATATATATACTTATTATATAGCATATTAAATGAAAGGCATGCGATACGGTTACGATACGATATATCGATCCAAAGGAAATCGATAAAATCGCGTATCGATACAACCAAGTTCGATACAGTTACGATGCGATATATCGATACAATACACTTTTTTGGGCATCCCTAACTCTGGGCTATGAAGTGCTGCCAGTATTATATTTCTTTTTTTTACTATTAACGTTAAGATGGTAAAAGAAATCAGTAGCTGCTATTCTGCTATCCTTGGACTGTTACAAATGTGAGAAACTTTGAATATTCTTTGCTCAATCACGTTAAAACGTCTGAATGTTCGTTTTTTAAACCCCCGACCATAAAAAGGGGTGTTATAAGTTTGACGTCGATGTCTGTAAAAAAAAACTTCTAAACTATATTTTCCAAAATCTAATCTTTTATTCGTCGGGGGTTATTAATTTTTTTAATTATTTTTCTTGTATCGATAATAGCTTAGATTATGGAATATAGAGCACAGACTAAGTGATATAGAGATAGTTAAGAAGTTTAGATAGTTCCAACTACGATCCTGACAATTGCGAATTTCAAGAAGTTCGAAATTTGTCTATTAATGTAGAATTGATTGTTGGCAAATAAATGACAATTATTGTTGTTCTAGACGTAGTAATTTACATTCCTTTTGGTTCTGGTGCATTTCTTGCTGTATTTTAATTGAGATTGAAAAAGCTTAAAGTTCAATTCTTGAGAATGAATCTAGCAGATGAATTAGGCGAAGTCGAGGAAGACGTAGAAACAGAACCAGAAATAGTGGAAAAAACCGTTTGTGCGCGATTGATTCTCACAAATGAACAGGTATATTTATCACTTATTCAAATTGTGCATGTGCCTGGGTATTTCCATGTATCAAAAGTATCTACAATTTAATGAATATTGTCTGTCTGGTTCCCATTACATAAGCTCAGCTTAATTTTCATTTGGGCCTGATGAAGATGGCAGATGAAAGGTTTTTTATTTATTTTATTTAGAGTGACGAGACGAACTGGACATGTGCCTGATGGTAAGCAAAATGCCAGCCACATAACAGCACAGTGACACGCAGCTATTGGAACATGAAGAGTCCAAATAATTACCTAGCACTGCACTGCGATCGTCACCCAGAGATCTATGATATTATATCTCTAAGCCCTGTAATTTCTCTGGTAACATTGTCCTTCAAACCGGAACACGGAAATGTTTGCACATTACTGCTTGGCGGTAGAATAACTGGCAGAGGTGTGGTACTTCTCCAGGTGGACTCTGCTAAGAGTCCTACCACTACACAATCTATATGTGAGTGTCCTACATTGTGCTACGTGGCTCAAGAACGTCCTTTATCACCAAACAGCCCTTACAAAACTACCCTACCTGTGTCCCCAACAAAAAAACCACAGATTTGCCAGTTATTCTACTGCCAAGCAGTAATGCGGAAACATTATTGTGTTCCGGTGTGAAGGGCAATGATTCCAATGAAAATACAGAGCTTAGAGATATAATATCTTAGATCTTTGGGTGACGAGCGCAATGCAGTGTTAGGTAATGATTTGTACTCTTCATATTCCAATAGCTGCGTGTCCCTGTGCTGGTATGTAGCAGGCGACGAGACGAGCAGGACATGTACCTGATAGTAACGTACCACACCACACACCATACCATCGGGCACACGTCCAGCTCGTCTCGTCACTGTATAGTATAAAAACCGAGCCACATTTTGAATCCATAATTTTGATTTTGTAACTGGCATCACTCACTGAACATTTGCCAGACAAGCTAAATCAAGGATGCTATGCAATTAATACTAATGACAACAAAGGGTTGTTGAATCAATAAAATTAAGCCCACCTCAAAAGAATAAGCTCACGGGAAAATGGAAAACTTAGACTTTACATTATCTCTGAGTGTAGTTGAATCAAAAGAAGTTAAGGCAGAAGAAACAGCACAAGTGATTCCGGAAAATAAAGAGGTTTTCGCGAAACTGACTCTTACGAAGGAACAGGTTCTGATAAAATTATTTTGCACAAGGCTGTCGTGAAATGTTCACTTTACACTTTCACTTTTAACTTAATACCTATTACAAATGTTTAAGGTAAAAAACCTTAGGGTATGCGGCCTTTACCGCTTTTTAGTTGGATATTCTAATACAGCAGCGTAGCGTCGGAGTGGTGGTAGAGCAATGTAGACACGTGCACAGTAGACGCATTTGAAGTGAAAACTGTTTTTGGCGCGCCATAGACAGATTTTTCGTGGACTGTAAATTTATTTCTAGCATCACGCTCGAGAATGATAAGAAATATATGGGTAAAATCGGGATCGTGGCCATTGGTCATCAAGATATGCGTCAGCATTTCCCATATATTTATAAAGTGGCCATGCTCATGGCCACGCCCTCCGGATAAACCCGCATAGTTTCCAAACTAACCTTTTAAATTCTGAGTCATAAGTTTTCACTTCTATCGGCAGTTCATATGACTGCCAATTTTTTTTTTTTTGATTTGTGAACTCACGTCACCGACATTTGTTGATCAAGTATAACTGTAGCTATGCCAGTGACACATTGTGCATCATTAACGCTGTTTGACACTAAAATTCAAAGTTAAATTTTCACTTCTGTCGGCAGTTCTTTTGACTGACAATTTTTGACGTGACAGCGTCTAACCGCTTGCTTGCCCGTGTCAACTGGTAGTTAACATCGCGATGCAGTCTATTATGCCCGTGTCAACTAGTAGTTGACATGGCGCGGCGTGCTAAAATGCCCGTGTCAACATGTGGTTAACATGGCTCCCGCAGTGGAAAAAGTTAAATATACTCGTCTTTATCGCTCTAGGGCTTACTTTGTATCATTTATCTCGTTTCTATGTTAAATTTCCCGTCATGCGGCTCATAAGTCAATGAATGCTGGCTGCATGAACGAAAAAGTGTCCTGTTATGTCCCGTTACGCTCATTGTACGCTTGCACCGCATCTATTAATGTTTTGTTATGACGTTATCACGTTAAACTATCGTCCCGTCCGTAAATCAACCGACTTTACAGACAACCAACTTTTTTCCACGATTATAGGTGTGCCGTATCACCGTCTTACCTGATTTTATGATGGATGCTGTTTGCAATGGAGCGCGCTTATCTATAAAACCTCTAGATAAGCGCGCTCTATAGTCCAGTCTAGTCCAGGTTCTACCTGCTGTAGCTGTTCCAGTTGTTTTCCCGCGTTAAAAAGTAGTCTATTAGATATTTTTATTTATTTTAAATGTATCGTTTAACGTACACGCCTTGGGGGTAGTCATGTCCCCTATGACCCCTCCCCCCCTTCGGAGCGCGCATGGTTTATGGACTGGAATTTAATCGATAAACCATGAACATTTTGATTTCTACGTGATTTATACTTACGACAAAGAGGTCCAGCGAAGGATCCAACTCGGATGGGCAGCGTTCGGGAAACTTCGGCACATCTTTGAGTCCAGAATACCCCAATGCCTAAAGACGAAAGTCTTTAACCAGTGCGTGTTGCCAGTGATGGCTTATGGAACTGAGACGTGGTCCTTAACTGTGGGCCTCATAACGAAGCTCAAAGTCACACAGCGAGCTATGGAGAGGGCTATGCTCGGAGTCTCTTTGCGCGACAGAATCCGTAATGAGGATATTCGCAAAAGAACGAAAGTGGCCGACATAGCTCAAAGAGTAAGCAAGCTGAAGTGGCAATGGGCAGGCCACATCGCTCGCAGAACCGACAACCGATGGGGAAGAAAGGTTCTCGAGTGGCGACCACGTACCGGAAGACGCAGTGTTGGACGGCCTCCCACTAGATGGACAGATGACCTCATAAAGGTCGCTGGAAACCGCTGGTTGCAGGTTGCGCAGGACCGTTCGTTGTGGAAATCTAGGGGGGAGGCCTATGTTCAGCAGTGGACGTCTTGCGGCTGATGATGATGATGATGATGATGATATACTTACGACGCTATACCATTACAAACATCAATACGTTCCCATTATATAATTTACTAGCTGACGTCGCAAACATAATAACGAGAAAAGAAAGCTTCAAAAAGAGATTAAATTGCTGGCTTATCGATTTAACTTTTTATACTCAGTTACAGCGATTTTTTAGAGAGTGATGACAAAGTTCCCATAAAATGTAAATAAATAAATTTGACATTGGGTCAGTACAATTGTAAGAAAGAAGATAATTATTGTAATACAGTAAAGTAGTCATTTCAAACTTTGAAAATGTATGCAATTTGTGTTCTCTTTCTTTTGTTTGTATTTTTATTAATTGACGTGTAAATTGTACATTTATGAATAAAGTAATTTGACTTTGACTTTGGATTTTATCTTTTTATTTTCAGGAAGATGATTTGCTTCAGGCGTTCAATCTACTCGATAACACTGGAGATGGGAAGATCAATGGCGACGATTTCAGAGTTGCCATAAAAGCTTTGGGTAAGTGATCCAAAGTGAAGTAATTTTTAAAGTAAATGTAACCTGGATCACAGCACAGAGTTTACTTTGTTAAAAACATGGATCAATGAGATGAAAAAATAGCGTCGTTCAGAAATTCCAACGTGAGCAACAATCATCCGAACTGTGAAATTTATAATATTAGGTGGCCCCTAGACTTACAATAACTTTGTGCAATACATTGTACAAAAAGATTGAAAGGAAATCAAAATATCATCCAAACGATCAATTATATTGAAAAACATACAAACTGCTCAATTTTTTCGTGTTTTGTTGGAGAACGATGTTGATTCCGTAAGGACCGCGCGAACAAAATGTCTCTCAACAAGATTTTGCTCCAGATATATATGCACATTTGTATATTGTTGTTGTTCATGGAAATCTTTGCTTGCCTTTGTTTGTAACGTGTTACTGTATTGGGGTTTGAAGGGCATTGTTTTCAGTGAAATTACCGGGCATCGAGATAAAATGTTTTAAATCTCTGGGTAACGAGCACAATGCTTTGTTAAGTTATGATTTGTATTATTCATGTTCCAATAGCTACGTGTCTATTGGGTTGTTATGGGCAGGCATGTTGTTTACTATCAGGCACATGCCCTGCTCGTCTCGTCACTTTATACTATAAAAAATGAAAACATCATTTAGACAACAATGTCTAATCCTAAGCATTTTATCACGATCATTACATTATTTGCTCTTGATGTTCCACAGATACGGCAACTCTATGTACAATTGGATACTCATATTCGTAGATAATCTGTGTTTCCTTAACTCCTGCATTCTTGCCATACGTGTATGTCAAGATGAGCAACAAACTGATAAACATTGCGCAATGCTGACTCTACTAGACGCAATGAAAAAATAAGGAGCAATAAAATTACACTCGTTCAAACTTTCATTCCATTATTTCGCAATCATCTTCAATTTTAACCCTAAATGGTCAATAATCCTAAATGTTTTCATTCACGACTTATGTAGTGATTGAAGTCTGTTTTGGTTTTTTTAACCCCTGACAAAAAATGAGTGTTATAAGTTTGACGTCGATGTCTGCCTGTATGTCTGACTGTATTTAGATGCGGTTTTTTTGACTAGTTTCCGTGCGGTGGTTCTTAGCTATGTTTGGTTAGTATCGATTCAAGATGGGGGTCTCCACAAATTGGCGGACAAAATATTTCATCACAACATCCCTCAATATGGGAATCAAATGAAAGGGCATGGCCAGTAGAATACTATTCACTATGACAAAATTCAAAGCCAAGATGGCCGACACCAGGAACTGGCGAAACACATTTCTTTTTTTACTTCTCCCTCAATATGGGTATCAAATGAAACGGCATGACTGGTAGAGTGTTTGACAAATTACAAATCCGAAGTCAGGGATTACCAAAATTTTAATTTTGTTCTTGTTTTTTGAGTTTTACACAACGTGTAAATTTACTATAGTTGTCAGAGCGATGCAGAACTGATAACTCCACTAACGCCATTTAAGTAGGGGCTAGATTATTTCTATTGAAACCGGCTCAATGATTTGTGAAATATATTGTTTAAATCTTAAAAATAATACCCTAAAAATAAAGAAGGATATTTATAATATGATCTGGTAGAATTTTGGTCTAGACTAATAATATTAAAAGCCCATACAAGTTGTTTTGTTTGAATGCACAAACTTTAGGAATCATTAAACCGATTCCAAAAAAACCTTTCACGGTTTGATATGTATGTGCTTGAGTGCGTGCGTGACCTCTAAGTTTTAGACTATATATTATGAACCACGGGCGAAGCCGAGACGGACCGCTAGTTCAAATATATTTAATAAGTTGCTCTAATTTTTTTTTCCATTGTTTGGTTTTTTACCTCGAATTGTTTTCTTTTCACACGACCGGAACACTTATGAGCTTACGCGATGCCTTAAATTTGATGAGGTGTTTTCAAGATGCAAAAAAAACCTGTCAAAGACAGTTCCCAATTTCACCGTAGGTAGCGCCAATGTTTTATTTTGTTAGAGAAATTTCACAAAAACAAACAGTGGTGTCACATTTGGCAATATTTAGAACTATCTTTGACAAGTATTTTTGCGTCTGGAAAACGCCTCATTGCATGTTAAGGGTACGAACCAACGAAGGAAGAACTGCAGCACATGGTGAGCGCAGTCGACAAGGGAGGCAGCGGCAAGCTGAGCTTTGAGAACTTCCAGACTGCTGTCATGAGGAAGATCATGGCTCTCGACAGTGACGGGGACATCATGAAAAGTTTCCGTCTCTTCGACATGAATGATAGTGGTAACAAATAATAATCTACTATACCTTTACAGGGTTATTGATTTTAAGGGCATGTTAAGTACATTAGATGTGTCAACTTTTGTTCTACAGGTTTTAAAAGTCGTAATAAACAAAATAAAAAGAATGTCATAGGAACTGCCGATATAAATGAAAACTTCTAACTCAGAATTTGATAGCTTACTTTGGAAACGGCACGGCTTTGAAACCGTAGGGTGTGGCCATGAGCATGGCCATCTAGAACAAGGCTAGTAAATTAGTCTAGTAGCTCTCTACTAGACTAATTTACTAGCCTAATGCGAACAAGCCTTATAACAAGAGCACTCGTTTTTTAACGTTCGGTAAATGAATTGCCGACGCCAATAGAACTATACAGTGCTAGAGATGACAACCAAAAATTGTAGAACATTTGTGGTTTGTTATACAGAATATGCCCTTAAATAAATGCAGCTGATTACTAGTAGCCCTGGATATAAAGCTTTTTGTAAATAACTCAGCCACATTCTTACCACGTTCTTGTCATTGGAAGGAGATGGCCAAGCTATCTATCTATCTATCTTGTTTGTGAACAAGAGTTTGGAAGAAAATACATAAAAGATTTTAAAAACCCAGCTTAAAATTACATATTGAATTGGGTTCTAGCCCGCACATCTCCGTATGAGATGGGGAGATTCCGTCACAAATACAACAATTTTTTTAATCTTTTGTAGCAGATGTATCGTATTTAGAAACCAACTAGAACAGAGGCTCTTAAAAAAGACGTCTGGCTTAAATTTTGTAATAATTATCACATACTTTTTTGCTATGAAAGCTACATAGCTGATTTGTATCTAGTTGTATAAAGATATCTAAAATGCAGACACATTTAGAATATTTTGATACATGATAAACATCTGTATTCATCACTTAAATATTTGTCCAGGGTGAGAATTGAACGCACGACCTACAGGTCTGCGGACACGAGGGCAGTCAATACAATAGTTGATACTATGTAGTAATGAATTGTTGCTTTAAACACGAATGGTTTGTAATTGGTTTGTTTCAGGCAATATAAGCTTTGAAAACATAAAAGAAGTGACAAATATTTTGGGCTCGTACTTGACCGATGAAGAAATAGACGAAATGATTGATGATGCGGACAAAGACTGTGATGGTCTTGTGAGTTTTTTAATTTGTGTGTAGTTTTTTTTTATGAAAAATGAAATTTACCTGACCAACATTCGAAATTTATTAGTATAGCTATATACCGGTAAAATGAAACTTTAACATTAACTATTTTAGTATGTAACTGTACAAAATAATATTTGTTATTGAAAACAGAATTACAAGAAAGTACCTACTCTGTATACTTCTAAATGTTGCACCCCCGTCAAGGGTACACTGTTGCCCATTTTTTTACACAGTGCGAGCAATAAATATATTCTTATTCTAACACGTAACGCTGCACTTTCATAGCATGAAAAAATGAGCAATATATCACTAACTACACATAAAACACTAGCAAAATTGCGATTAGCTTGTAAAACCTAAGTAAAGCCCAAAGAAAAACGTTGCATCTGTGGTTCTGTGGGGCGATTATTGATAACTATTTTGGTCAGCGTTCTGGAAATTTCAAATTAATAAATTGGAACCATATATTTATTCTCATTTTCAGATTTCAGTCGAAGAATTCATGAAAATGATTAAGACCGCCGTTCACATTGTGACTCCGTAAATTATAATGTACTATTTAAATTAAATTAAAATATAATAAATGCTTATTAAGAACGTGATGTTTCATTGGCTCATTCGCATAATATGAGATTCTCAAAATATCAGATTCTCGAAATAGCAGATTCTCAATATAGCAGAAGTACAATCAAGAAAAAAACCATTTAAATTATTTTACAAATTTTCATTCGATAAACTTTACTACGTAAGTAGTAATCATTTATTAGAGATGGCAGCACTGCTAAAAATTTAAGTTTATAGTCATCGACGTACAAATAATTATGTAGAAATATGTTTGTTGTACCTATTATATATTATTATTGTGGATAGTGTTGTACTTATTATATATTATTTATTATATATTTGTATAGTACAACTTTTCAGCTATTCCAAAGCTGGGATACCTTCGACAAAAAAGGTTTGAACATTAGAAAACCTAACCTTAGCGTACGCTATCTCGTTCTTCCGTTATGAGAGAAACAAGGAAGCAACAAATTCACCATCTTCACTATGCCATATTTCTGAGAAAATCAAACGACTTTTGAATCAAACCAGATTCATAGACAATTCTTTTTTTTTGATGAGCAGACGAGCTTTATGTTTTGTTTGTTTTGAATTTGAAATCTTACTGGCCTGGAATGTTGTATTGAATGTATAATTTTGTTATCCAAATTGTGTCCGTAATTATTAATGCATTGAACGCTGATTTTCAACGTAATTGAGCGAAAGCGCATTATTTTGAGTCTACTTATTTATAATACACCAACATCCTGTTAACAATATTACGATAAAACTTACAAAATGGGTGAGTCACAAACCGATTCCCTTATCCCAAGTTTTGTTTAATTTTCAGCCAACCACAGTAATTGTATGCTTGATTTCATTGTTTTTAGATTCCGGAGACCCCGACCTCGAAACTAAATGCGAGAATATGATGACAATAGTCGTGGAATCAAGAAAACGGTTTGGCAAAATGTGTGTAAAATATGATCAAAATACTTCAAAATTGGAAAACAAAATACTGAATTTTCACATTGAAACGTTCTCAAATTACAAATTTAAACCGAAATACTCGATACCGGCGATTGATAAAGAAGATGCTGAAGATTTAGAGAAGTTTTCTTTGGAAATGTCGAAACGGGCGCGAAGAATTGAAGAGTTGAACAGGAAAATTAAAAATACTCAGGAAGTTGTGACGCAACTCAAAGCTGATGGCTTGGGGAAGCGTCTTCGAGAGCCCTTGACTGTTGAGAACCTCCTTGCGAAGGCAGAAGGCAAGAAAGTTTAGTTTAATGTTAAATGAGAACTTGTTTGTTGGTGTAGAATTTCTAAGTTAAGATTATATTATTTAAGAGAGAGTATATTATTGGTTTGGATTGACAATAGCTTATTTATTAATCTGTATATGATTTTGTAGTGGTAGCGACACATTTTGCAGTGGAAGTACCACACATTTACTTGTTATTACTGCCTGTTATGAAATGTGCCAATATCATTGTTCTGGTTTGAAGGGCAATTTTTGCAGAGAAATTATAAGGACAAATCATCTCATCAAATCGTCTCTGGGGTGATGAGCACAGTGGAGTACGGGGTAATGATTTAGACTCTGTTCTGATAGCTATATATCAGTGCTGTTCTGGGTAGGTATTGCTTACTGTCAGTGTCAGACACAAATGCTTGTCCTGTCACTCTGTACTGTAAAAAAAGCTACTGCAGGGTATGCCCTGTTTTTAACACTGTTAATCATAACTGCTTGTCGGTATAGCTGGCCAAAAGTTGTCTTCATAGGGTAGACTGTGCAAAGACAATTATTATACATATTTTAAAATAAAATAAGCCATGATGCACATGTTTCACACCAAACTACTTCCTCGAAGTAAACAAAGCTTGTGTTGAGGGAACCAAATAAATAAGTATAAATATTGGCTGACACTATTATCACAGTCTATAAAATCATACAGTTGATTGATGAAACCGTCTGGATGGGGCAATTGTGTGGGGTGAGATGTGGGAAGTACAATGCTGCATTGCCTACATTACAATGTCAGTATTGCAGGAGTGCAGCTCAGGGCTGACGTCTTCCCTATGTTTTAATTTGGTTTTGGTAATAAGCATTTTTGTTTACAACAGCCCTACCCGTGTCTAGACATATTTTTTTTGTAGTGGTAGGACTACTAGCAGAGTCCGCCTGGGGTAGCACCACACCTTTGCCAGTTATTCTACCGCCAAACAGTAATGTGAAAACATTCCGGTTTGAAGGGCAATGTTTCCAGAGAAATTACAGGGCTCAGAGATATAACATCTTAGATCTATGGGTGATGAGCACAGTGCAGTGCTAGGTAATGATTTGGGCTCTTCATGTTCCAATAGCTGCGTGTCACTGTACTGTTATGTGGCAGGCATGTTGCTTACCATCAGGCACGTGTCCTGCTCGTCTCGTCACTTCTAATTTAAAAAAAAAGAAAAAAAAAAGATTGGCGTTTCTCCCAAGATCAAAGGCGATGAAGTACTGGTAGTATTTCTTTATACTGTGTTACTATGCACAACACCATCTAGCCTCCAAACTAAGCAATAGCTCGTGCTATACAGGCCAGACATCTACATTACACAACATTTTAAATACAATGTATAGTGGCCGGCAAACAAGTTGACCCAATCAAGATCAATAAAATTAAGATCGGGACTACTTGTAGAAACTCCAAATCAATTACGTGAACGTATTACATCTGACGACACAGGACTGGAACTGTTATGCCAGCGACCCAACGCTGTCTTCCGCTATTTCAAGGTGCTTGGCTGGTTTGGGTAGGCTGGGAGGGGGGAAGTGCACAATACACTCCTAACGGGACGTCAGTGCAGGGCAATCAGCCCCCCCTGAATTTGAATTAGAAGTTGACCCAAAAGTGACGTGGAAGGGGGGAAGTTCGCACATGTGCACTTCCACCAAAGAGACCTTAAAAACGTTTCTGCGCAGCCATTCTAACTTCATTGGGTCAACTTGTTTGCCAGTAAACTCTGTGTAGTGACACATGAACGGACTGAGCATCTTTCGGTGTTAAGAAAGTTGTCATTAAATGGAGAGTAATCAATTTAAATAAATCATTTGGACCTGCGTCTCACTACATTGGAAGAGAGATGGTTGTTGTTGTGATGGAGATTTTGAAACATTTGAAATTTGCAGTGGTAGAACTCTTGGCAGAGTCTGCCTGGGGAAGTACTACACCTTTTTATTCTACCGCCAAGCAATAATGTGCAAACATTACTGCGTTCCGGTTTGAAGGGCAATATTTCCAGAGAAATTATAGATCAAAGAGGAATGATATCTTAGATCTCTATGTGACGAGTGCAGTGTATTGCTGGGTAATGATTTGGATCCATGGTTCCAATTGCTGCGTTGTACTGTGCTTTTATGTGTAGGCATGTTGCTTATCATCAGACATATTATGTACATAGAAAAAAAATACAGAATGTAAGTAAGTATAACAGTGACTCTATTAATAACTTTATTTTAAATCGCGTTAGATGGTCGGCTACTACGATGAATGGCGATGCTTGTAATGTTGGGCCCACGGGTTGGGCCAAATAATTGCCAGCATTTTGAAAGGTTCTTGACAATAAGGTGAGCTGGATATTGAAATGGCTTAGTACAAAAATGAAGATATTCTTAAAAAATCTTTTTCAAGTCATGTGTTATCCAACACTATCAACGAGACCCAGTGGAATTATCAGCTTTAAAAATTGAGGATGGCAAGTGACCCCTAAAATCTACCCATGAGTGAAATTAGTGCATAGCACAGATTTCTAAAACAAAAGGAGAAATCTGTGAATCTGTGAAAGAATTAAGAAATCTGTGGTGCATAGTTTCTCCTTCGTAAATGTTAAAAATTAAAGTGATTTCATACTGCTAGCGACATCTATTGAAGTTTGAAGACAGCGACTTACTTAATATTTGCGACATCTAGCGTCGATCAGTAGCACTATTTTAACCGTTAAGTTGGACGGTTTTTTTACTCTATGTTCCGGTAAAATCATAGACATGTTAGCTCTTTGGCTCTTGACGAAAAATTAACACACAGATTACACACCTCGATTAACATTTTTACACTCAATGTTTTTTTTTTATTCTGTTAGGCGGACTCTAGACTATAATAACATTGTTCAATACATTAACATTCTATTGTACAATAATATTAAAAGGAGCATCCGAAAGATCAGTTATAATGCACAAAAATACGAACTGCTCAATTTTTGTGGTCGGAGAATAATGAAATATTGATTCCGTTTGCACTGGGCTATCAAATTGTCCCTACAAGATTTTGCTGCAGCTGTTGTGTTGTGGCTTGTAAAAATTTTTGGTTGCCTGTGGAACTATCACTTGAATAACGTTTAAAAAAAAACATTTTTGAAGTGTAACCTTTTTTTGGCGTGCCTTACACAGATTTTTCTAGGGCTGTAAATTGAATTCTAGCATCACGCGCGGGAATGAAAAGAAATCTTCGGGTAAACTCGAGACCATGGCCATAGGCCATCTAGAAATGCGTGAGCATTTTCCATTGGCTGACGTATTTCTAAACGGTCATGCTCATAGCTACGCCCTCCAGTTTCACCCGCGTGGTTTCCAATGTAAGCTATCAAATTCTGAATAGTAAGTTTTCACTTCTATCGGTAGTTCCTATGACTGGCAATTTTTGACGTGACAACGTCTTATAAATTGGTTTGCCGGGTGACACTTCAAGAAACTGCGTTACGCTCCGCTCACGTTATGCGCTCACAACGAGAGCGAGTGAGAGGCACGCCCAGAGGAAGGGACGCCCTTCCACTCGGGCATGGTTAGCCCGCCTAAGAGCGAGAGAGACAGACATAAAAAGTGAAAGGCACGCGTCCCTTCCGTAAAATTATTTTACCACTCAAAGTCGTTGTCACGTAAAACTTTCGCCCGTATACCGACTTTACAGGCAACCAATTTTTTTTTATAGCTATCATGATTTTCTTTGGTCATTATATTACACAGAGAATTCTCTGTTCAATGGGACGTTTTCAAGATCCGAAAAAACCTGTCAAAGACAGTTCCCAATTTCACCATGGGTGGCGGTCATATTTTGTTTTGTTTGAGAAATTTCACAAAACCCATCATTACATCATTAGTGCCACACTTGGCAATATTTGGAACTATCTTTGACAAGTTGATTGGCATCTGGAAAACGCTTCATTACAAACTGGTAACCTACATTCATTGCACCACAGCATTGCACGCGTGCCTACTTCTCGACAAGATGAGCAATAGAGCAATAGACTGAAAAATATTGCTAAATACTGACCATACACGATGTACTGATAAAATATGTTCCAATAAAAAATAAACTTGCTCAAACTTTCGTTCAATCGTTGGTTTATTGCTCGTCTTACTACCAGTAGTAACACGGGCAATTATTTTTGCCCGTGTTACCCGTTGTGCAATCTTCAATATTACCCCTAAACGGTCAATATATTCACAATTCGCAATATTGCGCCATACGATTCATCGTCTAGGGGTCGTCTTATTGTATTTTATCATCATAAAGCCCTGCTGCACAATCTGTTTTCTTCAAAGAGTTTTCATATGTTTTCTCAATGAGCCTATTTTTGCTGCTTGACGGTTCTTAGTCTCATAGCAACGCATTTGATAGTTTTGTCAATTCGTAAAGACATTCCACAACAACCCAAATGAAAAGAATAATTAGAAACTACAGCAAACTTGATTGGAAGATAAATACACTAAAACACATGGCCAATATTCAAGCTCTGTTCAAGGAACAAAGCGTCGTCCCTGACGTTATAACTGCAGCACCATCAGAATTACTTGAAATAAATTATCCAAGTGGTGTTAAAGTTGAAATGGGTAAAGAACTAACCCCTACTCAAGTAAAGGACAAGCCTGAGGTGAAATGGGCTGCTAAAGATACTGAGTATTATACCCTTGCGATGGTCGATCCTGATGCACCAAGTCGTGAAAGCCCCAAGTTCCGTGAATGGCATCATTGGCTCCTTGGAAATATTTTTGGAGGCGACATGAATAAAGCTGAAGTCCTTTCCGATTACATTGGATCTGGCCCACCGAAAGGAACTGGCTTGCATCGTTACGTATTTTTAATTTACAAGCAACCTGAAAAATGTAATTTTTCTAAATTGCCCAAACTGCCCAACAACTCAGGTGATAACAGAGGAAAATTTTCAATTGCAAAATTTGCTCAAGAATACAAACTAGGGAATCCGATAGCTGGTAATTTTTATGTTGCTAAATATGATGACTATGTACCTAAATTATACAAGAAGTTAAAAGGATAAATTAAAATTGTGTTTGTTCTAAAGTTTTGGAAAAACCGATAAAGTCCGAGGTAAATTCTGAATGAGTGTAGAAGGCTCTTTATAAAACTGAGTACATTGTCTATGGTATAATCAATAGTTTCCGCCTCCGCGTGACATTCCCATTTTTCTCTCATCCGCCATTACATTTTGGAATTTGCGTAAATTGGTCGTTTGTCAGCGAGCACACCGCACCGCGCGTTATCAGTGACAGTTAATTAGTGTACGTGCGTAGTATCGCAGCGTTTTATTAGAACAAAGAGAAGGCACGTTCAATCGTATGTCCATCCAGAATCTCAACACATTTGACCCATTCGCCGATGCTATAAAAAGCTCGGAAGACGACGTACAAGATGGTCTAGTCCACGTCCGGATCCAGCAGAGAAACGGGCGTAAGACGCTAACCACAGTGCAAGGCCTCTCCTCGGAATATGACTTGAAGAAGATAGTCCGGGCATGCAAGAAGGAGTTCGCGTGCAACGGAACCGTGGTGGAGCATCCGGAGTACGGCGAGGTGTTGCAGTTGCAGGGCGACCAGCGCGAGAACATTTGCCAGTGGCTCACTAAATCGGGCCTCGTCAAGCCCGAGCAACTGAAGGTGCACGGCTTCTAAACGCCGCGACGCCTGCGACCCTAACATGTTGATCCATAATCACCTGATGAGTACGTGCGCGTTATAACCCTATCGAGTATGTATTTAGAAAGTACCGACGTCTACAGAGAAGAGATCCGTGGCCGTGTCGGCCTCCCTCGACCCGTGCCTTGCGATTCCATGTATAAAGATTATAGAAATTATATCGACGCCGTCTCACGTCTTTAGTTGCAATTAACGCCGAACGAAATAGATAATAATCACTTTTTGTTTTGTACGACAATGTATTTTTAAATTGCTGTAATGGTTCAATTAATAACAAACATGTTTTTGTAAATTTTGCCGTTTAATTTATCCTTTGTTGTGTGATGTGTTCGTGGCATAGCAACCGTCAACCCGTACGTAGAGTAGACGTTGGTAACGGGACATGCAGGTAGCGGGTGAAAGTGGCGGGAAATACCAAGTCCGTTTGCAATAATCGCCACGCTCCGCGTGCTCGGTTATTGAGAACGTGGTATTTTTCGCTTAGCTTTTTACGACAGAACTCAGCTGATGCTATGAAATCCAGTGACCTTTAGCACTGAGCGCAACCTAGAAAGATCATGTTATGATTCACTGTTTTTCCATGACGCAACACTTGTTGCTATTGAGGCATATTAGTGGATTCCTCTTGTCTCATCTAGCAAATTAAATTTTGATAACGCCTGATTTGACTATTAATTTAAGTAATGTAGCTTACAAACAAGCCTGTTTGTTTTACGGAACAGTATGACGAACGTTGCCAAGCCATTTCAAGGAAAAAATAAATAATGCTACCTATCAAATCTAAGTCTTATGTCCTATACCTAAAGTTCATAATCGTAAATTGAGAGACGTTAATGACTCATGTCCTGAATATAGCATTGCGACCAATGTTGAGGTCATCAAATTGTTTCCTGCTAAATCCAGAAGAGAACAGTAAACAATTCACGATAGGTGTGATGAATTTTAATTAGCAATTTGCTTTATTAAATAAAGCTTTTTTTTTAAATAAAGAGTGACGAGACGAGCAGTACATATGCCTGATGGTAAGCAACATGCCTGCCACATAACAGCACAGTGACACGCAGCTATTGGAACATGAGTCCAAATCATTACCTAACACTGCACTGCGCTCGTCACCCAGAGATCAAAGATGTTATATATTATCTCTAAACCCTGTAATTTCTCTGGAAACAACATTGCCCTTCAAACCGGAACACAGTAATGTTGCCACATTACTGGTTGGCGGTAGAATAACTCGCAATGGTGTGGTACTTCCCAAGGCCGACTCTGCCAGGAGTCCTACCACTACTAAGCTTGTTAATAGGGTTCCGTAGCCAAATGGCAAAATACGGGACCCTTATAGATTCGTCATGTCGTGTCTGTCTGTCCGTCCGTATGTCACAGCCACTTTTCTCCGAAAGTATTAGAACCAAAGATCTCAATACACAGATGCGCCCTCCCAAACTTCAGGGCGCACGGAATCATGTCATTGTTGGGAAGAGTGAGCTCACTCATTCCGTTCCAGTCGGTTGCAGGAAGCGGTGCACGCCGGACGTTTTTACTTATCACTATTCTTTGTCAACAACCAAAATAAGTAGAACCATAGCATATCGCGCCGCTAGCGATTCTAGGGGTCACGTAGATTGGTTATGTGGCTACTTACGACAAACATAGAGACGCAGTTTATTACCAATTTCAAGTTACTCAGGGCACATCCATTAGTTTATATCGATGATTAGAACTATACTATTGAAACTTGGTAAGTAGATGTATTATGTGAACCGCATTAAGATATTCATACAAAAAACTAAAAAAAACAATAAATTTTAGGGGTGTCCCATACTTACAACTGAAACTCAACATTTTTTTTCCATCCAATACGTGTGGGTTATCTATGGATAGGTCTTCAACAAGAACAAAATTAAAAATTTTGATTAACCCCCGACTACCTCGGATCTCGGATTTGTAATCTGTACAACATTCTGCTAGTCAAGCCCTTTCATTTGATACCCATATTGTGGTAGTAGTGAAAAAAATAATGTAATTCGCCATTTTGTGGTGGCGGCCATCTTGGATTTGAAATTTATTATTATGTATTGTATTCTACTAGTCAAGCCCTTTCATTTGATACCCATATTGAGATAAGTTGTGAAGAAATATTTTGTCCGCCATTTTGTGGAGGCGGCCATCTTGAATCGATATTAACCAAACATAGCTAAGAACATCCGCACGGATATCAACCTTCGAATAAAAAAAACCGCATTGAAATCGGTCCATCCGTTTGAGCTCTACGGTGCCACAGACAGACACACACACAGACAGACAGACAGACAGACAGACAGACATCGACGTCAAACTTATAACACCCCTTTTTTTGGTCGGGGGTTAAAAATGATGTTGAGTTTTCTAACATGTTTTTTTCTAAACTGAATAGTTTGCGCGAGAGACTCCCAAAGTTGTAAAATGTGTGCCCCCCCTCTAACTTCTACAAGAACAAAATTAAAAATTTTGATTAACCCCCGACTACCTTAGATTTGTTATCTGTACAACATTCTACTAGTCAAGCCCTTTCATTTGATACCCATATTAAGGGAATTGTGAAAAAGGAAATGTAATTCGCCATTTTGTGGTCGCGACCATCTTGGATTTGAAATTTGTTATAGTGCAAAGTATTCTACTAATCAAGCCCTTTCATTTGATACCCATATTGAGGTAGTAGTGAAAAATATTATATAATTCGCCATTTTGTGGTGGCGGCCATCTTGAATTTTAAATTTGTTATAGCGTTTAGTACTCTACTAGTCAAGCCCTTTCATTTGATACCCATATTGAGGTAGGTTGTGAAGAAATATTTTGTCCGCCATTTTGTGGAGGCGGCCATTTTGAATCGATATTAACCAAACATAGCTAAGAACACCCGCACGGATATTAACTTTCAAATAAAAAAAACCGCATCGAAATCGGCCCATCCGTTTGAGCTCTACGGTGCCACAGACAGACACACACACAGACAGACAGACAGACAGACAGACCGACAGACAGACAGACATCGACGTCAAACTTATAACACCCCTTTTTTTTGTCGGGGGTTAAAAATAAGGGAACGACAAAACTAAAAAAAAATATGATGTACATACAGTATGATGTACAGTCATAGAATAGATAATACAGATAGAACGGACACTCCCAACCCCCCGCCAATTTCAAGCTTCCTCACCCCTCAGGCCGTTTCGGATACTCTAGGACAGGGTAGGCGAACCTTTGTACATCAATGTGCCATTTAACAAGAACAAAATTAAAAATTTTGACTAACCCCCGACTACCTAAGATTTGTTATCTGTACAACATTCTACTAGTCAAGCCCTTTCATTTGATACCCACATTAAGGGAGTTGTGAAAAAAGAAATATAATTCGCCATTTTGTGGTATCGGTCATCTTGGATTTGAAATTTGTCATAGTGCAAAGTATTCTACTAATCAAGCCCTTTCGTTTGATACCCATATTGAGGTAGTAGTGAAAAATATATATAATTCGCCATTTTGTGGTGGCGGCCATCTTGGATTCGAAATTTGTTATAGCGTATAGTACTCTACTAGTTAAGCCCTTTCATTTGATACCCATATTGAGGTAGGTTGTGAAGAAATATTTTATCCGCCATTTTGTGGAGGCGGCCATTTTGAATCGATATTAACCAAACATAGCTAAGAACACCCGCACGGTAATTAACTTTCAAATAAAAAAAACCGCATTGAAATCGGCCCATCCGTTTGAGCTCTACGGTGCCACAGACAGACACACACACAGACAGACAGACAGACAGACATCGACGTCAAACTTATAACACACCCTTTTTTTGGTCGGGGGTCAAAAAAAAAATGTTTAATGGGGTCATTGCCGTGCCATCAAATAATTTTGACTTTCAGATTATTTTTTCAGATTAGTTCGATCGCCATAAAATACCTAACACATTTTTACAATTGTTTTATGATCGGCGACGTGCCTAAAATATTGTGTCGCGTGCCATTGGTTCGCCTACCCTGCTCTAGGAGCACTCAACGAAGGGCTGGTATCGAACATCTAATTCCTAACGAAATATCATCATGGTGGGTTGTTGTGTTGTTTACGGCTGTCCGTCAACTAAACGATTCAAAGCTTTTTTTAATTTCCTAATGATACAAGAACAAAATTAAAAATTTTGATTAACCCCCGACTACCTTAGATTTGTTATCTGTAGAACATTCTACTAGTCAAGCCCTTTCATTTGATACCTATATTAAGGGAATTGTGAACAAGAACAAAATTAAAAATTTTGATTAACCCCCGACTACCTTAGATTTGTTATCTGTAGAACATTCTACTAGTCAAGCCCTTTCATTTGATACCCATATTAAGGGAATTGTGAAAAAGGAAATGTAATTCGCCATTTTGTGATAGCGGCCATCTTGGATTTGAAATTTGTCATAGTGCAAAGTATTCTACTAATCAAGCCCTTTCATTTGATACCCATATTGAGGTAGTAGTGAAAAATATTATATAATTCGCCATTTTGTGGTGGCGGCCATCTTGGATTTGAAATTTGTTATAGCGTTTAGTACTCTACTAGTCAAGCCCTTTCATTTGATACCCATATTGAGGTAGGTTGTAAAGAAATATTTTGTCCGCCATTTTGTGGAGGCGGCCATTTTGAATCGATATTAACCAAACATAGCTAAGAACACCCGCACGGATATTAACTTTCAAATAAAAAAAACCGCATCGAAATCGGCCCATCCGTTTGAGCTCTACGGTGCCACAGACAGACACACACACAGACAGACAGACAGACAGACCGACAGACAGACAGACATCGACGTCAAACTTATAACACCCCTTTTTTTTGTCGGGGGTTAAAAATAACGTAAGATTAGAAACTTTTCAATAACGTTGCTTTATAATATTACAAGCTTTGCTTAGTTTGGGGTCAGATGGTGTTGTGTGTGAATTGTCTACCAATATTTATTTATTTATAATAACGAAGTCGTTTTTAACTCAAAGTTCGTAACTCACACAGCCAGGTAACTTATGTGCCCAAGCACGGATTGATAATGCCTGGAGGAATAATTGTAGTGACAGAATAAAGTTTCCTTCATGGGTAAGTGTAAAATAAAATGCGAATGTGTACCTACTAACAGAAATAGATATCTAGGTACCTGATCTAATCTATCATCGGTTTCGTTTAATTTTACGGGGCAATACAAACACCCACAGATTTCTGAAACAATTTAGAAATCTGTGCAAACACCCTTTTAATTAGAATAGTGTAATTTGGCTCCAGTCTATTTATGTAACTCAACATTATAGCAAGTTTATAGACTACGTCACCAGGTGAACTCAAGGGGCACAACTATTCAATAAAACAATTCAGTAGCCTTAGCGCTAACGCACACATTCACGCGTGTGTACGAACGACATCTGCGTAGTTGTGTGAAGAGTAGACAACTCCACAGCGACGGTTGTATGGAGTTTTAGCGGAGTGTCCGAGGTGTAGTGCGAGTCGGACTCGCCCATGAAGGCTTCCGTAGCAGCACAATATAAAAGTTCTTGTAGTTTGTTGTTACATTATCTAATGTACCAAGCCCTAAACTTAATATAAATTTAATTAATAAGACTATAGAACCAGTGCAGTCTACAGTTTTTTTGGGTGTTACTATAGATGCGAAACTCCAATGGAGTCCACATATTGAACAGCTCGCAAAATAAGCTAAGCTCAGCTGCCCATGCCATTCGACAGATTAGGAAAATCTCAGATGTCACCACCGCTAGATTAGTTTATTATGGGTATATTCATAGCATCATGTCCTATGGAATTCTATTATGGGGGTCGGCAGCGGACAGAAATTCAGTTTTCATATTAAAAAAACGAGCAATCCGCGCAATGTACAAATTACCCGCTAGAGAATCTTTGAGAAAGGTTTTTAAAAATATAAATATTTTAACAACCCCTGCCCTGTATATTTATGAATGCATAATGTATGCCAGATAGAATAGGGAAAGCATTGGTAAAGTGTCTGATAAAACCCCTAAGGCACACTACAAAGACAAATTGGTAATTCCCAAGTGTAGACTACAAAAAACATGTAATTCTTTTATAGGAAACAGTGTTCGCTTCTATAATGTCATACCATATCAATTGGCAGGTCTCAATGTAAAAAGGTTCAAAAATATTGTAAAGACCTATTTAATGGATAAAGCCTATTATAATGTTGATGATTTTATTAAGGACAAAAATGTATGCCAAAAATATGTGTCACAAATGTAACTACCAAATTATTAAGAGTATTTTAACATCGTAATTTAAAATTTTAGTCTACAATTTTTTTGACACTTTTTACCACTTTGGAAGAGTCCGTAGTGCAAACTATTCAGTTTAGAAAAAAAAAATGTTTGAAACCTCATATCATTTTAATGACCTATCCATAGATACTCCACACGTAGGGTTTTGATCAAAAAAAAATTTTGAGTTTCAGTTCTAAGTATGGGACACCCCTATTTTTTGTATCAAAATCTTAATGCGGTTTACAGATTACATCTACTAACCAAGTTTCAATAGTATAGCTCTTATAGTTTCGGAGAACAGTGGCTGTGACATTGTGACATACGGAGGGACAGACAGACAGACATGACAAATCTATAAGGGTCCCGTATTTTGCTACGGAACCCTAAAAATTGGTTGTCTGTCAAGTCGGTTGGTTTACGGACGACAACAGTTAAATGTGACAACGTCATAAAAAACTATTTATAGATGCGGCGCAAGCGTACAATTAGCGTAACGGGACATAACGGGACACCTTTTCGTGCATGCAGCCGGCGATCATCGATTTATTGTACGTTGTCAGGTCAATAAATAAATATTGGTAGACAATTCACACACAACACCAGCTGACCCCAAACAAAGCAAAGCTTTTACTATGGCGGCCAGAGGCCAGATTATACACTACCATAGAATAGATAATATAGATAGAACGGACACTCCCCACCCCCCGCCAATTTCAAGCTTCCTCACCCCCTCAGGCCGTTTCGGATACGCTAGGAGCACTCAACGAAGGGCTGGTATCGAACATCTAATTCCTAACGAAATATCATCATGGTGGGTTGTTGTGCTGTTTACGGCTGTCCGTCAACTAAACGGGACAAAATTAAAAGCTTTATAATAACGTAAGATTAGAAACTTTTCAATAACGTTGCTTTATAATATTACAAGCTTTGCTTAGTTTGGGGTCGGGTCGGTGTTGTGTGTGAATTGTCTACCAATATTTATAATAAGGAAGTAATTTTTAACTCAAAGTTCGTAACTTACACAGCCAGTAAACTTACGTGCCCAAGCACGGATTGATAATGCCAGGAGGAATAATTATAGTGACAGAATAAAGTTTCCTTCATGGGTAAGTGTAAAATAAAATGGAAATGTGTACCTACTAAAAGAAATAGATATCTAGTAGGTACCTGATCTAATCTATCATCGGTTTCATTTTACGCGGCAATGCAAACACCCACAGATTTCTGAAACAATTAAGAAATCTGTGCAAGCACCCTTTTTAATTAGAATAGTATAATTTGGCTCCGTTCTATTTATGTAACTCAACATTATAGCAAGTTTATAGACTACTTTACGTCACCAGGTGAACTCAAGGGGCATAGTCATAGTCATAGTCATAGTAGCGCTCCGCTCAGGCTTTGTGGGCGGGCTGTTTCCGCAACTCGACGTCTTGGTGCGCCTGTTTTGCGTGTGGGGAAGTGGGCTTCACTCCCGCCAACCCAACTCCAACAGAAAGCCCAGCAGCTTCTTAACGTTGCCGCATGCTTCACGGAGCGTCCCCGGTGTGCCCAGGAACTTCGCTCGATGCGCCGCCACTCCTGTGCACTCCATGAGCACATGAGCGGCCGTTTCTTCAGCCTCAAGGCAAGCTCTGCAAAGAGGACTGTCGGTAATACCTAGTCTGAATAGGTGTTTATTGTACAAACCGTGACCTGTCAGTGCGCCCGTGACCAGTCGCAACTGTTGACGATTCAGGCTTAGCAGCTGCCGGGTGTACCGTGAGTTACGGCCCCCCCAGTGCCGCTCTGGACTGACTACAGTCCGACCTCTTGGTCCAGTTGTCGTTATGCTCTTTCAGTGACCTCTCTCGCAGCCATTTCCGTACCTGCGACAGTGGGAGCGGGACAATCGGTTCAGGGCCCTGAACCTGTTCCGCTGATGCCCTCCTCGCCAGTTCGTCCGCCGCGTCGTTACCTCTCGATCCGCTATGGCCTTTAATCCATTGGAGAACGATTTGATTGTGTTCACAAACCTCCGTCAGAGACTTGTGGCATTCAAGGACTAGTCCCGAAGCGATGGTGTTGCTCTTTAGGGGCATGTAGGACCGCCGCGCTGTCAGAGAGTATGCGGATGTTATAACCCTGCACCCTCCTGTCGGTGATTATGGTAGCAGCCCTCGTGATGCCCACGCATTCTGCCTGAAAGACGGAGTTGTGGGCCCCGAGAGATGTGTGGTACCTGATATTCAAGTCTTCCGAGAAGGTGCCGGATCCAACGCCCTCGTTGGTTCTCGAACCATCGGTGAAGACCATCAACTCGGTGGAGCTATGATCCCCGGAGGAGGCTCCTCGAGTTGAATTTTGTATTCTTATCAAATACATACTGTTTGGGTGTTCTATCACTTATCGCCAGCAGCATGGGTTGATGCTTCAGATTGTCTTGAAGGACCCGCGTGTGAGGAATACCTGTGTCATGCCAGAGACCGAGAGTCCGTAGTCTTATTGCAGACATCGCCGCCTCCTGCTGCACGTGTGAATGGAGAGGAGGCAGATCCAGCATTATCTCCAGGGCTGCCGTTGGTGTAGTGCACATACCGCTGGTAGTCGCCAGACATGCCAACCTCTGGAATTGTTGCAGCTTCGCGATGGTTGTAGCCAGTGTCGTCCTGGTCCACCAGACCAGAGCCCCGTAGGTGATTATTGGCCTGATCACTGTGGTATAAAGCCATAGGGTGACCTTTGGGTTAAGTCCCCATGTCTTACCTATCATTCTACGACATTGATAGAAGGTGATACAGGCCTTGTTGATCTTGTTCTCTAAGTGCTTGTTCCAGTTCAGTTTGCTGTCGAGGATCATCCCTAGATACTTTACCTCGTCAGACAGCTGTAGCGTCACGCCATACAGACCTGGTAGTGTGTACAAGCCCAGAGAGCGTTTGAGTGTGAACATGACCAGTTCCGTCTTTGACGGGTTCACTGTTAAATCGTAGTCCGTACACCATCTCTACTAGTCTTAGAGCCGCGTGCATCAGGTCACAAGCGGTGCTGGCGTGGATACTAGTTATAAGTATTGCTATATCGTCGGCGTAGCCTATCGTGTAGAAGCGCTGCGCGTTCAATACCTCGATTAAACAGTTAACCACCATATTCCATAGCAAGGGCGAGAGGACTCCCCTTGGGGCATCCTTCGCAACTAATGCTATTTTGGTTGCATTACCTGGTGGTCGTACGATGCGATGACTCAACATTTTACTATCCAACCTGATAGTAAGGCGTCCACTCCATGTTTGTTCAGAGCTGATTTAATGCTAGAGAACTTTGTCTTGTCGAAGGCTCCCTCAATGTCTATGAAGGCGCCCAGACATACAGATTTGGATTGGATGGCTGCCTCAATTTCACTTACGATAGCATGAAGTGCTGATTCAGTTGATTTACCCGCACTGTAGGCATGTTGATTCCTGTGCAGTGGAGTCAATAAGAGCGTTGTGTCTCTAATATGCCTATCGCATAGCCTTTCCAGCGTCTTCAGCATGAAGGAGGTGAGGCTGATAGGCCTATAGGACCTAGCGTTTGTGTAGTCACTCTTACCTGGTTTGGGAATGAAGATGACATTAGCTTCCCGCCACTTAAGGGGGATGTATTGGAAGGCCAGACACGCTCGTAGGATTGTTGTTACAGATTCCGCGAGCTCAGCACCCCCCCACTGCAGCATAGCGGGGAAAATGCCGTCCGGTCCGGCCGCCTTAAATGGTTGGAAGCTGTTGATGGCCCAGAGAGTTTTTTCATACGTTACTACTTTCTGGGCGGTCTGCCAGTCATTTTCTGAGGGCGAATAGCTGTCCGCCTCCCAGTTTATGCTCTGGGTGAGCTGACAACCTGGGAAGTGTGTTTGGAGTAGTACCTCATACGTCTCATCTAGAGAGACAGTATATGTGCCGTCGTTCCTGCATAGGGACCCAATGTTTTGTTGTGCCCCTGCGGATAGGATCCTCCTTACCCGTGCTGCCTCATTGCAGGATTTGATGTTGCTACAGAATCCGCGCCAGGATGACGAACTTCTGTAGCGTAGTCGTTTCTTGTATTGTGCTTTGGCCTTTTTGTAGTTGTCCCAGTCCTGGTCCTCACTAGTGTTCATGGCCCTGTTTAGGAGTCGCCTAACCTTTTTTCTGATTCTTTCGAGCTCGGGACCCCACCATGAACTGTCTCTGTTACTGTTCCTGGCGGTTGAGGTTAGAGGACACGATGTGTGGTAACTTCCTATAACTATGTCAGTGAATAGGTTTACCTGTGTTTCGATGTCTTGTTGGTTGCCTGGCCTAGTCTGGAGCCGAGCCGACAACTGGGTGCCACTTAGCTTACCTTGCACTGTTTTGGCAAAAGTGGCCCTGTTAGTCTTCCTCGGGTTCCTGGTTGGCTCAGGAATCATCGTACATGCCTGTAGGTCGAAGCGGATCCATCTGTGGTCGGAACAAGATGCCTCGTCCGACACGTGCCAGTCCTGGATAAGTTCCGCCGCTCCCTCCGTTGCAAGTGTCACGTCGATGATCGTTCTACTACGTCTAGTGACGAATGTTGGTTTAGAGCCTCTATTAATAATAGCTAGCTTGGTAGAAAAGAGATAGGTAATCAGATCATCACCTCTCTGTTGCTTGCCTTCATACCCCACGCTGGATGGTGTGCGTTGGAGTCTGCTGCGATGATCAGCTCCTGGGCTTGGCGCTCGCAGTGCTCGACCAGTCTTGATACCTCTGGTGGTGGCGCCGTCTCGTCATCTGCCATGTAGGCAGAGGCCATCACCAGGTTCGGGAGGCTCGAGCCCTGAGCCTGCAGGATACTGACGGTTACCAGATCCCTGGAACAGAACTCAGTTAGCGTATACACAGAAATGTTATTTGGAATTAAGATACAGGCTCTTGGTGCTTGTGGTCCACTATAAGCGAGTATCTTACCTCCGGTGTTGTTGAGGCCGCATATCTTCCCCCTGATCCACGGCTCCTGGATCAGGGCGATGGCCCTGTGTTCACCTCCAACCATTTGCGCAATTGAGCCGTTGCTGTGCGACTGTGTTGGAGGTTGACTTGCAGGACTTTAAGGGTCCTGGCTGAAGGGGTCCCGTCGCCATCGGACAGAGTGCCCTCCACCTCAAGCTCCAGCCTACTCATCCTCTTGGCCCAGCCCTCATCGTCCTCATCGTCGGATTTCTCCTTCGACTCGGTCTCAGTGGGCACAGGCACTGACAGAGGAGGCACCACTACCAACTCGTCGTCACTCCTGAGAGCGATATCAGAGGAGGCTGGTGGCGCCGGAGTAGTGTCCATGTCCTCTCCAGTCCCTCCTTGCGGGGGGCCGGGAGCGGTCACAGACTCAGCCACTAGGTTGGGTAGTTCAGTGATGAACTTCCCCCTAGGGCCCCGAAACTTGACGTACGCGGAGCCTAGGCTAAAGCCCAGTCTCCGGTCTCTGGACACTATGTCCTTGGCGACACCCTCTGGTATGCTGAGGACACAAAAAGTGTCTTTTTCGGTTGCGTCAACCCTCAGCAGAGTCCACTGGTCTACTTGGGCCCAGGGGTTCTGTAGCTTTAGCAGGCAAGCTATTACGCTTGGCTTCGGCCACGACCCCGGTACGACCAGTCCGCAGATGATTCTCTTGGGTATGTCCACCTGCCTTATCACGGTGAGCTTCTCACCTGATGGCAGGCACACATTCAATGGCTGACTTTAGCCAACTCAGCGTTTGGAGGTTTTCGCACCATAGCTTGACAACCCCATCGGCTACGATGGGTTTGCCTCGGAAAACCGGTCCAAACGGCGTTGCTTCGGACACAGAGAGCGATAGTTTTACAATCTGGTCCTGAAGGCCTGCCAGTACCGAGTTGGCGTCTGCGTGGCTAAGGCGTCTCGTCACTGCCGTCGTGACGGCTACTACGAGATCTCCTTTGCCACGTCAACGTAACTAGGCTTCTGCCTCGTTGGTGTGGGCCAAGACTTCGTCTTTTGGACGTGGACTGAGGAGGGGTCTCCTCCGGCCTCGGCCTTTAGACGCCCTAGGCGCTGGTCCCTTCCTTTAGGGTTCCGCTCGTCGTCTCCGGTCCCGTCCGCCCTGACGCCCTGCTGGGGTGGTTGGGCAGATTTCTCCGCCCCTCCCGTTGAGGCCGGTCAGACGGGCCAGCGACATCGGTGTGGCCCAGGAAGCGTTTTGAATGGCGCGTTTGGCTCGTCCTTTCCTCCGACGTTTGGAGCTAGGCTTCGCCTTACGTCCCGAAGTAGAGCTGGTTCTGTCGTCACTAGCTTGTTTTTGTGACGACTTCTTCTTTTCCTGCTCTTGTTGTGCTTAACCAGCGTCCAGGATTCATCAACACCTAGGTGCTGAGATCCAGACGGCTGGCTTGATGGGCAGGGTTCGTTGGAGTTCCCGTCCTCCGGTTTCCCTTTGGACGGGCCTCCACTACCCTGTGGTGTTAGGGTCACTGCGGTTTCAGGTTTCCCTTAACCGCAGGTGATGATTTTCCAGCGTCACCCTTGAGGGCGACAGCCTGTCGCTCAGCGTCACCTTTAGGGCACCAGCCAGATGTCTGGCGTTGCCCTTCCAGGCAACAGCCGAGCGATGGGCGTCACCTTTGGGGGCGACAGCCGGACGTCGGGCGTCACCTTTTGGGCGACAGCCTTCGATTTTTGTGTGTGTGTTTGTGAGGGTGTGTGTGTGTGTGGGGGTGTGATGGTTTGAGGTTGTGTGATGGTTTGAGGGTGTGTGTGTTTCGTGTTGTGTGTTGGCCTTTAGGAGGCCCGGTGTGGCGCACAATTTGCCCCCCAGAATACGAGGGGCAGACCGAGCTAGGCTCGGTGAGGATTCTCCACTAGTGTGACTAGTGGTACCCTCCTGGGGTAGTTCTCTGTTTAACTGTGCCGACATGTTGGATGTGTTGGGCTGGTGGTAATACTCACACACCACCCGCCCTTGGTAGGTGTGGTACGATCTTTAGGGGGTATTTAGGGGCCCCAGAGCCTTGTGGGCTCGGGTTGTGGTTTTTGGCCGCCACGGTTCGGCACTGCGGGAAAGGGATGGATGGAGTTTGGGATAGGGTATGGGAGTTGGTATAGGGTGTGGGAGTTGGGGTAGGGTATGGGAGTTGGGATAGGATAGGGAAGTTTTGGTACGGCCAGAGGTTTCAGTTATACCAATTACAGAGGGTAATTGGTCTAGTAACAGGCGGCAACCTCGTGAAGGATAGTCCACTGGCCTTGTTTAGGGGATCTGTGCGACCTGCGCTACTCCCTAAACCGTTTGCCAAACTCAGCATCGGACAGATGCTGAGAATAGGGGGTTCATCAACCAAACTAGTGTTTGGTTGATCAACCCCCCGCCCGAACTCAAGGGGCACAACTATTCAATAAAACAATTCAGTAGCCCTAGCTCTAACGCACACATTCACGCGTGTGTAGGAACGACATCTGCGTAGTTGTGTGAAGAGTAGGTAGCGCCACAGCGGCGCTTGTATGGAATTTTAGTGGAGTGTCCGTGGTGTGACACTACTTATGATATAATACATATATAGTTGTAAATACATACTTATTATACACCCAGACACAGTACACAGTAACAGTACTTACAAATATTTGAATTCATCATTTGATCACACAAACATTTGCACTGGGTGGGAATCGAACCCACGACCCTCGGCTTCGCAAGCAGAGTTACTACCCACTAAGCCACGAGGCCAGAACACGCCACGTAACATTAATACTGTGTTCCGGTTTGTAGGGCGATGTTTCCAGAGAACTTACAGGGCTTGGAGATATGCCATGTTAGATGGTGACGAATGCTGTGCAGTGCTAGGTAATGATTTGGGCTCTTCGTGTTCCCATAGCTGCGTGTCACTATGCTGTTATGTAACAGGCACGTTTCTTACCATCACGCACATGTCCTGCTCGTCTTGTCACTGTATATTGTAAAAAAGTTACTGCTTGTCGTTTGAGAGTGTCCTACCACTACAAAATTATTACTTATACATAATAGGTCATCATCATCATCCACAGCCTTCTCTATCCCACTGCTGGGTATAAGCCTCTCTTTTCCTATGCCAACTTCCTCGGTCCTGTGCCAATCGAGTCAAGGTTCGAGTTCGACCCGCCATAGAAACGATATCGTCGACCCATCTTAAATAAATATAAATATATGCGGCTTGCGGCTGGACGTCCTACACTCCGCTTACCTTGCCTCGGCCACCACTCGGTCACTACTCCACCTGTTATCACCGCGTCTAGCAACGTGTCCAGCCCAACTCCACTTTAGCTGCATTGCCGTAGTTCCGACGTCCCTAACGTTCGTTCTTCGTCGGATCTCGGTATTTCGGATACGGTCTTGGAGCTTGATGCCAAGCATAGACCTTTCCATCGCTCTCTGTGCTACTCTGATGTCGTGAATAGCCTCCTGTGTAAGTGGCTATGTCTCAGTGCCGTAGGTAAGAGTGGGCAAAACACATTGGTTAAAAATTCGAGTTTTCAAACATTGTGGAATAGAGCATAATAGGTACTTAATTGTATTAATGTCACATACAAATTACTATTTGTAGTATGTAGTATCGAATCAGCTTGACACCATTTTACAACCTTTGTCAAATCTTATCAGTTATAGGGCTAATACAAATATTATTATCATTTATATCTTTACTGTAGGACAGATAACTAATGTACCGGCTCATTTATCGACGCATTAGAAGAAGTTATAGAATAAATACGATTAGCAATTAATTTATACTTAAGTTTGAGAAGAATAGTCTATTTTTTATTAATTTCATTTAGCCACTCCACAGACTCCAGGGTCCGTGACCTTTGATCTTTTTTTTACTCATGCATTAGGTGTTTAGGAGAAGAGGAAATAAAATAAATATAATTTAAAAACTCAAAAAACCCGACTGCATAAAATGTGAACCAAACTACGTACTTATATACATACTATGCAAACTGAAAAGAATAAAACAAGCACTTAGATTTATGGTGGTCTTGAATTCTATAACATGTTATTGAATTAATACTATTCCAGAAAATAAAATAAATTTTAGTAAAGCAACATAACAACTGAACAGTCGGGATCCATTGAACAATTAGATTGGCTGTAGAATAATAATGGATTTTGTAGAATTGAAAGGAAATTTTCCCCCACGAAGACCAGTCGGCTTGGATAGGGACCGATGCATTAGCGCCTGGTAAAAAGTACCAAGCACTAACAGAACAATTACATGTTTTATGTGCACAAAATTTCATGATATATATAGTACATAAAATTATGTACCTACCTACTAAGATACTCATTAAAACTGTGTGGTCTTCCTCTTTTAAAATGCAGAATAATATGCATGAGGAAAATAGACACAGAGTAAGTGAAATAGAAAGCAAAAACAAGGCCTTACAAAATAAAAAATTGAGAATAAAAAAAATAGTTCGGACAAAAAAATATTTTAGCGTTTTATTATTGCTGTTAGGAGTATGAATTTGAAGTAGTGAGAGATCCTTGAACTTTGCTCAAACTCTCAAACTGGACAAATAAAAATTAAATGAGTAAAATAAACAGTAATCAACTGTTTTTAATGTATTTACAACTGGGGTTTCGGGCCTTCTCCCACAAGGCGAGAGTTAAGGTCATAATCTCAAAATTCCATCTCTCTTCCACTCTGCTTAGTAGACATAACAAAACGCAGCGATGAGTCAACTGACATTGACAACGACAATTAGCATCAAAATTTAACTTTTCAAAGTAAAATTGTTGCAATCCGCCTGCATCAATTTATTTGCAAGTTATTCAAAATATATACTGAAAACTTTCTAATTTCCACTACAAAATCTTATAGGACAGTTCGCTTTAGTTATACCGTTTTTATGAAACAATATTGGTTGTAAATTTCGCGTCAAATCTATAAAAGGCAAGTTCGGTTCGATCGAGATTTGTTGTTAGATGTTAATTAGTTTTCTTATTATTTTGATACGTTCTTGCAGAGTTTTGTATGTTAATAAACCGCAAGGATGTCGGAGAAGACGACCTTAACGCTGGGCCAGCGCGTCTTGGTTGTAGGGAAAGATGTGAAAGGTTCAGTGGCGTATATGGGTTACCCCACCTTTGCCACGGGTAAATGGATTGGAGTTGTATTGGACGAGCCGAAAGGGAAGAACAACGGTACTGTCCGAGGCCATGCCTATTTCAGGGTAAGTGGCATGCATATTATAATGTAAATTTAAGAATAGGCATCACCTTTGCCTGTATATCATTTTGTGAACTTAAGAAAGCTACTATTCTTATTAGACTATACCTGTTTTAATTATTTTTTTATATTTTTCCATTGTTTAGTTACGTACAGACGGATCAGATGTGGATGTCAGGCTGTATGGATTGTAATCTTTCTACATTTGAAAATTCATCATGATAATTTTGTTAATTCAATGAAATTAAAAATACTGACATTTTAAAATTGTATTTACAAACACTTCAACGACTTAAAAAAGTTCTACATTGATTTAGATTTTTTTTTGACAAAGTCTAATAAATGGAGTGCTGGTTACATGTACGAAAAAGTGTCCTGCTATATCCCGTTACGCTCCTTGTAGGTTTGCGCCGCATTTATCAATGTTTTGTTGAGTCACAAGTCTCGGGATCTACTCGGGTTTTCTCTCTCTGCCACACGATGTACCCGGCACCCGCACGGTGAATCCATAGAATGCTAAGAAAATCGTCTCACAACTATTATCCGTAAACCAACAGACTTTACAGACCATCAAATTTTTTTTACATGTTTTAACCCACTTTTCTAAATATAAAAACATTATGTTGGTTTGTGTAAGCTTGAAAAACTCAAAAAAGTTCTGCACCTATCAAGCTGAAATTTTAGAATGATATATAACCCGCATCAAGGATTGTTTTTATCTAATTTTTGCATCACAATATGCCACAGCTAATATGGCAGGGTACAGCTAGTATTTTATAAAAACGCAAAAGACATAAAGACTAAAGTGGAACGGAACCGACGTGATAAGTGTAGGCTGCTCATAAGCAAACGCAAGAAAAAGATTATGAGTGACAGTATTTTTTGTATGGCTCCTCTTCTATATAATAAGCTGCCAAATGCAATTAAAAAACTTAACTCATCCATGTTCAAAAGTAAATTAAAAAAGATACTGGTACCCAAATGTTATTACACTGTGAAAGAATTTTTAAATGATAGGGAAATTAATTGGAATACTGATGTATAGATTTTGTATAACATGACATTTTACATTCCATTAACTTCCACATTAAATTCCATTAGCCACATTAGTGTCCACTGTCTATATTTTATGAAAATTTAGATTTAACTAATGTTAGATCAGATAATATATTGTAATGGACAGGTTGAATCAGATTACTCTATAATATATTGTGAGAGTTCTTTGAGTAGGTATACAAATATTAAATTTTATACATGTTAACATTCTTTTACACACATTGACATTGTTTTATTTTATACAAATTGAATTATTATTATCATTATTTTTGATTATTATTTTTTGATTTTTCTATACATAATGACATTCTTTAAAATTGCTCACACGGCTAAACTGCAAGAGCTACTACTGCAAGACCTTGGATTCTACATGAAACCACACACTTGTCAAAGTCCATAACATCATCCTGCTGAAGCACAAGACATTGGCGTAATTGTACTCATCAAACATATCACACTAACATAACACACCGGGATAGAAGCCAGAAATTAATACATGATGAATCAGATGACATATATGATACAACCGATTAAAAGTTAAAAATGAAAAAAAGAAGAAGAAGACTATCAGCTGACTATTATTATCATTGTATAAATTCAGACCAATGGAAACTGCGTTGCCAGACATATTGCATGCCTCTAGAAGAAGAGGTCAGTTTGTATGGGTCAATTATTTAAATGTTTTGTATCATCTTATCTTACCTGCAAACAGCAATAAAGATTTTTGTATTTGTATTTGTATTTAAAGATTGTTATCATAACCTTACAGTATTTTTTTTTTATTTCTTAATTTCTTTAGTCGTTGTGATCAAGTTTGGCAAATAACAAAATGACAAACATCCAGACATTAACACCCAAATTAGCAAATTTTAAGAAAATTTATTAATGTGTTGAATTTACTTCTGTATTTTTTTAAGATGAAAAGTAGCCTATGTATTTGCTAGGCATCCTAGACTATACTTTAACTGCACTCTAAATTTCAGTTCAATATTTTAAGTTGTTCTGACATGATCATCTAAACCAGGGGTTCTTAACCTTTTCTTGATCAGGGACCACTTTTGTGTTATTCTTGTTAGCAGGGACTTCTATGAAGGGATAATTAAGTAATAATACTATATACTAATAAGGACTATATATAAAGTGAAATAATCAAACCGTAACTCTAATAAAAAATGTAAAAGCTAGTTACTTAAAAACAAATAATAACATTTTTTGGATAAATTTCTGATTTGTTGTTGTGTGACATAAACTTGTTTTATGTGATTTCGGAGCTTGCAACTTCTTTACGATTTCGGCTACCCTAGGACTAATATTTTTACTCAAAGCTACACGCAAATCATCACATTTAAAAGTGATAAATGATTCCTCGCCTTGTTTTTAATTACCAGCAAAGCAGAAAATCCTTGTTTACAGAGATACTTACGTTGTCGAGAAAACCATAAAATAGCACAAGGCAATTTCTCGAACTTTAGAATAGGAAATTGCCTGTTTACAACAAAATTACTCAAGTGAATTACTAAAGTGACTCAAAAGCATCCCATGCAGTTTCTGTCGGTTTGTTTTTGATCAAATTTAGCTTCTTCAGTGTACCGCTAAGACGTTACCAACCACCAAATATAAACCCTTAGTGGACCATATTTTAGTTTCTGGGGACCACTGGTGGTCCACGGAGTACTGGTTGGGAACCCCTGATCTAAACAGTCCAACATGTTTACATTTGTAAAAACAGTAAGATTTTTTATAAAAAAAATTTAACTGACTTAAAAAAAAAGAGTTTTCTCAATTCGACCGTATGTATGTTCTTTTTTTTTTTTTAATGTGTGTTCGCGGATAACTTCGTCGTTTATGAACCGATTTCGACGATTATTTTTTGTTGTAAAGAAGATATTCCAAGGGTGGTACCATGATAAGGAAACCAGGATCTGATGATGACATCCTAGAGAAATCGAGGAAAACTTTTTTACTTTATAAGTATTCTGTTGAAAGTCGGTTCTTTTTTGTTAAAATTATTAGAGTGTGAGGTCACATTTTTAATGCCTGCCTTTATGTCAGTGTGTTTCTCAGTCCAGCTTATCATGTATTGATAGGGCCCTATGGTGTCACCTGCACAGTTTCGGTTATTATCCTGGGGTGTAAAGCCTGTGTGTCTGTATATCTGAAGGGGATTGACCAACAACAGTGAGGGTTGGTAGGCTTAGAAATGTTTAAGTGGTGCACCCTAGGCATCAAATAACTACTTGCCTCAGGGCTAATCTCGGCCAGGTAGTCGAATTTTGAATTTGCATGTAGAAATTCGTTGGGACTGGATTGACTTGAAGCATTGAGTTGATAGCTCTATCTGGCCGAGTAACAGTTCTAAGTAGTACCAGTAGCTGGGGCCGCTCGCCTGGGGCTTTCGGATAAGGTCATAAGTCAGGAGGTCGTCACGAGTGGGTGGCGGCGGGAAGATGACTGCAACGGACCGTGATCGCAGTAGTAGAGGAGACACGGCGGCAGGAGAGGAGAGCCGGTATTACGATACGCCATTCTTATTATTCTCACTAGCTGAACCCGCTACTTCGTTCGCGTAAGCAGATGTTACTGACTTATACCTTAATTGGAAGTATCGTACGTCAAATATTTGGATAAGTAGTCATTGAAAAACCTTTGAGTTTGAGTGAATTTTATTTTTCCGCACAAAAATTTATTTAAGTAATTTTATAATCTTTATTTTTCTTTTTTTAAACAAAATCAAACATACTTAGTAAGGTTTCGTAGTATCGAACATAGCCGCAAGTGTTAAGTTTGTAGGATTTTATAGGATATATTATGAAAAGTCTGAAGCTAATGTGCATGATCTGATACCTACTTACCTATTTCTTTTTATCCGCAAGCTGTTTTCTAGCTGTTACCCGCGACTTCGCCGGCGTAAAATTTTGAACGAAGCCTGTGTGGAATCAAAATAATTAAAATTTTGAGTTTTAATGATATTCAAGCAAGTTGATTCCGTAAATCTAAGCGAAGTCGTAGTGAAATGTTAATGTATGAATTTAATTGTAGGTAACACAGAAAAAAAATCAAGAACGATAGAATCCAAATTCGGCATCATAATCTTTTTAGCAGCAAAAACTTATTAGTACAATTTAGAATACCAGTAACGCCACCTAGTGATGAAAGAAAAAATACATACCACAATAGCAAAACATCGATTTAAATGGCCTTTAGTGCTTTTAGATTTAAACTGACATTAGCGCCGTCTAATGAGAATATTATGTTGCTTGTTATTTTGATTGTGAACGCAAATCACCTATATTATCTACGCCAAAACGGGTGCATATATTTTTCATTTTTGGCTTTTACCTTACCATCACATCAAGTTCCTTACGAAAATATATGCTTATATTAATATGGAGTTAAATGAAAATGTAGACTTATTAGCCCATGTGAAATTTTAGACTCTAAACTATGTGTTTCGTATGTCAACCCATATCGTTGTGCCGTTTTGACGTGATAGTTAATATTTGTTTCCTTAGGGCCCATGCTTCTTTTCAGGTTGATAGGTAATAAATACATAAATGTGGTATTTCAGACTATGAGTTATTTCTGTTTCAATTGTCTACCAAATTTGCTTAGTCTTTCCTACGTCACGGTAACCTATAAGTAACCGATTTGCTATTTCTGAGTTCAAACTACGTGTGTTTCAAATTCCATCCAAATATGTTCAGCCGTTCCAACGTTGTCCTGTAAATATTATGAATTTCACTGATAGCTATCACCGTTCTTGAGATACAGCCTGGTGACAGACGGACGGACGGACGGACGGATAGCGAAGTCTCAGTAATAGGGTCCCGTTTTTACCCTTTGTGTACGGAACCCTAACAACGGTCTGCTTCGGTCACCGAAGCTTGTTGAACACTACCTTTAAATTTTAAACAGTATTTGGATTGAAATAATACGTTTTCTAATAAGTTACGGCTGGTCTAGTAAGTTACAGCTGACCTAGTCGGGAGAACGGCGACTGTCGATCCGGAGACCCAGGGTTCAAAACCACGCGCACCACTATTTTTTCAGAGTCATGTTTGTAATGCCGGTAATTAAAACGGTGAAGGAAAACACCGTGAAGAAACCGAAATCTACCTATAATCTAAGTTCTAAGTCATATGTCATCCACCAACCGACACTGGGCCAGCGTGGTGGATTATAGCCTTGTCTCTCTCCCTTGCGAGAGAAGGCCCCGACGCCCAGCAGTGGGAACATTTAATGGGTTGTTTATGCTGCTACTTATTATGCTGATATGTTTTCTCCAAAATACAAAAATCTACTTCAATGACAGGTCATTTAATTCTGTCATTTGACTAAATTTTATAAGAAGGTATAACTATATCGTACAGATAAATCTAAGCTGTTATTTGGTATATTTTAGTTTTTTGTTGATATTTGAAAACCTCCCTGTTTTCGATATCTAAGATCACCTCTGAAGTATTTTCTACCAAACAAAAAAGGAATTATCAAAATCAACTAACAATTAGCGGAGTTATCGCGTAAAATAAAACCAAATAAAAAAACATGCAACCCGATTGAGAACATCCTCCTTGTTTGAAGTCGATTATAACCGAATGATGTTTGTTTTTCCACACAAAAATATATTTTTGACAATTATTTTGTCATCCAAGACGACGCGACGCGATCACGTGGGCACTTTCTAGAATCTAGATATTCTGTGGATCGTCTGTGATACACAGAATACTATGAAGTTAGTATGTACCGAACGCGCCGCGCGTTTCGTTATTATTTAATGTTTGTGTAATTTCCGAACCAACAGACCGATATTGTTCAAATTTTGACGGGACAATATAAAAAATATGTTCTTTCTAACAAAAAAAGAATTAATTAAATTAAACAACGCAAACATGAGTTACAACCAAATATACATTCTGACTTTCACCCCCTCCCGCAAGAAAACCGATCAGAATTTGGGGATCAAAAGTAGCCTACAGCAATTTCCTTAGTATAAACTAAAATTATGCCAAGTTTCAGCTGAATTGAATCAGTAGTTACGGCGTGATGCGTGATCTCTATACAGAAAGACAGACAGACAGACAGACAGACAGACATGAAAGAAAAAAAATGCAGTTTCGCCATCAGTATCGACTATGGAGTGCCCCAAAAAAAAATTTTCTAAATATCTTCAATGTACAGAATTCGACTCGTTACAGTTTTATTATAAGTACTAGCTGAACCCGCTACTTCGTTCGCGTAAGCAGGTGTTATGGACTTATACATTAGTAGCCATTGATAAACAGAGTGAATTTGTTTTTTCACACAAAAAAATATTTAATTTCATCATCTTTGCCTCAGAAGCCTGTGTGGAATCAAAATGGTTCAAATTTTGAGTTTTAATGTTACTCAAGCAAGTTGAACCCGCAAATCTAAGCCAAGTCTGAGTGAAATGTTAATGTAAGAATTTAATTGTAACACAAAAGAATCAAAGAACGAAAGAATCTAAATTCAGCATCAAAATCCTTTTAGCAGCAACAAACTCATTAGTACAACTTAGAATACCAGTAACGCCACGCCACCTAGTGATGAAAGAAAAAATACATACCACAATGGCAAAACATTGATTTCAATGGGGTTTAGTGCTTGAGATTTAAACTGACATTAGCGCCATCTAATGAGAATATAACGTTGCTTGTTATTTTGATTGTGCACCCAAATTACCTGTATTATTTACACCAAAACGGGGGTGCATATATTTATGGAGTTAAATGAAAATATAGACTTATTACCCCATGTGAAACTTTAGACTTTAACTATCTGCGTTTCGTATGTCAAACCAATTCGTTGTGTCGTTTTGACGTTAATATTTGTTTCCTTATGGCCACAGATTACGTACCTCCTTAGGGCCAATGCTTCTATTCGGGTTGAGAGGTAGTATGTGGTATTTCAGACTATAAGTTATCTCTGTTTCATTTTTCTACCATATTTGCTTAGTATTTCTGACGTTACAGTAACCTATAAGTAACCGATTTGCTATTTCTGAGTACAAACTAAGTACGTGTGTTTCGAATTCCTTCCGAATGTGTTCAGCCGTTGTCGTTGTCCTGTAAATATTTTGAATGTCAATGTTTGGATGTTCGTAACTTAATTATGGCGGAACGTATTTAATGATCGGGTTAAAATTTGAAATCCAATTAGATTATAGTTTGGAAGAACACATAGCTAAACATTGCTACTTAAGGTAAGCCAAGATACAATGTGTTTGAAATTTTAACTCAATACATTCAGCCGTTCCAACGTAATTGAGCAGCAAAAATTTAAGCATTGGCATATTTATATAATATTGGTAGGATGGGATTTTACAAAATATTAGAAAAAATAAAACCGGTCAAGTGCAAGTGGGACTCGCGCGCGAAGTGTTCCGAACCATTAGCAAATAAACGTCTTCAATTGTATGGGAGCCCCCTTCATAATTTATTTTATTTTAATTAATTACATTTAAAACTAAATATTATGTGAATAGTTAAAGCGTCTGTGACAGGTACGTTATTAGTATCGAGCAAGAAACGGTAAAAAATATGACGTTGTATGCCCCTCTTAAATAAATATTTATTTTATTTTTAGTATTCTTTGTTAAACCGGCAACAAAAATACATCATCTGTGAAAATTTCAACTGTCTAGCTATCACCGTTCTTGAGATACAGCGTGGTGACAGACGGACGGACGGACGGACAGAGAAGACCCAGTAATAGGGTCCCGTTTTTACCCTTTGGGTACGGAATCCTAACAACGGTCTGCTTTGGTGTTTGGTCACCGAAGCTTGTTAAACACTACCTTTAAAGTTTAAACAGTATTTGGATTGAAATAATACGTTTTCTGATAAGTTACGGCTGGTCTAGTAAGTTACAGCTGACCTAATCGGGAGAACGCCGACTGTTGGTCCGGAGACCCAGGGTTCAAAACCACGCGCACCACTATCTTTTCAGAGTCATGTTCGTAATGCCGGTAATTAAAACGGTGAAGGAAAACATCGTGAGGAAACCGACATGTACCAAGAATCTAAGTTCTAAGTCATATGTCATCCACCAACCAACACTGGGTCAGCGTGATGGATTATAGACTTGACTCTCTCCTTGCGAGAGAAGGCCCCGACGCCCAGCTGTGGGACCATTTAATGGGTTGTTTATGCTGCTACTTATAATGCTAATATGTTTTCTCCTAAAGAACAAAAATCTACTTCAATGATAATATAATTACAAATATTAATACGCCAGTGACCAGATACGGATCGGACCCACAAATTAATCTAGCATCCTTGGAATTGATTCAGGACGAGCGCTCGAATTTTATCACTCGTAGATGGAAGAGGAAACATGAAGAGGGGCTTTCAACTGATTCATCCTCTAATATTGATGAAATTAAATCTATGTTCAGCGTGTTTGAAGCTAACCAAAATGCTAAGTTGGATAAAATGTACCAATCACTAATAACAATCCAGGAAAAAAATGTAGATATTCACAAAAGTATCGAGTTTCTGTCCAATAAATATGATGAAGTAATGGAGAAAATGATTTCACTTGAGCAAAAAACAAAGCTGCTGATCAGAAAATTAAATTGCTTGAGAATAAAATAGAACTATTGGAGCGTAACTCACGTTCGACCCTAGTTGAAATTCGAAATATCCCAAAACAGCACTCGGAAAACAAAGTTATGCTACAGGACATAGTCAAAAATCTCGGTAAAGTGATCGAACAACCATTACAAGACACACACATACAAAACATCTACCGGCTAAAGACTAAAACGAAGCTAAACATCATTTAATGGTCAATTTTACTACAACTACTATGAAGGAGGGCTTTCTCAAGCAATGTCGATCCTTTAACAAAAAGAACAGGGACAATAAACTAAATACTTCACATTTAAAACTAACTGGACCACTGAAACCCATCTTTATCGACGAATCTTTAACCCAAAATGGGAGAGAACTAGCCTACCGAGCGAGATGCTTTACTAAAGAATACAAGTACCATAGTACATGGACTTCCTATGGGAAAATATTCATAAAAAGGACTCAAGACTCACTGCCAATTCGTATAGATAGTGATCAGGACCTTAAGGACCTATCTTCCAAATGACTAATACATCGGGATCGGCTGTTTTCATCTTTAATTTCAAAATCTAAATTAGTGCTTATATTAGTTAAATGCTTAAAAATTTTTTGCTATAGTTTTTGTGCACATTTTACACCTCTCAATCAAATATTACTCATTCCATCAACTTATTTACATATAACAAAAAACACTAATTATAGTACACACTTTACTCTACTAAATCAAATCTCACACAAACAAACTTACACCTACATTTTACCAACACACTACACAAAATCTCACAATTCAACACCTATAAATTTACATACAATAAAAGAAACCTATTTCAAAAGAAACAAAAATACCCGGTATGCTACCTCTCAATATTATTTCATTACCCCGGCCTATATTAAGCTCAATAGTGACTTATTTATTCGGGTCTGTTTTTGTAACACCTTAATAAAGAGAACCTTTAAAATTCGATTGGATAAATGAAATTAATACTGACCTTGATCAGTTTACTATAGCCCAATCTGCGGTTTGCGAAATTGATAACTGTCAGAACTTAATAAATAAACCTAATGCCAGTATAAAACTAATACACCAAAATATTCGTAGCATAAATCGAAACTTTCCTGGGTTTCTTACTATATTAGACAGGTCTAAGACAGACTGGGAACTCATTATTCTCACAGAATGTTGGCTGCGTCATACTCATCACATACCATCCATAGAAGGATACAATCATGCTCAAACACAGAATAATAATACACAAAATGAGGGGTAGTGGTTTATTATAGGAATAATATTCAGGTAACAATAGATGAACCAAATCTTCTTAACGCCAACTGCCTAACTGTTAAAATTGATAGTAATACTATTGTGGTAGCTATTTATAGACCCCCAGGATACAAAAATACGGACGCTTTCATTGAGTCTCTCAATGACTTACTTACGAGCCTAAATTATGGCAATATAATCCTCGTAGGTGATATAAACATAGATATCGTGGAGGGTAATAATGACGTCAGTGCTTCTAATTATCTAAACCTATTGGCTTCCTTTAGTATTCTTCCAGCTCATCAATTACCGACACATGGCAAAACTTGCCTAGATCACCTAATGCTTAAAAGTAAACTACCTGCCTCATGTTACATTGCTGAAACTACTGTCACTGATCATGACTCTCTTTTTATACTAGAGAAAAAATTAATCTAAATAAAACTTTGCCTATTACGAGAATTGATTATGCAGGTCTTGATCAGGATATGGAGGAACTTCAGTTGGATCACATTTATGAAACTAATGACGCAAGCCTAGCTACAAAAAGCTAATTTCAATATTAAAGTCTAAAATAAAATCCAATACCCATGTTTCGCATATTCCAAACCGCAAACGAATAAAGAAGCCCTGGATAACTCCAGGACTTCTAAGATGTATAAAAACCGGGATCGCCTGCACAAAAAATTTAAGAAAAATCCGAATAATGAAATAATTAAAACAACTTATAAAAGATATAGGAATTTTGCAATTTGCTATTAATGAAACTAAAAAAGAATACGAAAAAGTTTATTACAAAAGGCTGCAAATACCAATAATAAAATGCTATGGGACACAATTAAACAAGTAACACATTCTAATCAAAAACCTAACCCTGCCCTAGACTTAATATCATCTACTAATCCTACCAACTCTATCAATGACATTAATGACTTCTTTGTATCAATCGGCAAAGTCTTGCTGAAACCATTCAAGGCTCTAAGGCGTCACATAAAAATGTCACGCCTCTTCCCACTTACCTGCATTCATTTGTGCTCTCGCCAACAGATGAATCTGAAGTACGTAACCTCATCGGAAATCTTAAAAAAGTAATTCTACAGGACGAGATACGATTTCTGGTAACTTTCTTAAACGATATGTTGATATCTTAGTGCCCCCCCTTGACATATATATTTAACCTTGTTCTCTCTTCTGGAATGTTTCCTTCCGAGTTCAAACTTGCTGAAGTCATACCCATATATAAGAGTGGTGCCAGAGACCGTGTCAACAACTACAGACCCATTTCTATTCTTCCAAGTTTATCTAAAATTTTGGAGAAAATTATAAATAAAAGATTAACCAATTTTCTTGAAACAAAAAGCCTATTATCTACTTCTCAATTTGGCTTCAGAACTAACATCTCTACTAGTGATGCAGTTCATGAACTCACTGACCACATTGTTACCAAATTAGACAATAAAAGAAAGTTATTGCTATTTTCTTAGATCTAGCCAAAGCATTTGATACGGTCTCTGTCCCACTCCTACTAAACAAGCTTGAGAAATTAGGTATACGTGACACTCAGTTAAGGTTATTTGAAAGTTACCTCTCAGGGAGGTTTCAGAGAGTCAGAGTGGGTGACTTTGTAAGCGATGACCTTCCCATCACCTATGGCGTACCGCAGGGCAGTGTCCTTGGCCCTACTTTGTTCCTTACCTATATTAATGACCTGTGTAACCTTCAGCTGATCAATGGTAAGATCGTGACTTTTGCTGATGACACGGCTCTCATCTTCCATGGTGATACTTGGGAAGAGGTTTATAGTGTCGCACAACAGGGTTTCAATACTGTCTCTTCTTGGCTCATACATAATGACCTGACGCTAAATGTTGAGAAATCTAAATACATACCCTTCTCCATAGTAAATAAGCATCTTAATATTCATGATAACTTCTTCATCACTGCCCATTCCTCTGCAACATGTTCCTCCTGTAGCTGTCGCTATCTATCACGAGTTTTGCTATCAAATATTTGGGAGTTATGATAGATAATACCTTGCACTTCAAACTGCACATTGATCTTCTTTCCTCCAGAACACGTAGGTTGATATATATGTTCAAAAATCTCCGTAACATTGCAGACCCTAAAATTATTAAAATGGTTTACCTGGCACTAGGACAGTCGATCATGACCTACTGCATTACGGTGTGGGGTGGAGTAGGTAAGACTGTTCTGCTAAAACTAGAAAGAGCTCAAAGAGCAGTTCTAAAAGTGAGCCTTTCCTTGCCGTTTCGGTATCCCACAAAGGACTTATATGCCAGGTCCGATGTTTTGTCAGTACGCCAATTGTTTATCCTGAATATTATCCTTAAACAACACGTTCAACTTAACTATAACCCATCATCTTTAGTAAATAAACGGCTTAAACACATGGTATGCCCTTCAAACAACCAATGGTCCACAGCTTTTTCTGAAAAATTCTTCGGGTTTCTTGGAGGCTATTTATATAACAAAATTAATGCTAAAATCGAAATTTACCCCTTCAAAAATTTAAATGTAAAAATTACCTCAAATTTTCTGAAGTCCTCACTTATGACGACACCGAACAATTACTCACTATAGTGAAGTAATTATCAAATCCTCGTAACAATTAAATTATCTCTAATAGGTACAATTACGCACAAACACACATCTGCACACACTCAAACACACCCTCTCCCTCACACACACACACACACACACACTCGCGCGCACTCACACACCATCACACTCACACACATATGTACACACACACACTCACACCCTCACACTCGCACACATATGTACACACCTCACACTATACTTACTTAGACTATGTGCTCTCACTTACACCTAAGAATTAACATCTACATTTTCAAATAGTACTTACCCATTTTCACCACTTGTCCAGTGTCGGAGAGGCTGGTGATCTGTCATACAGGTTTTCCTAGTGCAGACACCAGTCTCTCACATAGATAATCTACTACTGATAAGTATACTTTGAATAAGTTATTTAAAAAAATGTAATACTTCTGTGTGAGAGAAAATAAACAATTTATTTATTATTATTATTATTATTATTAATGATAGGTAATTTAATTCTGTCATTCGACTAAATTTTATAAGAAGCTATGAAATATTTTCTCTCTAAAAAGTATTTTCTCTAAAGTATTTTCAACCAAACAAAAAAGCAATTATCAAAATAAACTTACAATTAGCGGAGTTATGGCGTAAAATAAAAGCAAATATAAAAACATGCAACGCGATTGAGAACATCCTCCTTGTTTGAAGTCTATAACCGAATGATGTTTGTTTTTCCACACAAAAATATATTTTTGACAATTCCTTTTCATTCAAGACGACGCGACGCGATCACGTGGGCACGTTCTAGAATCTAGAACCTAGATATTCTGTGGATCGTCTGTGATACACAGAATACTTAGAAGTTAGTATGGACCGAACGCGCCGCGTGTGTCGTTATTATTTAATGTTTGTGTAATTTCCGAACCACCAGAACGACAATGTTCAAATTTTGACGGGACAATATAAAAAATGTGTTCTTTCTAACAAAAAAAGAATTAATGAAATTAAACAACGCAAACATGAGTTACAACCAAATACAAATTCTGACTTTCACCCCCTCCCGTAAGAAAACCGTTCATAATTTAGGGATCAAAAGTAGCCTACAGCATTCTCCTTAGTATAAACTAAAGTCATGCCAAGTTTCAGCTGAATTGAATCAGTAGTTTCGGCGTGATGCGTGATCCCTATACAGAAAGACAGACAGACAGACAGACAGACAGACATGAAAGAAAAAAAATGCATTTTCGCCATCAGTATCGACAATGGAGTGTTCCAAAAAAATTTTTTTCAAAATATCTTCAATGTACAGAATTCGACCCGTTACAGTTTTATTATAAGTATAGATAGATTATTCCTGCCCGCCGCAGTCTTGTGTGGTCGCCAATGTGTGATAGTGGGCACGGTGTGCAGGGGATGGGGAGTGCTGGTATATCAATCAGTGAGCCAGGCTTCCTGTCCTCTGCAGTCGACGGAGCCGAATCTCTAGCTCGTCGCAGAGGGCCAAGTGTGTATAGACGTGAGTCTGGCACCCACTTACTAGTCAGTCGAGATTCACGGCGTGCCTTGAGTTTTGAGCTTGTGAAGGAGCATTGTCCCTGAGGAGATCCCGGGACAGGGAATAAATATAGGTGGTGGAAACGCCGCGCCGCGGCGTTTGCGGTTGTATTCTAGAGCATCCACAAGTTCCTGCAATATGCAGCAATGGTGTAATACTGTGGGGTATCTTATAGCAGTGTCTCTGTCACTATATGCACTCAAATGGTCCAATCAAATAATCCTTTTTACTAAAATATTTGTAACAATTGTGTATTATACCATTTTTTGTTATTTTTTATGGCTGACCTGTATATGTTACAATTTACCAATAAAAAACTTTGGACTTTGACAAAAATAACCAGCAAGGAAAGAGATGTTGAACATCAAAAGTCCTTTTGGTACACTCAAGTAACATATAATCCTGAATGATTCCAGTGCGAGGAGAACTATGGAGTGTTCGTCCGTCAGACGCAGATCCAACTCCTGGATGGGGAAGACAACCCGATGGACACATCAATGACCACATCCACCGAGGAAATGACTCCGAGAGCCACTACCACCACCACCCGGAGACTCAGCAGGTACTTACTAACCTGTATTAAAATACCAATAGACATCAGACTTTAACTTTGTTAATAATTTTCGGTATTGTGTTATATCCGAATTAGTTTATAAATATATTAAATATTGATGGATGTTTCTCAGAAAACACTACGTAGCCCTAAACTAAGCAAGCTACTGTGACAGTCAGATAGCTGATATACTTATGTACTGTCTGTCTATCAATATTTAAAGAAATAAGAGATTATGTTCCAAATATTTTTTCAAAAACATTGTTGCCATAGCAAGCCTCGTTAAATAAACCCAGTATTAAAATATAAAAGCTTGATAAAATGAGATCTTGATGCATGTGCATAGTTGTTCTACATGCCCTATCCTCAAAATTTACAAGAATTTTTAAACTAAGTATAACTTTATATTTGGTTTAAATAATTATTTAAATTCTAAATACATCTTTTTTCTTTAATGAAATAATGTAATTTCGTAGTCCAGTCATGGCAACACCAGCACCCAGTCCTACCAAAGTCCGGTCCAGGATAACAGGGTACACAATACACATTCGCTATAGAAACCAATACAAGAGGTTCTAACTTTTTCATGTGTTGCCAGAGTAGAAAAATATTTGTTGTCATTTTGTGAAAGTCCCATTCGTGCTAAACGTTTCACTTTTCTACAAAACGTAAATCTGGCTCACTGCACCATCAGTGCTCAACTAAACCTATTTCAAAAATAAACAGCAAGAATTAACAAAACTCTAAATTTTTTTTTTTGAGATTTGGCTTGATATGTATTTGTGCAGACACACAGAAAAAAAAGAAACCTTTTTTTATTATTGAAACATCACATGAAAATAATCTATAACCCTAGTTTTATAATTGGCATACATTGATATAGATACTAAATTTGTTTTAAGACGAAACTTTAAATTAATACATACAAAAATGGTTATATCAGCTCTGCGTAAGTTCGCTATATTTATCTCTGTCATTACTGGTATAGTATTAACAAGTGCGAGAGAGATGACACATACTGGGAAAGTCTTAGAGTTAACATGACCAGTGTCTATTACGATAACTGTCAATCATAATGGTGAACTTATAATTTTGTGGTGGTCTTTCGTCGCGTCATTCGGTACAGGCAAATTTTTCGTAACGTAGTTCCTAATGGCAGGCTTGGAGGGTTATTTTTTATTTATTATTTTTATTATTTATTAAGGGTATTGCTGCGCGAACGAACTGAAAAAAAAAATGTGCCACTCAAACCGTAAGAAAAGTATGTAACGGAAGTGACGCGTGAAAACTGCCCGTGACCAGTGTTTCCAACATTTTTTATCAGATGATCAGATTTTATCAGATAAATAATACAATTTTAAATTATTTTATTTTGCAAATTGTGTGCTTCTTATTATCCGAAGGGACCTACCTACCTGGTGTCTCATGAAACCAAGTCTTTTATTGTATATTTAAATTATTTTGGTGAAGTAAGACAAGAATCTTCAAAATTGTATCTATCTGGTCGGTCCAGTCTGACTTTCGACCGCATTCGGCGGCCTTTTTCATAAGCGCATACTTTTTCATAAGAGCGCACGCGCGTGAATTCTGTTCGTTTAGGTACTGGTACTAGTTTATTGCGTTTGATATATTTTATGTATTTATATAGATAATTACATTATGACATAAAATTATCGTCCGTAAACCGATTTTACAGACAATTATGATATTGATACACACATTCATTTACAAACAATAAATGTTGCCACTACAATTGACGGTTATCGTAATTAATATTCATATACGTATATTTTAGGGTGTTACCTGCTAAAGCTAGAATTTTTTTATGTTTTAAGTGTATAAGTTATGTTCGGGGTACATAGTCACACTAAACGCATGCTACTACAAAATGGGGGGTTGAAGATTTGTTTTGCACAGATTGTGATATTATGTAGGACTATAATTTCCGGTGGATAATCTGTATGAAATTCTCAACTTTATATATTATAAAACCTAGCGGACCCGATAGACGGTGTCCTGCAGACACAAAAAAACAAGGATAAAAAATCTAATTGTTAATCTATACCAACCTTTCCCGAAAGTGGGCTATAACGCCCCCTTGTGTTACAAAAATTACGGAACCCTAATAATGCGGGCGTTGTGTAGAGGCTTGGAGTCCGTTGTGTACTACCTACTGGACTCAGGTCGCAAGTTAACTCTTGCGGGTCATAGTATAGTAGTGGTAGGACTCTTGGCAGCGTCCGCCTGGGGAAGTACCACACCTTTGCCAGTTATTCTACCGCCAAGCAATAATGTGCAAACATTACTGTGTTCCGGTTTGAAGGACAATGTGTCCAGAGAAATTACAGGGCTTAGAGATATAAGATCTTAGATCTCTGGGTGACAAGCGCAGTGCAGTGCTAGGTAATGATTTGGACTCTTCATGTTCCAATAGCTGCGTGTCACTGTGCTGTTATGTGTCAGGCATGTTGCTTACCATCAGGCACATGTCCTGATCGTCTGGTCACTCTTTATTTAAAAAAAAAAAAAAATAGTAAAAGTTTAGTTTAAAAAAAATATTTTCTTAATTAATTTGGTTTAATTTGAGATTACAGTGGTTTTTTAGAACGGGAAAAAAATCCCTAATTTTTTAAAATGTAAAATGCTAAAAATTTATTAATTCTTGAAGTGGGAAATGGACAAAATAAGTTTGGGAACCCGTGATCTAAACCAATACTAGTAGTAGAATCCACTTGATCACACACAAAATAAATCATCAAAATGTACTCACAGAAGGTCTTATAAAAATATTCGGCTAGATACATTTTGATGATTTTTTTGGGTGTTTTCAAGTGAATCCGAGAATAGTTTAAATTAACAATTAGATGTGTTTTTCTTTTTTTTTCTTAAGATGCGTGAACAAGACTACATTTGTCAGGTTCGCTAGTTTCTTGTAAAAACATGTTCTAAATCACAATCTGTGCAAATATATAACTACAGGTTTTCTGATCACCTTAGAGAAGGGAGTAGAAAGTAACATTAGTACTTCATTCTAGTGATTTCTGATCGTCTGATCTGTCGGTGTGATGTTGAATTTCAGGACATTTTCGAATTTCACATAATACCTACATTTTACCGTTACAGAGAACTGGAATTAACATTATTTTTTAACAAAAAATAAATACCTATTAATACCAATAAATAAAAATTGTTTTTATAAAAAAATATATAGAATCATTTTTAGAAAAAAAAAGTGTGTACATAGTCTTTTATTAAATATTTTATACAAAAAATCCAATAAAAAAAATAGTAATAATTTTTTTTAATGAATTATTTCTAACCTCTTCGAAAAAACGTTTTAGTCGACAGCGTAGCCTTCTGATATATTTTCAGAAGAGAAAAAAAAAATAGTCCTGAAAACAAAATTCTACAAAATGATAGGCATTCCTTTATTATAATGGCGAAATCAACCATATTATAATGTTTTGAAAATATTATCTAAATGATTTTAAATTACCTCTCGATGTTTTAGTCACCTCAAAACATTCGCAGCCACGAAAAGTTTTCTTACAATCACGTCCTTTGTAATGTTTTCAATAGTAAACTGTACTTTGGGTAAAGTTAGCATTAAAGATCCATAATTCCGGTCACGCATCGTAACTGATTAATGATTACGCAGTGTAACGCATTGATTTCATACCAGTAATACATGCGATGCAAGAATGCAGTCATTAGTAATATACTGGTCAGTGCATACACGTGAAGTGCTAAAGAAATAAGAAAAAATAAACAAGATTACCCACTTTTTTATGGAGCTATCATAAAGTCTCAAAACAATAATTTTAACAAAAAAGAACCGACTTTCAACGGAAAACTTACAAAGTAAAAAAGTTTCCTCGATTTCTCTAGGATGTCATCATCAGATCCTGGTTTCCTTATCATGGTACCACCCTTGGAATATCTTCTTTACAACAAAAAAATAATCATCAAAATCGGTTAAAAAAAAACATACATACGGTCGAATTGAGAAACCTCCTGTTTTTGAAGTCGGTTAAAAATAATTATACAACCAGTGCGACCTACCTGTTATGACCTACGGTGCTGAAACGTGGACACTAACAGTCAAAATGGTCCGAAAGTTCAAAGTCGCTCAGCGAGCTACGGAAAGAGCTATGCTTGGGGTTTCTCTGAGGGATTGTATCCGCAATGAAGTAATTCGTCAGAGAACTAAAGTCACCGACATAGCTCAGCGTATTAGCAAACTGAAGTGGCAATGGGCCGGTCACATCTGTCGCAGACCCGATAACCGTTGGGGTAGACAGGTTCTGGAGTGGAGACCGCGCATCGCATAGTGTAGGACACCCTGAGACTAGATGGAGTGACGATATACGAAAGATAGCTGGTGGCGGTTGGAAACGTAAGGCCGAGGAATAGGGCTGAGTGGCGTATTATAGGAGAGGCCTATGTCCAGCAGTGGACGAACACGGGCTGATGATGATGATTATGACCCACTTTTTTTGTATGTTGACAAAACTCATTTACGCATAACTTCCCGCCTGGGGGAGAAGGTCGGATTATGGCGGACTCGACACTACGGACTTGGTGGTACCGGCTAAAACCTCCACGGGGTTCTACTTTCGCTTATGGCGGGAACGCGGAAACACTCTCGCATTGTTCCGTCAACCAGCCGTGGCTTGGCTGTTTCAAGGCCCTCTTATGGAGTGCTTCGCCGTTACCGGCGCACCAAAGTCCAAGATACACTGACCAATTCGTGGGTGCCAGAAGTCTTCGCGTCTCTCACAACGGGTCAGGCCTGTGTTTCAACCACCTGCCGCATTTCGACTATAGAAGACAGGGAGAGCAGTGCACGGCAATACTGGCGCTCCTATACCCCTGCAGACCTACCGCTTTCGCCATCTAACGGTGGCAGGCACGTCAAGGCTCCGGCGTGTAGGGAGAACGGTGCGCCGTAATACCTTGTTCTCTCCTGCCGTGCCTCCCATCCCATAGTCGCGATGACTATCCCCTCACCACGCAGCACAAAATAAATATAGATTTAGAAAATATAGACATAGATATTTTATGAAAGTTAAAAAAAACATACACAATAATTAAACTAATTTAAAACTAAGAACTCGTCAACTATAATCACCTCAATCAACTCAAAATAATTCAATACAATCTATAAATATTTAATTGGATAACGGGACACTCACGTATATACGGTCGGTCAATCCGACTCGGTCAATCAGTGCCAAACAGGCAGCTATCGCGCGCATGCACTCTCCTTGAAAAAGGCCGCCGGACGCGGCCGAAACTCGAGTCGGATTGACCGACCGTATACACGTGAGTGTCCCGTTATCCAATTCAATATGCGTAACAACCACGTTAATTTTAATACTAAAACAATCTATAAAGCTATTAAAATAATTCCATTTCTCTGTAACGGTCCGAGTGTCCTAGTTAACTCATAGTGTGTTTCTTTCCTCGCTAGTATAACAGTGGCCCAGAGATCTAGACCTACCACGTAAGTACTAGATACACTACGTAGTATGCACCAGCTTTATACTCGCACTTTTATGTAAAAATATTCGCTGTCACCTGGCAATAAGGTGGAGTTTTTCGACCAATCACAGCTCGTGTTTATGTTGCAACGTCAAAATAACGAACTGTGATTGGTGAGTGCCGTGATTGGTAATTATTTCATTGTCACCTGGTATGGCTGATCTTTCGACCAATTACGGCTTGTGTTGATTTTAAGACGTTAAAATTACGAACTGTGATTGGTGCCTCGATTGATGTGGACCAATCAAAGCTCATGTTCATGTTGAAATGTCAAAATAACAATCTCTGATTGGTAGGTCAAAGCCATAATTACGATTTTACTATCACCTATAACTAAAGGTGAGCAAGAACGGCTGATTTCTGACCAATCACGGCTCATCTTTACGTTATATCTTCCTAATTACGAACTGTGATTGGTAGACGCCGTGTTTGTTTATTTATTTATACCAATAAGTGAGCGGCGTGCTCTATTGAGCATGATCCGTAGGATAATTACGGTTGGTGTGGATTTGGGATCCTAATCGAACTGATATTTGGATAACGTCTAATTTACAAGAATTATTATTACAATTGAAAGTATTGATCATTGCATCTCCCATACTACTTATAGTGTCCGATTGAAAGACTGATTAAAGCCGTTTTCTGAAATTTACTGATTGCCATATACTAGTCACAGGTTACTACTTATGTCTTGAATGTTACCGTAATTTTTAACCGACTTCAAAAAAGGAGGTTTCTCAATTCGACCGTATGTATGTTCTGTTTTTTTTTTTATGTGTGTTCGCGGATAACTTCGTCGTTTATGAACCGATTTTGATGATTCTATTTTTGTTGTAAAGGAGATATTCCAAGGGTGGTACCATGATAAGGAAACCAGGATCTGATGATGGTATCCTAGAGAAATCGAGGATAACTTTCGAAAATTGTAAAGATGACTAGTGCGTTAGTTAAGTTTTTGCTTGAGCATTTTAAAGCAGTATAGTTTAAAGATGGTCTGGAGTCGATCTGATGAGGGAACGGGAAGACGGTTGAGGGAACTCCTCGACGGTACATAGTAGTTACCTTGTGTTTGGGCTCGATGAATTTGTATTGATGAGAACTTTTTACATAGATGGGTTGTGACTGTCATTAGTGGTCTGATGATGAAGATAAAGGACAGTCAAGGGAATTTCTTAACGGTTTACAGGAACTACCCAGTGTTTGGGTTTAATTCATGTATTGAGATCTCAACACGAAATTGTGTAAATGCATTAGTGAAAACTTGTTTAGCACTAAAAAGGGTAAAATAAACTATTTTTACAAAAATTAAACCGACTTCAACACCACAAATAGGCACTCAAAAGCGAAAAATAATTTAATATAGGTAATTATTATAACCTCTACTCACTCATCTATATGAAGTCGGTGCCAGCCAAATCTAACAGGTAGTAGATAGATACTACTTACCTATGCCTACTTACTTACTACCTCGTACATAGTATATCTACTAACTTTTTAACTAGCCTGGCACCGACTTCATATGGATGAGTGAGTAGCGGTTATAATAATTACCTATATTAAATTATTTTTCGCTTTTGAGTGCCTATTTGTGGTGTTGAAGTCGGTTTAATTTTTTGTAAAAAATAGTTTATACAAAACTTGCCTTAATATGTAAGTTGGAATTCAAATTTAGACGTTCTGTGTAATTAGTGAAAAACGGTGTATTTTTATATCAAGTTTAAAACGTATTTTGGAATCCCGCTGGGGTCAGCGTTCACTGTTCTCTTTCACCACCACTTGAAAATTCGTCTTACAAATTCTCCTTCCAAAGTTCCAAAAGTTTGTTAAAAAAGAGAATCTTTGTCAAGATTTTTTTTGAACGGTGAAAAAAATTCATAGTGACAACACGTTTTAAGTAGACACGCTTAGTGAATATGTGTTATCTGCCAACCCACACTTGGGCAGCGTGGTGTATTACAGCCTTGACTCTTTCCTTGGGAGAGAAGGCTCCTAGTTCCAGCAGTGGGAACATAGAGTCTTAACAATTTATCCACGTCAGTTCGTTTACGAATCCAAAGTAACAGTTTTAAGACTATTCAAGAAATAAGTGTATTTTACCAAAGGCAGAGTATAGATGAAACCATTTATAAAAGTTTACTCTTTATGTTCTCCGATAGATGGACGTTCCTACTACCTTCGTGTATAATAAAGAGAAGTGTCAATATGAAGCAAATTAAAAAAAACAATTTACTAAGTTATTTTTCTTTGAAACATTCGTATTTATATTAAAACCTTGTTTACCAACAGTTTTTTTCTGATAGTTATTTTGTTAATTAACGGAAATGGGTAATTACGATTCGATTTTTTTTTGTTAGAACTTATTCATATTTATTTTATTTAGCTGTGGCACTTCTTTTTGTATTTAGGACCGTTTACACACCACAAGAACGTCACATCTTTACCAAAATATAAGCCCTCATAACTTTACCTGAGCTTTCAATTAAATGGTCTAAGATATCTTTTATCATTGGTAAAATACTTAGCCTCTATCTAAAGATCTATGTCATATTTATTCTTCTTACTTATTAAGGGACTTTGGTTAAATTTGTTTTATATCTTATGCATGTTTTATAAACCAGGTATGATTAAAACTTGTAGCTGATGTTTTATGTTAATAATTATGAGATTTCAAGCGATACCAGCGCCGGAAACGAGCTAATTCTAGAGTGATAGATATGGTGGCTGAATTCCTACATTTTAATGTCAATTGACACGAGGTTTGTCATTGCCGTTGAGTACAGGACAGTGTAATATTTTATGCATCTTTGCGTCGAATACATAGGCGTGTTTTTTTTATTAACTTAACTGTTGATGATTATTCTTTACATTTTAAAGATGTTGGCAAAATGAGTTGCTGTATTTTTTTACAATATAGTGATGGGACAAACAAGACATGCGCCTGATGGTGAGCAACACGTCCACTCAAAACAGCACAGTACCAAATCCAGAACTCGTTGTATACAAAATCACTGCCAAGGACCGTATTACGCTCGTGGCTCAGAAACATACGACAATGATTGATCTCTTTGCTCTGTAATTCACTGAAAATCCGGAACATAAAGTAATGTAATCACATTACTGCTTTAGTGTCGAATAACTGGCAAAAGTAGTACTTACTCAAGCGGCTTATGATTCATAACCGTGTTTACCTTAATTAGCGTTTTAGACCACTGGATTACTGAATGACAAAATTTTTCGAAACGTATATCTACAGTCTGAGAATTAGCTCGTAGCCTCATATAATCTTACAGGTTTTTTTTTGGTAAATATTTATATTTGAACTACAAAATAGCTTAACGTGTTAACATACTATAAGTAACTAACTATTGGCGCGCTCCCAAGGGTGCGACGAAAGGCGTCGCCAGCTCAAACGAAGTCCGGAACAATATCGATGTCCAGGTAAAGTATGACAAAGTTACGTTACACCGACACTAGTATTATTATTTACAGAATAATTAAATTAGTTAAATAGTGGACCTAGTTTCTGATATTACGGTACGGTTTCGTGCACCATTTGCACGCGTAAATTGACAAAAAGAACGAAAGTTTCTAATCATGGGCAGGCCTATTGAACTACCCTATTTCTAAGTCTTTTGCGACGATTACTACTGTAGGTCTCGAATGTAAATGTCGACCAAACAGGTAGAAGATGAGGAAGAAGAAGGCTTTAATCAGCTGACATTTTTTTTTAAATTTATACATTAAGACTACAACAAATTGTCTTGCCAGACATATTGCATGCCTCTCGTAGAAGCCAGTTTGTATGGGGCAACTTTTAAAATGTTTTGTAGCATCTTATCTTACCTACAAACAGTAATAAACATTTTTGTATTTGTATTTGTAACATTTACTGTAGATAGATTGATAAATAATCGTAATATCGTAATTCTTGCAAAATTACGATATATTTTTTTACTGAAATGCTTAAAGTAGCAATGAGCAACCTAATCGCTTTTGTGATTGGGAACACAATTTGGATGAGTATTTTTATTATTTTAATTTCTGAACACCGGATTGCTGACACTTTAGAGTCTGTAACCGTCTTCTTGATATTATATTTCACTAAGTATACTATACACTATTTAACAATGGTTATCCCGTAAATAATAATATCAGTGTAGTGAACGCTACACCATACGGATGGGTACAACATACAGATGGCTTTAAACAACGTTATACCAAGATGACACCGATTGTGTTACAACTTAACTCAACTTCAAACAAACAACCCATTTAAAAGTATTTATTCAATACCACTAAGTTTTTTTCAATATGGAAATCACACTATAAGAAGCTCAACATAAAGCTCACATTTCAATGTTACAGTTAGTTGAGTTGGTGTTGTGTCTGTGCTATGTCCGATGACCGCAATTCACTGATTCATGAAAACTTTGTTGAACTATGTCTCATACGGGAAAATGTATCCTAAAATTAATAGACTACAGGCCCGTGAACAAAATGTATAGGTCAAATGAACCAGGAGACCCTTGTGAGATGAAAGAAGGGTATAAAATAAAAAAACTTGAGAGGTGTCAAGGGACACCTGGATGGAACGAAGTTCCTTTCGATTAATTAGTGAAGGAATTATTATTATTTACAAAAAACCTGTATACACTCAACAAAAATAATCGTCGCGACACCACACTGTTCAATGCGAAATAGAAATGAAAATATCTGGCTTGGTTTCTATAAGAGAGAGAGAGAGAGAGACAGACAGAGAAACATGCGACGCCGCACAGCTTACAATAGCAAAAAGTGTCGTGACAACTTTTCGTAAGATTTTTTTCCGTCTAGCCCCCTTTCACAACGCGCGATAAGGAACTTCGTTCCAATAAGATTCAGCACTATGCCATTGGTAGGCATTGGTAAGCTGTTTTCTATGGCGTTGCGGAATAATGGATTAGAAGAGGTATCGAGGTATATAGGGATGTTCTAATGTTCAACTAGATGGACAGATGAACTCACAAAGGTCGCTGGAAACCGCTGGAGGTTGCGCAGAACCGTTCATAATGGAAATCTAGTGGGAGGCCTCTTTTCAGCACTTGACGCTGGTGATGATGATTAGCCAACTAGGCCAGCATTAATGCATGCATGAATAGCCAGCTTTAAATACACATCAAATGACCGTTAATTCGAAATTCAAATAGAGACATAGTACAAAGTTTTTATGAGTTAATGAGAAATTAAAAAAAAACTAGACGATAGATGGCGGTCAAGCGAATTTTGAGTGTCAAAGTACAAGACGCGTCACAGAGAAAAAAATGTGTCTGGTAAATTTATTTGACATTGACACTGCTAACTTTTAATTCCGTCATCTATCACACATCATAAAGACATTTTTGTACACTCTTTGTTTGCTTGGGATTTGCACAGTTAGCGGCGCATTATGTACCTTAGTCTAAGCTAGCACAAGCATTATTATCGCCTGGCAACTGATTGTCGTTTACGATCGTTAGAGGTAAGATGCGAAATACATAATATTTTAGATGACATCGTTTTTAGTTTTCAAAAAATAAAAAGCCTTTTTTGAGATTTAAGCTCCCTAAGATGCTCCCTCACTGCCGCGTTAAATGTAATAAAATTAATAGGTAAAAAATCTCTAATTATTGTCAAAAGGGCCTTTTTATGTTTTGAAGACATGGTACATGCAGTTTCTACTCTGTGAAGGTATATAGGGCTACGAAAAAATCCCAGATACACCGAAAGAGTATCTTATTCATTATACTGAACAACTATTACTAGGCAACCTCCTAAATTTTTTTTTAAATTCGTTAATAATAATATAAAAAAATAATTAATTTCGTTAAAATTACTGCTTCAAAGTGCCTTTTTGTTGTATGGGACAAAATGTTTAGAACACTTGTTTTTTTTTTGCTGCAATATTAAAAGTTGTTCATAACGATGACGAATATAAAACGTCACAATAGTGCTGTTGTTTTATACAGGGTTACTTTTATTGATATAAACAATTTTTAAATATAGACAATTTTTTATCGCGCATTAGTATACAGCGTCGAATGATTGATACTTTAACTTGTAGTGTCAGTAAAATGACCATGATTACCCCGTTTATCCGTTGAAGATATTTCAATATTTTTGTACAAAAATGAGTGATACCAATGTACAGGTTAAACTGTTTTTTTACCTTTTACTGTTTTTTAACTGGTAACCTTGTATAATTTAACGTGTGCCGATCGTTGGTTTGGTCACATCCAATCAGCCCATAACAAATTGATAACTCCAAAGAACTCAACGTCAATTCTATGGTTATGTAGACGTTTACAGAATGAATAGTAAAAGAAAAAAAAATGTGGGTAGTTGCTATAATATTATAAAACTTACAAAAGTTATGAAAATTTCATGAGTATTGTCGTAACTATCGTCATTTTATATTTAAATACTCCTCCTGTTGTATAGCTTTAGAGTTGTATTCCTTGGAGGTATCACTGTAAAATTGTATCGATATAATATGCCACCGTAACATTGTATATACCGTCGATTTGAAATGAAACACGTGACATCATAAAATTACGGCAGGTTACGACAGTTTCTAGTGTAATTAATTTCACTTGATTGTAAATTGGTGATATTTCCAATTTTACGGTGATATAATAGATTAGATGTTTATTTGTTGGCGTATGCACCGCATATTGTAAATAACGCCTTGGCTTTAGATGTCTCGATATATTTAATTAATTTACGTTAACTTGGTAAGATAATAATTTATTCATATTAAAATGAAGAGTAGTTCAGTTTTGATATCGTTTTATAATTAATAGAATATTGATTATTTTTTTATTTAAATAATAGGTACTGAAATTTTTTAAATTGATTCCGTTGTGAAATAATTTACTGTATTATTTGTCAACACAGTAAAATTTTTCTTTTAATTACTTTTTTGGAGATACTAGAATAAAAGAAAACACTTTGTCCTTTTGTGGGCGCGAAATTGTTTACTTTGAAGGTGAAATGTAGGTTAATGAAACATTTAATTAACTTTAGTAAACATTAAGATTTGTACCATTAAAAAAATGGTTTCTTATTATTTCTTCTTACTTGCATTTTCTTGCATGTACACGCAAAAAAAAGTTAAAATAAGTTGTTTAGTATAAGCTACGATTATTTTTAGAAATAATATAATAAAAATAACAAAGGCTATTTAAATTATTTTTGACTTTAAAGTCTGTACATGCAATAAAAGTCAAGTAAAGACCACATAAATGTAGCTTTAATAGCAAAAATAAATTGTAACCTCAGTAAAAAAAAGTGAAACTGCAGTAGTCCATTTTGACAGTTGAAAAAATATTTCACCTTTGAAGCGACCGTCTTAGGCCGTAAGCTTTGTGGCTTAGTCTTATGTTATTTGTTATTTCAGCTTATTTCACATCTGTTTTTGCTTTATGAAATAGATATACAAGGTTACTCGAAACACCTGCTTTATGCTGTAAGGGTCTCGTTATACTCAAGTATTATGGACAACTTTGACTACTTTGCTAATTCCTCGACAATAATAAGTTAGACGTCATCAATCTTAGTGGATGGTCTATTAAATACACGTCACTTTAAGAGGGGGGAGGGTCGACGACACAGTGACGACATTAGTGTGACATATTTTACGGATGACTTGTAACATCAATAAACAGTCTGACGGCACTACATAAATCGTAGTCAGACGATAAGTTAAACTAAAAATCATTGAGCCGACGTGAAAGTTACTCTTAATGCTGAGTAAAACGCTACCCTTGCGTCTTAGTACAAGTTTTTCGTATAACCCTGTACAATATGTAGTCTATGTTACGCACCCTGTATGTTGGATATTAGATCACTTAGCAGTGGTTCTCAAATTCTCCCAAAAAAGAGTTTTTGCAAAATCGGACGGTTTTGCGGAACACCGTTTGGGAACCACTGTTCTAAGGGTATTGTTGCAACCATAGCCTCGTTGGTTTGCTTGGAGAATGGTACACATTTACTATTAGGCTTTGTATACTGCTTCAATGTGCCGTCGAGCTGTGACTTTGTGAGGAGTTGGATTAGACGACGGTTTATTTTTTTGCCTTGTATAAAAACTACTCACTGTCAGCTCGGCGACGCAACTATTGCGCGTGTAACGTTGTTCCAATGTTGCAGCTCCCGTACGTCGCTCGGCAGTAGTCGACAGTCGCTCGTGTCGCATGCGTCACCGACGACGGAGCGTGCTGCGTCGCCGCAGTTACAGAAACGCGCGTCTTTCGTCGAGGTGAGTATCCGCACTTTCGTCACTTTTCGGATCAAGAATTCAAAAAACTACAAATTTAACTTTGCAGTCCTTTAAATGTATGTAAATACATTAATGTTTTATGGCGATTCCTAGAACCGGTCTGTAATGATGTATTTGCTCCTAAACCACTTAACATCCCAATAACACTTCGCTCAAATGTCAAACCGGGTGGTTTACATTACAAACATAATATTTGTAAACAAAGATGGTATTATTTTTCAGATAGACCATAAATAATAAAAATCAAGCAATTTATTTATTTTTCCAAATTGTGTTGCCTCTATATTATCCAGAGGAACTATTTCCTACTTGGTCCATGACACCAGACTTTTTTTTTTATAAAGTTACAGTTGGTCTAATTGGGAGAATGGCAACTGACGACCTGAAGAAAAACATCGTGAACAAATCGGCATGTTCCAAGAATCTTTCGAAGTCATGTGTCCTCCACAAACTCGCACTAGCCTGTGTGATGGATTATGACCTTATCTCTCTCCTTGTGACAGAATGCCACGAGTGCCAGCTGTGGTAACATTTAGTCGGCTGTTTATGCTAAAAGATGTTACAAATCGCACCATTTGGACTGCCCTTGTGGCTTAGTGGGTAGTAACTCTGCCTGCGAAACCGATCCCCACCCAGTGCAAACATTTGTGTAATGAGTTCAAATGTTTGTACTGTGTCTGGGTGTTTCTATGTATAATAAGTATAGATGTACAACTATGTTAAGTATTATATCAGCCATATTACAAGCTTAGTTTGGGGTCAGATGGTATTGTGTGTGAATTGTCCACCAATATTTATTTATTTATCATTTGTCGATAGACTGGGTTCGTGGAAACGCTAACGCCTCAGTACACGGCCGGGCAGAGTCTGACGTCTCCTCAACCGGCCGCGCCTTCCGTCGAAGACAGGCTTGCCAACATGCAAGCGCAGCAAGAGGTAAATAAGACCAAAAATGGAACATTTCGAGTTACCACCATACCATCTTTGATTTGTAATTTGTCATAGTCTATATTCTACCAGTCAAGCTCCTTCATTTTGTACCCACATTGAGAGACTTGTGAAAAACTATTTTCCACTTTGTCGTGGTGGCCATCTTTGATTTGTAATTTCCCATAATGTTTACTTTTCCACTAGCCAAGCCGTTTCCTTTTACACCCATATTCACAGAGTTGTGAAAAAAAAAATCGACGCCATTTTGTTCCGGCAACGGTTTAATTCTCGACGCAAAAACGACGGGGTGTTATACGTTTGACGTGTCTGTATGTGTGCCTATTTGTGTGCGTGTACGTGTATGAAAATCTATCTAAAATATCCCTTGCCAAAAAATGGCGGATTGTATATATTTTTCACAATTCCCTCAATATAAAATTAAAAGGGTTTGATTACTAGAATACAATACACTCATGCGCGGTCCGAAGGGAGGGGAGGGGGTCACAGGGAACAGGACCCCCCCAAAATCGTATACGTTAAACTAAAAATCTAAGAAAATAAAAAAAATATCTAATAGTACATAGTATAAATAATGCGGGAAAACAACTGGAACGGGAACTACGTCGATAAAACCGTGGGGCGCTACTCGTGAAGTATTTTTTTACTCGACTTATTGTATTTTTTCCCGATTTTGTAACATTCTTGATTCATGCTCCGCTTCTATTAATAGTAGCGTTATTTTCTATAGCCGTATAGCCTTCCTCGATAAATGGACTATCCAATAGAAAAATAATTTTTAAATTCGGACCAGTACTTCCCGAGATCCTAGCATTCAAACAAACAAACTCTTCAGCTTTATAATATTGGTATAAATATAAAAGTTAATGTAATAAAAATAAATAAAAGTTACCTAATATATCTGTCTACAGATAACCGCCTTGAAAGCGGAAGTGTCGGATCTGAACGAAAAGCTCGAAACGCTGCGCGTGCGCCGCGCCGAGGACCGCGAGCGACTCCGCGAGCTGGAACGAGTCAAGCTGCAGCTGGAGCAGGCCAACGAGTTCAAATCCAGGATCATGGAGTCGCAGGCGCAGCTGCAGAGGGACCTACAGAGGGCCAAGCAAGAGGTATGTTACTTATTACTTACAACGGTCACTCAACTTTGACTAGGTTTTGTCACTATTTTGACTCGATGTTGACTCGATTTTGACTCGATGTTGACTCGATTATAAATAATTATGGTTAAAATTTTACTCTGATTGGATATAGCAGCAATATTGACTCGATTTTGTTACTAATTTGAGTCGATGTAGACTCGATTTTAAATATGATGGTTCGAATTGACTCGATTTTGATTCGATATAGCTGCAATTTCAGCACGATTTTGTTACTAATTTGAATCAATTCAATTCATTTATTCGAACCATAAATTCATAAGAACACTTGGTAACGTCATTCACAAAAAAGCAAAGAATCTGTGTACATAATAAGATAAAATAACAATGTCAAAATGAATAAAGCAGCCGTAAAGGGGCGTACTTGGGGACTCGACTGCGATTTGATTTCGACTCGACTCAAGTATTCGGTTTGATTCGCTACGTTCGCGAGGAGATTGGTAGTCCCCTCGCCTCGCTTGAACCTTGACCCTGCGCGTGCGACGCACTGAAGACCGCGAACGACTCCGCGGGCTTAAGCGAGTCAAACTCCAACTGGAGCAAGCCAACGAGTTCAAATCCAGGATCATGAGATCAGCAGTCGCAGGCGCACCTGCAGAGGTACCTACAGAAGGCCAAGCAAGAGATATGCTCAAATACACACTACAACGGTAACTTGACTTTGAATCGATTTTATCTCTATTTTGACTCGAAATAGCTGTGATTGTGACTCGACTGTATCACTAAATTGACTCGATTTTGACATAATTTTGTATAATAACGTCTACTTGACTTGGACTCGATTTTATCTCTATTTTGACTCGAAAGAGCTATGATTGTGACTCGACTTTTTTTTATATTTAATTTAGCTACTCCACAGACTCCGGGGTCCGTGATCTTTGTCATTACAATTATACATTTATTTTTTTACACATTTCTCGGATAAGGAGAAGATTTCGACTTTATCACTAAATTGACTCGATTTCGATTTAATTTTGACTAAAGTCTCGATTTTGACTCGACTTCGACTAGGCTTTGGAGACAGGCAAGCCGCGGCGGTTCGCGGAAGACTACGAGACAAGCAAAGCGTCAAAGATCGAACACCCTGGAGGTTTTATTCGGTAGAGACTATGGTGTCGAGTCTGACCTAATCCCTCTCCCCATAAAGTGGCCAGCAGGCGAAAAGGTATGGCGCGTAAATGCACTTCCTCTACGTACGAAAAAAAAATGCGCAATGCAATTTCTACTGTTAAAAAGGCTATGCATCTTTAGCGCTGTCTATCTGTTTGTTTGTAGGTTCGAGAGGCCCAGGAGGCCCTGGACACGCACACAGAGGAAACAGCCGAGCTGTCAGAGGCCGCCGAAATGGCCGCTCTCGACAAGGAGATGGCCGAAGAGAGGTCAGTTATATTTGTATCTTTCGGTTTTGTAATATCTTCTATGACGTTATCTTTTAAACTAATAGGTACTAATTGTTTTTACATAAAGAGTGACGAGACGACCAAGACACGTGCCTGATGGTAAGCGACATGCCTGCCACATAACAGCACAGTGACACGTAGCTATTGGAATACGAAGAGTCCCAATCGTTATCTAGCACTGCACTGCGCTCGCCACTCTGAGATCTAAGATGTTATATCTCTAAGATCTGTGATTTCTCTGGAAACGTTGCCCTTCAAACCGGAACACAGTAATGTTTGCACATTACTGCTTGGCGGTAAAATAACTGGCAAAGGTGTGGTACTGCCCCAGGCGGATTCTGCCAAGAGTCCTACCACTACAAAATTATAATAAAGCTGAAGAGGTTTTTTGTTTTCACGCGGTAATCTCTGAACTACTCGAGCGATTTCAAAAACACTATGAGCTTGACTAGTAGAATACTAAGCACTACGACAATTTACAAATCCAAGATGGCTGCTACTACAAATGTCGAATGACTTGTAGAATATAGAATGACAGATATCAAATCCTAAATGGCCGCCACCACAAAATTGTGGAGCAATGATTGTTATTGTTTAATCTAATTATGTTCTGTTGTGCGTCATTCCATTGCGTTCAGTTCCATTCCGGTCGGTTGTGATAAATAAAATACTTAAATAAATACTGTTGGACAATTCACACACAACACTATCTGACCACAAACTAAGCAAAGCAAAGGCGCCCACATAGCTGATATAATACATAGTACCTGGTTGACTGAGCTCTGCTCGTTTTAAATGCGTTTATAAAGGGCTCTAAGTAAAAGATTTTCTCAGAAAAAAAAAGGAACAAAAAGAAAAGACCCGAGTGTAACCATCAGGATTCGAACCGGGGCGTGTTGACTGCGAGGGCGAGCATATTCCGTCTGAGCCATTTAGACTTAAAGAACAGTGGCGAAATAGGTTATCGTATTCTAATGATATTATGGGAGTTTTTCGTTGTCTAAAAACGCGCATAAAATGATGTTTAAAAAAAAATACCTAGCTAGATCGATATATTGTCCCCGAAACCCCCTGTATACATAATTTCATGAAAATCGAGTCGTTTCCGAGATTCAGATTCTATATATATATATATACCTATATACCTACAAGAATTGGTCGTTTAAAGGTATAAGATGTTCTGTTGTGCGTAGTTCGATTGCGTTCAGTTCCATTCCGTTGTTCAGGTCGGTTGTGATAAATAAAATACTTAAATAAATACTGTTGGACAATTCACACACAACACTATTTGACCCCAAACTAAGCAAAGCAAAGGCGCCCACATAGCTGATATAATACACTAGATGCCCGCCCCGGCTTCGCCCGTGGTATATTATATAGCACTCATCGGGATCCCGTACATATCCAACGGTGAAAGAATGACTGAAATCGGTTCACTCATTCCTGAGAATATCGATTTCAAACAAAAAACCTCTTCAGCTACCTGCTACCTGTCGGAAATTGGTCGTACCAACTCAGATTTAGAAAAAAAAATTAGCAAAGGTTTATATTCAAGGCACAGATTAGGTACTGAAATTCAATGACGCAATCTTTGACACATGCTGTCATCTGTCATGTCAAAGCACGAAACGTACGAAAACTCTCAAAAGGGGAATATTTTTTCCCGATTTTGTTACATTCTTGTTTCATGCTCCGCTTCAATTAATAGTAGAGTTATTTTCTATAGCCTAAAGCCTTCCTCGATAAATGGACTATCCAATAGAAAAAGAATCTTTAAATTCGGACCAGCACTTCCCGAGATCCTACCGTTCAAGCAAACAAACAAACAAACAAACTCTTCAGCTTTATAATATTAGTATAGATATATAGTTTCAAATACATACTTATTATACATAGAAACACCCAGACACATTACAAATATTTGATCACACAAACATTTGTACAAGGTGGGAATCGAACCCACGACCCTCAATTATTATATTGTACTAGCTGTACCCTGCCACGCTTCGCTGTGGCACATTGTTATGCAAAAAATAGATAAAAACAATCCTTGATGCGGATTATATATCATTGTAAAATTTCAGCTCGATCGGTGCAGAACTTTTTGAGTTTTTGAAGCGTACACAAACCAACATAACATTTTTATGTATAGAGATTTATGGCTTAATCTATTTATGTAAGCCATGAATATTTATGAATTTACGCTAGTGTGGTGCTGTGTTCATGCCATGAGCGATTTATTATTATTTTAAGCTGGGTTCGTTTTAATTATGTAAACAAAACATTTATTTTTGCAACCAACATGAATTATTTTTTTTCTCCAGGGCGGAGGCTTTACAGATGGAGTTAGAACAATGCCGGGAGAAACTAGAAGAAGCCACCCTGGACCTCCAACTCATGAGAGCGGAGATGGAAGCCGGCGGGAACATACGTGAGTATTCGCTCTTATTCCATAGCGATAAGAAGTATTATTCAACGCGTTTTATAAAACAGGGCCAAATAAATGATTCTACCTCAATAGGCAAGACATCATTTTTTATTTAAAGTTGCATCAAAAGGCTACTCAATAACTGAAACACAGGTTAAAGAATCACTTTGTTATCTTAAAAACTTCCCGTGATATCACGATTTTAAAATCACAATTTTGGACTTTCCAAAACGCTTCATACAAAAACACTACTAAAGCGTGACGTCACTGTCTGGTAATTTCTATGCGTCGCACGTAAAGTTTGTATGTTAGCTATATTAAATGTTGCGTTTAGGAAACTGGTTTCATAACAAAGTTACCTTTAAATTGAATGGGTTATCTAATTGTATATAAATATTCTAATAATTTCGTACTTTTAAAATGGACTTGCCCATCTAGCTTTGAATGATCATAAAGTAAGTTAAACAAAAAAAAAATATCAACATTTTAGTTGGTACTTATTTTATTCTATTTAAATACTGTCATTGTATTAAATAATTCAATATAATTCCAAGATCACTCGTAATGTCTATTGTCGACTTCAGACATTAAGAGGGTTTAAATTCGTAAATAGTTTTTTTATTGGAACTTAGAAAGTTGATTTCTAATTGGTCTCACCAGAAATATGATAACGAACGGTTCTGGTGTTAGTTGTTAAATAATTTTAGTGAACATAAATTAAGTATTTGTAAGTTTTTTTTTGTATTCGGAACAAGAATAATTTATCTTTATAAACACGTTTTACTAATGTAAACGACGAGACGAGCAGGACAAGTGCCTGATGGTAAGCGACATGCCTGTTCATAACAGCAGAGTGTCGCTCAGCTATGTCACATATATACTCTAAAATACTACCTAACATTGTACCTACTGCGCTCGTATCTCAAAGATAAAAGAAAAAAATTAATTTGATTTTGTTACTCTAGAATCATTGCCCATCAATCTGGAATACATTACTGCTTGGCGGTAGAATTACTGATACTTTCCTAAGCAGACTATAAAGTGATTTGTAAATTATATCCGGGGTATATAGTAGTTGATCTATTGTACTTTTTAATCTATATTATTGTGTAGGACACAAAATAAAAATACAATAAAGTTATGATATAATTTTTATTCTGTGTCAAAAATGATAATAATACAAAGGCTAGCACAGGCACACTCAGTCTACCGTTAAATGTTATGTGTTTTGTTGCTTTATATATCTGTATTATATACCTATGTATAATATTTTTTTTTGTTATTTTTATTTCGATTTATTTTTATAGAAATAAACGCACAGCTTAAATCTGTACGTACAAAATATGTATATACTTTGTTATTTCTTTATAAATATTATTTGTATCACATTAAGGTTCATATTTCTTTGCGTTAGTGACGTTATATAATATTTAGACACACATTTATATTTGTTATATATATTTGTTATAGCATGCACTTGGCACATTCACTGCTTTGGGATGTCTTCTGAAATGATATACTTTTGTATACACAATCTTCTAAGCTTGTGACGAAGAATAGATTCTTGGGCCATATCTTATTTATTTGGCTCTTTCTAATGCTTTTTTCGATAGCTTGTATATGCAGGGTTTCTCGGAAAGCCTGTGCTATCTCAAAAGGGACGAGTACTACAGATGGACAGAAATAGTTAACTATGTACACCTGAAAAAATACAATGACTTATATCATAGCAAAAGCGGACGACACGAAAAGAAGACATTTTAACAAACAAGTACAGAAAATGTTACCTGCAGTGTTATTCAACGATTTAGAGCTATAGATGTGCCCTGAGGATCCTGAAATTGGTTACGAACTGCGTTTATGTGTAGCGGAGTTATTTACACACCACCAATCTACTTGAACCCGAGAATCGCTAGCGGCGAAGTATGCTGCGGTTCTACTTATTTTGGTTGTTGACAATAAACAGTGATAGGTAAAAACGTCCGGCGTTCACCGCTTTCTGCAACCGACTAGAACGGAAATAGTGTGCTCACTCTTCCCAACTATAACATAATTCCGTATTCCGCCTAAAGTATGGGAAGGTACACCCATTGATTTATATCGATGGGTTGTAGCGTTAGTCGCGTAATTCGAATTCGCATAAGTCGGGTTTCGACACCTAAGTAAATATGCATAAAGTTTGTGTAAACAGGCTTTTTATCTTTTGGATGGGCCACTTAAAGATACATCAATATTTTGCGATGTATACGCAAAACAATTTTACGCGAAACACGCCTGAGCTTATAGTAAATCGAAAACTGTCAGAGTACTGATAGGAGTGGGAAAATGAGAAATACGTATTTTCGAATTTGTGTAACTCGGGTAGCGTAAGTCAGTGTATCGTAATTCGGGGTAGCGTAAGTCGGGGTATTACTGTACTGCTGTCTAGGGCAAAACGTATGGGTTGTGGTGCCTAAGCGTCGAAAATGTCAACATTATTTAGAAAAACCTGACCCTTGGCTGAGTACAGGCATTTCTCGAAACCTGTTTGGCTACGAATGGTATGGTTATTATGCAACCTATTCTTGCTTATTGTTAATTAATTTAAAATTCCAAGACCAATTTGGAAAAGAGGGTAGGTTTCAATTCTGTAAAAAGATTGTAGCTTTTAATTCTGTAAAAAGAGGGTAGCTTGAAATATTTAAAAAGGATTTTATTAGAAATCTATACTTATAATAAAACTGTAACGGGTCGAATTCTGTACATTGAAGATATTTTGAAAAACATTTTTTTGGGGCACTCCATAGTCGATACTGATGGAGAAACTGCATTTTTTTTCTTTCTGTCTGTCTGTCTGTCTGTCTGTCTGTCTGTCTGTCTGTCTGTCTTTCTGTATAGAGATCACGCATCACGCCGAAACTACTGATTCAATTCAGCTGAAACTTGGCATGATTTTAGTTTATACTAAGGACATTGCTGTAGGCTACTTTTGATCCCCAAATTCTGAGTGGTTTTCTTGCGGGAGGGGGTGAAAGTCAGAATGTGTATTTGGTTGTAACTCATGTTTGCGTTGTTTAATTTCATTAATTCATTTTTTGTTAGAAAGAACATATTTTTTATATTGTCCCGTCAAAATTTGAATAGTATCGGTCTGGTGGTTCGGAAATTACACAAACATTAAATAATAACGACACGCGCGGCGCGTTCGGTACATACTAACTTCTAAGTATTCTGTGTATCAGACTATCCACAGAATATCTAGATTCTAGAAAGTGCCCACGTGATCGCGTCGCGTCGTCTTGGATGACAAAATAATTGTCAAAGATATATTTTTGTGTGGAAAAACAAACATCATTTGGTTTTAATCGACTTCAAACAAGGAGGATGTTTTCAATCGGGTTGCATGTTTTTTTATTTGGTTTTATTTTACACGATAACTTCGCTAATTGTTAGTTGATTTTGATAATTCTTTTTTTGTTTGGTAGAAAATACTTCAGAGGTGATCTTAGATATCGAAAACAGGGAGGTAGTTTTTCAAATATCAACAAATGCTAAAATCAGCTAAAATAAAATTAGATCTATCTGTTACGACATAGTCATAGCTTCTTATAAAATTTAGTCGAATGACAGAATTAAATTACCTATCACTGAAGTAGATTTTTGTTATTTTGGAGAAAACATATCAGCATAATAAGTAGCAGCCCATTAAATGTTCCCACTGCTGGGCGTCGGGGCCTTCTCTCGCAAGGAGAGAGACAAGGTTATAATCCATCACGCTGGCCCAGTGTCGGTTGGTGGATGACATATGACTTAGAACTTAGATTATAGGTAGATTTCGGTTTCCTCGCAGTGTTTTCTTCACCGTTTTAATTACCGGCATTACGAACATGACTCTGAAAAGATAGTGGTACGCGTGGGTTTGAACTCTGGGTCTCCGGATCGACAGTCGCCGTTCTCCCGACTAGGTCAGCTGTAACTTACTAGACCAGCCGTAACTTATTAGAAAACGTATTATTTCAATCCAAACACTGTTTAAAATTTAAAGGTAGTGTTTAACAAGCTTCGGTGACCGAAGCAGACCGTTGTTAGGGTTCTGTACACAAAGGGTAAAACGGGACCCTATTACTGAGACTTCGCTATCCGTCCGTCCGTCCGTCCGACTGTCACCAGGCTGTATCTCAAGAACGGTGATAGCTAGACAGTTGAAATTTTCGCAGATGATGTATTTCTATTGCCGCTTTAACAATAAATACTAAAAATAAAATAAATATTTAAGAGGTGCACCCATACAACAAACATGCTTTTTTACCGTTTCTTGCTCGATACTAATAATAACGTAGCTGTCACAGGTAGACCCTTTAACTATTCACATAATATTTAGTTTTATGTTATCTTTAAAAGTAATTAATTAAAATAAAATAAATTATTCAGGGGCTCCCATACAATAAAATCCGTTTATTTGCTAATGGTTCAGAACCCTTCGCGCGCGAGTACCATTTGCATTTGACCCGTTTTATTTTTTCTAAATTGTTGTTAAATCCTATGCTTTCCTAATATTATATAATTATGTCAATGTTTCAATTTTTACTGCTCAATTACGTTGGAACGGCTGAATGTATCGAGTTAAAATTAAAGACACATTCTTGGTTTAGCTTAAGTAATACATAGGGTACTTATACATAGGCAATGTTTAGCCTATCTATGTGTTCTGCCAGACTATAATCTAATTCTATTTCAAATTTCAACCCGATCACTTGATAAGTTCCGCCATGATTAAGTAACAAACATCCAAACAGTGACATTAATAATAATTACAGGACAACGTTGGACCGGCTGAACATATTTTGAAGGAATTCGAAACAGACGTAGTTTGAACTCAGAAATAGCAAATCGGTTACTTATAAGGTTACTGTGACGTCGGAAAGACTAAGCAAATTTGGTAGAAAATTGAAACAGAGATAACGTATAGTCTGAAATACCACATTTATGTATTACCTATCAACCTGAAAAGAAGCATGGGCCCTAAGGAAACAAATATTAACTATCACGTCAAAACGGCACAACTATATGTGTTTCGTATGTTTAGAGTCTAAAATTTCATATGGGCTAATAAGTCTATATTTTCATTTAACTCCATATTAATATAAGCATATATTTTCGTAAGGAACTTGATGTGAGGGTAAGGTAAAAGCCTAAAATGAAAAATTGATGCACCTGTTTTGGCGTAGATAATATAGGTGATTTGCGTTCACAATCAAAATAGCAAGCAACATAATATTCTCATTAGACGGCGCTAATGCCAGTTTAAATCTAAAAGCACTAAAGGCCATTAAATCGATGTTTTGCTATTGTGGTATGTATTTTTTCTTTCATCACTAGGTGACGTTACTGGTATTTTAAATTGTACTAATAAGTTTTTGCTGCTAAAAGAATTATGATGCCGAATTTGGATTCTTTCGTTCTTGGATTTTTTTGTGTTACCTACAATTAAATTCATACATTAACATTTCACTAAGACTTGGCTTAGATTTACGGGTTCAACTTGCTTGAATATCATTAAAACTCAAAATCTTAATCATTTTTATTCCACACAGGCTTCGTTCAAAATTTTACGCGGGCGAATTCGCGGGTAACAGCTAGAAAACAGCTTGCGGATAAAAAGAGATAAGTAGGTATCAGATCATGAACATTCGCTTCAGACTTTTCATAATGTATCCTATAAAAATCCTACAAACTTAACACTTGCGGCTATGTTCGATACTATGAAACATTACTAAGTATGTTTGATATTGTTTAAAAAAAGAAAAATAAAGATGATAAAATAAATATATTTTTGTGTGGAAAACAAATTCACTCAAACTCAAAGGGTTTTCAATGACTACTTATCCAAATATTTGACGTACGATACTTCCAACTAATGTATAAGTTAGTAACATCTGCTTACGCGAACGAAGTAGCGGGTTCAGCTAGTTACAAATAAAATATAAAGAAAATGGAATAAAAAATTGTAAATATTTGTGATGACAATACGAAAATTGTATACCTATATTTGCTATGATAGGTACGTTTACAATAGACATACCTGATGATTCAACAATATAATGAATATATACGGTGAATGTGTTAAGTCTTTGTATTTTTAATATTTTTATTGCATGTTTGTTTGTGTTTAATGTTTTGTGTTAAGGTATCCCAGTTTCCTTACCTCTCCCCTCTACATATCCGTTTCCTGATAATCCTGTCTGTCACCGTAAGACTCACAATGTTTATTTTTTCTCCCATTTTCAAGTTTCTTCTATCATCCTCTCCTAGTAAGCCATCTTCCTCGGTCCAGTGCCAATGAAGTCCAGGTTCGTGATAGTTACTACGTCATGACCCATCTTGCTGGTGGAAGTCCAACTGTCCGATTACTATTCATCTGCCATTATTAAATAAATAAATATTGGTGGACAATTCACACACAACACAATCTGACCCCAAACTAAGCAAAGCTTGTACTATGGCGGCCAGATAGCTGATATAATACATATATAGTTTTAAATACATACTTATTATAAATAGAAACACCCAGACACAGTACAAACATTTGAATTCATCACACAAATATTTGCACTGGGTGAGAATCGAAACCACGACTCTCGGCTTCGCAGGCAGAGTTACTACCCACTAAGCCACGAGACCAGTCAATAGTATTCTGTCAATAGTTTACTCCACTTGTCATCAACTTGTTCCTTCCAAATGTTTTCTGATTTGCTGATGGATGTCCGATGCTCTCTTTACTGTTCCTCTGTCATCATCCTGCCAAAACTTTACTATGCAACTTAAGTTAACTTAACTTAACATTACATCTATCATCACGGTACCTAACAACAAACCATACCCAACTCATCTTGTTACTCCCAAAAGTTTTCAAATTGACATTTCGTTTAAAGTTCCTCTGACACCATTCTGTTAGTACTATACTCCTCTGTCATACCGGTATCTCACAACATGCCATACCCAACTCCATCGTGTTCCTTCATGAATTTGCCGATGGATGTCCGACGCTCTGTTTACTGTTCCTCTATCACCATTCTAACAATACTTCACCTGTAAACCCGGCCGCGACCTGTCCCGTTCAACTCGTTTCAAACCGCCCAACTTTGTTCCTCCCATATGCTCTCCAAATTGTCTCCCCTAATCTTTTGTCTCCTATCCACTGCTCCGTTCCCCTGGGAGCCCCAAGCATGCTGACCGCGTGTGCCTGCGCTATAGAGCACCCGTACGCAGCGAGCGGCGACGGCGCCACGGGCTACGAGATGCGTCAGCTGCAACAGCAAAATGTGCGTCTCCGAGACACCCTGGTGCGTCTGAGGGACTTGTCCGCGCACGATAAACACGCCATGCAGAAAATGCAAAAGGTAAATTAAATGTATGAAACTTAGCGAAATTATATTCCGAAGCGAGCAAGAATCGAAAGCTTTACATATATCCAGATACGGGCGAACATTTTTCTACGTAGGATAAACATATCATCTAGGGAGGTATGTTCTACATCGATCAAATTCCTCCTGATTAGAAGACGTTATAGTGTTCATGAGTTCAGCTACTTCTTACTGCTGAGTATGAGCAATGGCTGCAACGCTTTCTAAAGAGCTAAGCAATGTTTACAGCAGAATTATACACAGAGTATACCTAGAATCTCTCCTTGCCAGAGAAGGCCCGAGTCCCAGCTGTGGGAACATTTAGTGGGCTGTTGATGATGATACCTATGCCACGAAAAGCAGGAGTTTCAGCAGTAAACTTCTTTAAGATATCCTGATATGACTGGGGAACATGGTAAACACATGATAAACACGCCATGCAGAAGATGCAAGATGCATTAGATTACAATTTACGATTGGCGTCACATCACTGGACTCCAGATGTATGATTATCTAAATAGATTTTTTGTAATTTGATGAAACAAAAATACATATTCCATATTTTTCCATAACCTACTTGATGAATTAATCAGAATGGTATTTTTCAGACCTAGTCATCATCCCAATTCTTGAAATAACAGTTTTTTATTTCTAGGACGTGGAACAATATAGGTCGGAGATCGCAGAACTGTCACGTACGAAGGAGAAGCTCTCCTCTCGCGCTGAAGAGCTGGAGGCGGCTGTGGCCGACCTGCGGGAACAAGTGGACGCCGCGCTCGGAGCCGAAGAGATGTTGGAACAGCTGGCTGAAAGGAAGATGGCGCTGGAAGACCAGGTCAGTTACGATGGCTTCTGGAACCAAGTTTATTTATAGGATTGAATGCGAGGAAAGCATAACATGTTGTTGATGGAGAGCAACATCATCATTATCAGCCCACCCTAGACCAATGTTGGATAAAGGTATCTCTCATGGTACGTCACTCAGTCCTGTCTTTGGCTTTTCATCTCCAACCACTGCCTGCAACATGCTTTTTTTAACTATAATAGTTTCGCACTTGGCCATCATCTCGCCTGATGTTATGCGACGATGTGATTTAAGATGGAAAGTGCTTACCTAAAAGAAACCGATTCACTCTCGATTTGAAGACACCAATATTATAACTATCGGGGAAAACCCGTTAAGGAAAATGTGAAACCTAGACGTTACCATAAAAAAACGTAGATTCAAATCTCTTTGTTCGTGTTTTTGGAACATCAACGATGTCGCTTTTTCTAAGTACGAGAGGTCCGATAGAATTAAAGGCAAAGTGGTATTAGATCATGCAAATCAATTGCACACTCTCCGAAGTGTATCCGATAAAATACCGATACAGTTTGGCTTGCTTATCATTTGAGTCAACCAGTGCCAGGTCAGTTAAAAGAGCTTCTTGAACCTGAAATGCTGATACAGCTTGCTGAAAAAAAGATGGCACTGGAAGACCAGACCAGTAGCAGGGGCTTTTAGAACCAGACCAGGCCAGCTAGAACGTCTTCTAGAACCTAAATTGCTTGAACAGTTGGCTGAAAGAAAGATGGCACTGAACCAGACCGGTTTAGTTGGAAGGTCTTCTGGAACTTGAGATGCTGGAACACCTTGCGAAGACCAAGTCCATAAACGAGGGCTTCTGGACCCAGTCGAATTTCTAATTAGGGTTGACTAGGGCTTATGTTTCAAGATCAGCCGACATTGCATTGATTGGACATGGCCTGTAGAGAAAGTAGTTTTTACACTGTAAGTTTGTGCCTGGCCACCGTATTACCAATTAAAACTGATTTAAGACGCAGCGCACTATACAGATACCCATATTGTTCTCATCAAGGAACAATTTCTTATATGGAATGGAAAATGTCGTTTGAAGTCAGATAGAATTTACAATTTTGTAGTGACATATACATTACATCAAAAAGTAGGCATGTTGAAGTGGCAATGGGTAGGCCACATCGCTCGCAGAACTGACAACCGATGGGGAAGAAAGGTTCTCGAGTGGCGACCACGAACCGGAAGACGCAGTGTTCAGAGATATAAATCAATGGATGTGCTCTCCCAAACTTCAGGCGCACGGAATTATGTTATCGTTGGAAAGAGTGAGCACTCTTTCTGTTTTAGTCGATTGAGGAAGCGGTGAATACCGGACCTTTATACCTATCGCTATTCGTTGTCAACAGCCAAAATAAGTAGAACCGTAACATACGCCGTTAGCGATTCTAGGGGTCAAGTAGATTGGTAGTTGTAAACCGCTCACGCTACATACTGAGACGCAATTTGTTAACAGTTTCAAAGTGCTCAGGGAACATCCATTGAGTTATATCGATGACAGCGTTGGACGGCCTCCCACTAGATGGGCAGACGACCTCACAAAGGTCGCTAGAAACCGCTGGTTGCAGGTTGCGCAGGACCGTTCGTTGTGGGAATCTAAGGGCTTATCTTCAGCAGTTGTGCGGTTGACGATGATGATACATTACATCTTCATTTGTTTGTATTTTCCAGGTGGAACAGCTAAAACAAGATGTCTCCGAGCTAGAAGCTCTTCAAGAGGTGCACGAACAACTGGTGGAGTCCAACCGGGAACTGGAGATGGACTTGCGGGAAGAGTTGGAGATGGCTCATGCTGCCACCAGGGAGGTGAGTCACTAACATTTGTACAACTAGCTAAAATTCTTTCGTAATGTTCATCATTCCACCTCTGGTGCCATCTTGGGAAGATGGCCGCCATTCCCAATTCAATACTTTCTTACTTTCGATTGGCCTCGTGGCTTAGTAAGTAGTAACTCGGCCTGCGAAGCCGAGAGTCGTGGGTTCGATTCCCATCCAGTGCAAATATTTGTGTGATGAATTCAAATATTTGTGCTGTGTCTGGGTGTTTCTAGGTATAATAAGAATGTATTTAAAACTATATAAGTATTATATCAGCTATGTGGCCGCCATAGTACAAGCTTTGCTTAGTTTAGGGTCAGATGGCGTTGTGTGTGAATTGTCCACCAATATTTATTTAAGTACTAGCGACCCGCCCCGGCTTCGCACGGATGCAATGCTGATACTAAATAGAAGTACCTACTAATAAAATTCCGGTCCGGCGGCAAGACGTTTCGTTTTACGTAGTCACATAAGTGACAGTTTTTTGGCGCGACGGACGCACGCAATGTGTTGATTGATAGAACGAACGAAACGTGTTTCACACGTTTCGTTCAATTAAAGATGGCGATAGCGGTTTGTTTGTCAGTGCCATCAGAATTTAACAATTTTGTGGGCATCTGTTGTCGACTCAAAATCAATATTTTTTATGTTTTGTTATACATATAAGGTTTAAATCAAGTCTACCGTACTCCTTGACGAAATTATTAATATAGATTTACTCGTATAATACATGGTATACGTTTATGTCTTTCCCTCGCATTGCCATCACATCTATCCATCTCCCTCAGGCGGTGCGAGAGCGCGAGGCGGCTTTCGAGACGATCATGGACCGCGACGCGACGATACTGAAGTTCCGGGAACTCGTACAGCGGATGACCGAGCAGTGCAACGAGCTGCGAGCTCAGAACTCCAAACAGGGTGAGCGTCTTACTCATGCGCGGTCCGAGGGGGAGGGGGTCACAGGGGACATGACACCCCCCCCCCAAAATCGTATACGTTCAACTAAAAATCTAAAAATATCCAATAGTACATAGACTATTTTTAACGCGGGAAAACAACTGGAACGGGAACTACGTGGATAAAATCGTGGGACGCTACTAGTGAAGTATTTTGTACTCGATTTATTGTATTCCTACTGGTGACCCCCCTCCAAATCTGAGACTGCTTACTGGTGACCCCCTCCAAAATTCGAGGCTGGGACCGCGCCTGGTCTTACTATGAAAACTATCGTGGTTATTACACATCTATACTAATATTATAAAGCTGAAGAGTTTGTTTGTTTGAACGCTAGGGTCTCGGGAAGTACTGATCCGAATTGAAAGATTGCTTTTCTATTGGATAGTCCATTTATCGAGGAAGGCTATAGGCTATAGAACATAACGCTACTATCAATAGAAGCGGAACATGAATCAAGAATTTAACAAAAACTGCAACTGACATGACAACAGCATATAAACCTTTGCCACAGATTACATACCTCATCTTTGCTAATCAATTTTTTTGTTTCTAAATTTATGATGAATTATTTTTGAATTGGTATGACCAATTTCCGACAGGTGGCGTAACAGGTAGCTGAAGAGGTTTTTTTGTTTGAAAGCGATATTCTAAGGAATTACTGAACCGATTTCGTTCTTTCACCGTTGGATTGGATATGTATGGGATCCCGAAAAGTGCTTTATAATGTACCACGGGTGAAGCCGGGGCGGACATCTAGTAATATTATAAAGCTGAAGAGTTTGTCGCGGTCGGTCGGTGGCTGCGGTCGGTTTGTACGGCGAGCGATAGCTGCATCACTGAAGACCATCCGACAATTCAACTTGCAGATGGCTATCGAGGACAGAAATGAGGCCGTGGTGGAGGCTCTGGGCCGGGAGGAGGCGGCTTAGGCAAAAGACGATGTCGAGTCGATTCCTATCGGAATCCCAACCGGTAGTGATCGGCTCAACAGACGAAATCCGACTAAAATATTCACCACACCCCCTGTTTTCCCCTTCTTCTCCTAATCCAAGAAATATGTAAAAAAAAATGTTATTGTAATGACAAAGTTCACGGACCCCGGAGTCTGTGGAGTGGCTAAAATTAATAAAAAAAATTGGTTGCCTGTAAAGTCGGTATACGGGCGAAAGTTTTACGTGACAACGACTTTGAGTGGTCAAATAATTTTACGGAAGAGACGCGTGCCTTTCACTTTTTATGTCTGTCTCTCTCGCTCTTAGGCGGGCTAACCATGCCCGAGTGGAAGGGACGCGTGCCTCTCACTCGCTCTCGTTGTGAGCGCATAACGTGAGCGGAGCGTAACGCAGTTTCTTGAAGTGTCACCCGGCAAACCAATTTATAAGACGTTGTCACTTCAAAAAAAGTATAGATTTGTATCCACATGATATTTTGTAGGCGTTGAAGTAGTTTCAATGTAATGTTTCAGAGTCCCCGGCCCCGTCGGAGCAGGACTCGACGCCCGAGGCGCGTCCGTCGCCGCCGACCGAGCTGAGCTCCCTGGTGGGTGTCTCCCGGGCCTGCACGCGGTCCGTCGACCTTCAGCTACGCGCGTTGGAACTGGCACAGGCGCGCGCGCGCGCCGACATGTTGGCGGCGTGCTTGCCTGACCACTTCATGGCTACACCTGGTAAATTACTTCATACTATGATTTTGTTACTTATAATGAACTAGCTGTACCCTGCCACGCTTCGCTGTGGCACATTGTGATGTAAAAATTAGATAAAAACAATCCTTGATACGGATTATATATCATTCTAAAATTTCAACTCGATCGGTGCAGAACTTTTTGAGTTTTTGAAGCGTACACAAACCAACATAGAGCATAGATAAAATAAAAAAATATAAAAAAAAAGTCTTTATTTGCGAAAATGGGTAATTACAATAAGATAGAGTGACATGTGTCTGATGGTAAACAACATGCCTCCACATAACAGCACAGTGACATGCAACTATTGGAACATGAAGAGTCCAAATCAGAGATCTAAGATGTTAAATATTATATCTAAGATCTGTAACTTCTCTGGAAGCATTGCCCTTCAAACCGGAACGCATTCATGTTTGCTGCACATTACTGCTTGGGGGTAGAATAACTGGCGAATGTGTGGTACTTGCCTAGGCGGACTGCCAAGAGTCCTACCACTACAGATTATATTTTAATTGGACGTTTCATAGTGTACCATGCCATGTGTTGTCTCGCAGGCGACCACGATGCGATCCTCTTCATCCTGCTGCTTCAGAGGTTGAACACGAAGGCGGACATCGTGCTCGGGCAGATACGAGAGAGGTACGTCGATCTGATATAACGAGAGTAAATAACTCTTACTAATATTTTTTTTTTTAAGCTATTGCATAGCTTTTATCGCGGGCCTGGGGACCGAATTTTAGTGATCGTGCATGTCTTTCTTATGTTCACAAGAAAGAGGGATGGAAGACCGTAACGCCGTCCTCCCCACTCGGTCATTCGACTTTGAATCTTATTTGTATTTGCTTTACAGACTAAATGCTCTTAGCTGTCGAAGACTGACTAGATTGTATACTTCTCAGCATTTTTTTTTATGGTAGACAAATGTCACTCTTCAAAATAAAAGCAATTCCGAAAAATTGTTAACATCCCTATTGTTTATGTTGATAAAAATGCTTGCAATAGCTTTAACGCGGCAGTCCCCGAGTGTCACACTTTTTTTTTTAGGGTTCCGTAGCCAAATGGCAAAATACGGGACCCTTATAGATTCGTCATGTCTGTCTGTCTGTCTGTCCGTTCGTATGTCACAGCCACTTTTCTCTGAAACTATAAAAGCTATACTATTGAAACTTGGTAGGTAGATGTAATCTGTGAACCGCATTAAGATTTTGATACAAAAAATAGAAAAATACATAAATTTTTAGGGGTGTCCCATACATATAACGGACACTCAAAAAAATTTTTTTGATCAATACCGTACGTGTGCGGTATCTATGGAAAGGTCATCAAAAATGATATTGAGGTTTGGAACATTTTTTTTTTAAACTGAATTGTTTGCGCGATGGGCTCTTCCAAAGTGTTAAAAAGTGTGTCCCTCCCTCTGTAACTTCTAAAATAAGAGAATGACAAAATTAAAAAATAGTGTATGATATACGTTACACTCCGCGAGGGCTGAGCTTTGCATTAGTGTGAGTGATCACCAATCAGGCAGGAGCGCGGCGAGACAGAATGGCGCCGCGCCTAAGGCCGGTTGTCACACCTACACTATCCATGTACACTCACACAAATGCAAAGCTCAGCTTATGCCTCGCGGAGTGTACCATGTAAACGATCAACGAAAATTGGTTTGAATGATATCTAGTAAGTAGTTTTATTTTAATACGTCATAAATTGACTGTTGTTAAAACACTGATTAACAACGAAGTACAAGAACTTTTGTATTATTTATGTTACTTGCTGCTACGGAAGCCTTCATGGGCGAGCCCGACTCGCACTTAATCACTTTTTTTTTTTATAAATAAAGAGTGACAAGACGAGCAGGACATGTGCCTGATGGTAAGCAACATGCTTGCCACATAACAAAGCACAGTGACACGCAGCTATTGGAGCATAAAGAGTCCAAATCAATACCTAGCACGGCACTGCGCTCGTCACCCAGACATCTAAGATGTTATATCTCTAAGCTCTGTAATTTCTCTGGCAACGTTGCCCTTCAGACCGGAACACAGTAATGTTTGCACATTACTGCTTGGCGGTAGAATAACTGGCAAAGGTGTGGTACTTCCCCAGGCGGACTCTGCCAATAGTCCTACCGCCACATCTTCTATGGTCTTAAACAATATCCAGTGTTGTAATGTTTATTCCCAGTCAACTCTTCACCAAGTCCACCGCTTTTTAGGGTTCCGTGCCCAAAGGATAAAAACGGAACCCTATTAGATAGATTATTTTTTTTTAGATTTAGATTATTAGATAGATTAACTCTTTATTGCACTTAATTTAAAACAAAAGACATAAAAACTTAAAGACTAAAATTATAGTAGCAACTGGCGACCTTATCGCTTAAAGCGATCTCCTCCAGGCAACCGTAGGATGGAAAAAAGATACGAAAATAGGAAAACGGGAAGTACATATAAAAGAGGTGGATACTTCTATAGCATATACTTCTATTACTGAGACTTCGCTGTCCGTCCGTCTGTCACCAGGCTGTATCTCAAGCACGGTGATAGCTAGACAATAGAAATTTTCACAGATGTTGTATTTCTATTGCCACTAAAACAACATGTACTAAAAATAAATAAATAAATAAATATCGGTGGACAATTCACACACAACACCATCTGACCCCAAACTAAGCAAAGCTTGTGTGATGGCAGCCAGATAGCTGATATAATACTTATATAGTTTTAAATACATACTTATTATACATTGAAACACCCAGACACAGTGCAAACATTTGAATTCATCACACAAATATTTGCACTGGGTGGGGATCGAACCCACGACCCTCGGCTTCGCAGGCAGAGCTACTACCAACTAAGCCACTAGGGCAGTATAATAAATATTTAGGGGGGCTCCGATACAACAAACTTGATTTTTTTCCCGCTTTAACTATTCACACACAACACCGTCTGACCCCAAACTAAGCAAAGCTTGTACTATGGCGGCCAGATAGCTGAAACAAGACTTATATAGTTGTAAATACATACTTATTATACCCAGAAATACCCAGACACAGTACAAATATTTAACTAAAAAATAATAAATATAATTCGCCATTTTGTGGTGGCGGCCATCGTGGATTTGTTTTTTTTTATAATGTGTAGTATTCTACTAGTCAAGCCATTTCATATGATACCCATATTGAGGTAGGTTGTGAAGAAATATTTTGTCCGCCATTTTGTGGCGGCGGCCATCTTGAATCGATATTAACCAAACATAGCTAAGAACATCCGCACGGATATTAACTTTCAAATAAAAAAAAAAACACATCGAAATCGGCCCATCCGTTTGAGCTCTACGGTGCCACAGACAGACATACAGGCAGACAGACAGACCGACATCGACGTCAAACTTATAAACACCCCTTTTTTTGGTCGGGGGTTAAAAAATACTTAGTTAATATAGTACAAATGTACTTCATGCCAATGTCTACCTTACATGAATCACATAAAGTTGCGAATGCATTGCAGGTTCCCCGCGGTGAACGTGTGGGACCGCGAGGTCGTAACGAAGACGCACACAGCGACGCAATACAGCTTCAGATGCCAACTCGAATACCAGCTGCATATGATTCAGGTAATTTCACTTAAATAAATAAGTTACGGCTGGTCTAGTCGGGAGAACGGCGCCTGCCGATCCGAAGACCCCGGGTTCAAACCCTACACGCACCGCTGTCTCTTCGAAGTCATGCCCGTAATGGCGCTAACTCAAAACGGTGAATGAAAACATCGCGAGGAAACCGGCGTGTACCTAGAACCTTTCGAGGTCACGTGTCATGATTTCGAAAGGATATATTGACAGGAATAAATATATTGACTTTTACTTTGAATATAGATACCTTGATTCGCAAAACGAATAACTCCATAGTAGCAAATTTCACAGGAGTTACACTAAATCTCCACTAAAACCTATTGCGTGACTGGTATTTACATTATTTTAAGTGTTTATTAGTTAATAAGAAACACAATTTCCAAAGGGATGTTCGTTTTTTAACCCCCGACCAAAAAAAGGGGTGTTATAAGTTTGACGTCGATGTCTGTCTGTCTGTGGCACCGTAGAGCTCAAACGGATGGGCCGATTTCGATGCGGTTTTTTTTTTATTTGAAGGTAAATATCCGTGCTGATGTTCTTAGCTATGTTTGGTTAATACCGATTCAAAATGGCCGCCTCCACAAAATGGCGGACAAAATATTTCTTCACAACCTACCTCAATATGGGGATCAAATGAAAGGGCTTGACTAGTAGAATACTATTTACTATAACAAATTTCAAATCCAAAATGGCCGCCACCACAAAATGGCGAATTACATTATTTTTTTCACTACTGCCTCAATATGGGTATCAAATGAAAGAGCTTGACCAGTAGAATTTTCTACAGATAACAAATCTGAGGTAGTCGGGGGTTAATCAAAATTTTTAATTTTGTTCTTGTTTCTTTTGATGCTTAAATTTTTTTGTATTAAGTTTTAGTGGCCCCTGTGATATTTGCTACTATGAAGTTATTCGTTTTGCAAATTAAGGTAATCATAATCATTTATTTATAACCAACGTTACACGTCATACAATAAATTCACTTAACATTGTTGGTAAATAAAAATTGTACTTTCATCTTTTTTATATATAAAAATGTTATGTTGGTTTGTGTACGCTTCAAAAACTCAAAAAGTTCTGCACCGATCGAGCTGAAATTTTACAATGATATATAATCCGTATCAAGGATTGTTTTTATCTAATTTTTGCATCACAATGTGCCACAGCGAAGTGTGGAAGGGTACAGCTAGTGTAGCATAATTATACATACAATATTACAAAAATTTATGTCACATCAATCAATAAATATAAATGTAAAAGTTAATTAATATTAAAGTCACACAAATTAATATACATATCTCAATATACAACGTGTGGCGGAAAGGTCCAATAATATTTGAACAGGTCATTCCAACAATGATGTGGACTTCATCTCCGAAGGTCTCTTTTCCGTCAGCACTTTAGATCGCGAGATAATACGAGTCAAAGTTTGATATAAAATGGACCAGCTTCAACCCTAATGCGCGGCGTGCGACGACGGAGCTGCGTGCGGCGGCCGGCGCGGCGGTGATTAGGGTTGTCAAATAAAATAATAAACAACTAATTTTTTTACTTTGTATGGAAAAAAAATGTTGTGCTTTCGTGTCTAATATTCACATAAGTATGTGATTCGATACCTGGTATAGATGAACTACAATAAATATTGTTGGACCTTTCCGCCACACGTTGTATATGTGTCTGTGTCTCCTCAGTGCATAGTGTCGATGTGGTGCGCCGCCCTGGACTCGTGCACCCCCGAGATGCTCCTGAAGGCCTCCAGCGCCCTGCCCGACGCCGCCCAACAGGAGAGGGCCTTGGACGCGGCCACGCACCTCCTCAAGACGAACGAGCTGGATGAGAACTGCTCCCTGGATGGTGAGATATCTTGCTGCATCATAAAGTGAAAATCTTCTTTTGGCGCGCCACGCAGATTTTTCGTGGTCTGTGAATGAAGTTCAAGTTGTGTTAGGAGTAACCCAAAATTATTAATTTTTAACCGACTTCCGAAAAGGAGGAGGTTATCAATTCGCCCCCTGTGTTTTTTTATGTATGTTACCTGATTTCTCGAAAACCCGCGCACCGATTTTAAAATTTCTTTTTGTGTTCAGATGGGTATGCTTCCCGAATGGTCCCATATAAATCTCATTGAAATCGGTCGGGTGGTTTTTGAAATATGAACCATAAACTAAAATTTTGCGTACAAATTTCTGGATGACGTAGTTGTAGATTTCACAAAAGTTATGAAACTTGAGCCTGTCAATACGAAATTTTATGGGTACAAATGGATTAATAAAAACTTGTTTTGCACCAAAAAGGTAAAATAAACTATTTTCATACAAAAAAATAATCCGACTTCAAAACCACAAATATGCACTCAAAAGCGAAAAATAAACTCAAATCATTGTTATAAGCGCTACTCAATCATCTATTTGAAGTCGGTGCCAGTCAAGTCAAAAAAGTTAGTAGATAGATGCTATGTAGGCACATGGTAAGTAGGCATAGGTAAGTAGTATCTATCCTCTACCTGTTAGATTTGGCTGGCACCGACTTCAAATAGATGAGTGAGTAGCGCTTATAATAATGATTTTAGTTTATTTATCGCTTTTGAGTGCCTATTTGTGGTTTTGAAGTCGGTTTAATTTTTTGTATGAAAATAGTTTATGTTGTTAGTATGTGGCAAAATGGTTACAAATGAGAGTACGTATTCATTGACTAGAAAAAAAAAATGTAAAAAAGGTTACGAGTACACTCCGCGAGGGATAAGCTGAGCTTTGCATTTGTGTGAGTGTACATGGATAGTGTAGGTGTGACAACCGGCCTTAGGCGCGGCGCCATTCTGTCTCGCCGCGCTCCTGCCTGATTGGTGATCACTCACACTAATGCAAAGCTCAGCTTATACCTCGCGGAGTGTACTAAGCAATGGAATGAAAACTCGAAAATGATTATATCGTTGTAACTGAGCTACTTGTTAGCTACAAGTTGCGTAGTAGCTTAAAATTCGTTGTAGCTTTTGTAGTGGTAGGACTCTTGGCAGAGTCCGCCTGGGGAAGTACCACACCTTTGCCAGTTATTCTACCGCCAAGCAGTAATGTGCAAACATTACTGTGTTCCGGTTTGAAGGGCAATGTTTCCAGAGAAATTACAGGGCTTAGAGATATAAGATCTTAGATCTCTGGGTGACGAGCGCAGTGCAGTGCTGGGTAATGATTTGGACTCTTCATGTTCCAATAGCTGCGTATCACTGTGCTGTTATGTGTCAGGCATGTTGCTTACCATCAGGCACATGTCCTGATCGTCTCGTCACTCTTTATTTAAAAAAAAAAAATGGTTAATTTAGGTGTTTGTGTTCAGGCGTGGAGCGTTGCTGGTCGTACCTGTCGGCCATGTGGAGCGCGCTGGGGATGGGCGCGGCGTGCCCGGAGGCGTGCGTGTCGCGCGAGGCCGTGCTGCACGCGTGCTGCGCGCTGGACGCGCTAGCGCGCGCGCTGCACGCTGACGCGACCGCGAGCACGCACGTGCTGCAGGTAACACGCGACATCCTTTACTGTGATATCTCGAGAAAGCAGTTTTTTGACGTGACAACGTCTTATAAATTGGTTTGCCGGGTGATACTTCAAGAAACTGCGTTACGCTCCGCTCACGTTATGCGCTCACAACGAGAGCGAGTGAGAGGCACGCGTCCCTTCCACTCGGGCATGGTTAGCCCGCCTAAGAGCGAGAGAGACAGACATAAAAAGTGAAAGGCACGCGTCCCTTCCGTAAAATTATTTTACCACTCAAAGTCGTTGTCACGTAAAACTTTCGCCCGTATACCGACTTTACAGGCAACCAATTTTTTGTTAAATTTCTATTATCTCTATAGTACATTGTTCACCGAGAGGAGAAAGTGACCGATTACCGTCGATGGTGTCGTTTGAAAAACACCCGAGATCGGGAATCGCACTTTCTCTCGAGTGATACATGAGTGATGAGTGTTTTTCCTCTTGCAATTGATAAATAATCAATTGCAAGAGGAAAAACAAGGACTACTGGACATAATTAATATAAGCGAAAATAGAAATATTGAATTAGAAGAAGCGCACATAAAAATAAAAGACTTACAAAGCCAACTGTGTCAAGCTAATATGATGTTGAAAAGTTTAGAATTATACAAAAATGAAAAAGATAGAGAAAATATATTATGCTTGTACAACAAATTGCTGGAAGACAATAACAAACCTAAAATGATGGAAACCATCGATCTGACAGTGGAAAATGATAGCTTGACCCTGAAAAATAATGCTGTCAACTTAATTAAAGGAAGAAACTCACTTAAAAAATATTTGAGAGTAAAAAAGAATGATAATAAAATGCAAGAAGCACTTAAAATATAATCATAGATCTAATGTAGAACTCATCAAAGACAAGCTTAAGTTAAAGGAAGTGATCAGAGATGACAGAATCACCATAATGACTATTCAGCAACGCTATGATGAGAATGCTATAACGATAAATAGATTAGAACAGCAACTCAAAGATTTGAAGAATAAATATAGCATAGCACAAAGAGAAATAGAACAGCTAATAGGTGCGATGAATAGTCTAATAGGTCCGAGTCCATCTAAGCAACGATACTCGATTTCAGCTACAGACTTATTGTCTGACACACAGATTTCTAAACAGATGAAACCTTCGTGAACGACACTGTGAGGCCAGTCATTAGTTATGTATGCGTGACAGCTCTCACCGACGTTGTCAAATTATTCACGTTGGTGTGCGTGTAATGTTCCCAGTCTTAAGAAAAAAGTCCCACTATTGTTGTCTTTAGCTTTGGAAATTTTCACGTATAATAAACGCATAAAACATTATTAAAAAAAAAAATTATTATTACACCGATAATATATAATGCAAGGATTTCTTGTTAATAACTTGCTCCACAAAAAAAGGAGACAGAAACGTAATTGAAAATTATAGACCTATTAGCCTCATAATGTTTATAATGTATCTACAGGACTTAATCACGATTTAATTCATTGTTTAAATACCTCGACGTTTCTTCTCGCGAGTCTTCTCGTGACCACGGCGGTTGTAACGCTGCCGAAACGTCGAGGTATTTAAACAATGAATTAAATCGTGATTAAGTCCTGTAGATACATTATAAACATTATGTGTTCAAATCGCGAAAGTTTAAAAACACTATTAGCCTCATGTCAAACATTTACAAATTTTTTTTCAAAGCTGATCCTAAATAGAATATCAAGGACTATAGATGAAGAATAGCCCATTGAACAAGCTGGTTTTAGAGCAGGGTTTTCAACTATTGATCACATGCATGTATTAAAACAGTTAATAGAAAAATCTCAAGAGTATGGGAAAGACCTCTACATTGCATTTGTCGACTACAATAAAGCTTTCGACTCAATCAAACACAATCTGCTCTGGGAGGCTCTAATTCAACAAGGAGTAAGAAAGAAATATGTTCGTATTATTGAAAATATATATGCTAACAGCACTGCACAGATCAAGTTAGAATCCACAGGTCATAGACGAGACGTTTTATAACGGCGAGGATTTGTTCTTATCTATTCGTTTCATAACTATAGTTTTCATCAACACTATTAGTATTTTTACTAACCCTAGTAACGGCGAGGATTTGTTCTTGGCATTGATTCACATTAAATAAAAAAAATAAAGATTATAAAAATAGGGCTTAAAATTGAATTATACAATGTTCATCAATAATTTGGTCTACGAGTATCTTCAAAACAAAATTAGAATCTATATTTTACCTTAACTTCAGGGAAAATAATTTCAATTTAGTATGGCAACACTGACCTATTTTCGTTGAGGTGTTGTGTTTCTATTCATCAATCGAAATAAAATCGTCTAAATTATATAAATACCAGTAAAAATATTCTAACTTTCCTATGAAATTTCCTTTTTTTATTTTTGGGAACAATGTTTGCAATGTTTGATGACACAAGACGGCATAATCTTAAACAAAACATAAAATCACACGGGACTCCCGTACGAGACGGAAGTCAGTTTCGTACTGACTGGAGTTTGTATTTGCTTTGGAGTTTGATATTTGCTTTCCGGACCTAAGGATCTGTGTTCCGCACGTTCCATCTGCCTTTTGTTTTAGAAATCTGTGGTCTGACACAACAACGACTCCCACAAATGATTTATCCTTTATGATACGTCCCGACCACATTACATCATCATCAGTACTGTGTAACAACAAGAAATCTAACTTAAATACAACAACAGAGATGACTACCAATGCTGACGTGATTCAAGAGACTTGTCAACAAACTGAACATGATTTTAGTGAAATAGAAAAACATTAAAATTGGCAAAGTTGAACTTTTTTCTGATGGAATTGGCATAGGTTTTGGAAACATTTTCAACAGTATAAATAATGATAGTAAATTTTCTAACACATGTATTACACATGTAAATTTTCAACAACTAATTGCTAAAGTTGTGGACAGCAAATTTAAGCAAAATCAAATGTTGTAATAATGATGGGTAATTCATTGGGTACTACAAAAGGATCTTATTAATTGTATAGAATCATTAGTAGATTTTCACAGTTCAGGAACGGTTGGAAAAATAGTGTTGTGTACATTTCCGTATTCGACATCATTGAGTGAAAGGCAAAATCGAAAAATATATACTTTAAATGTAATTTTGCACAACCTCATTTCAAACAAAGGAGGAGACTTTGTATTATTCGACATAAATAATTTTATAAACAATTTTGTTATATCTAACGGAAAACAATTTCTAGTCCGTCGTTTAAAAATTAAAGTAGCCAAACTGATTGTTTTCACATTATTAAATGAGCAAACCAGGAAATCTCAAAACCTGACAAATATTGTAATAACTGACAGTCATCTTTTAAACTGACAAACTTGACAACAGGGAGGCATTATTATGTTTCAGCAAAGCGTCGCAATATAATAGGCCACCCTTGCAACAAAGCAACTACTATTGATAAGGTTCAAGAAACCTCTATTAACATTTTGTACCAGAATATAAATAGACTGTTAGGTAAATTAGAAGAAATAGAATTATTCCTTGAAAGCTCAAAAATTATGAAGTAATTTGTTTTACTGAGACGTGGCTATCAAAAATGAATTGAACTTTTGCCTAAACAATTATACAATTGGTAGTATTTTCTATAGAAAATTCGCGATAGGCGGTGGTTGCATAATTTTGTCAATAATAGTGTAAAATTTAAGTGTCGAAAAGATATAGAAAAAATTACCGTGGAACGACATTGTGAACTAGCATGCATTGAGTTGGATAATCATATTGTTGTATGTGTTTATAAACCGCCTAGTGCTGACATTGAGATCTTCCTTACTACTTTAGAAGAAGCACTAAGTAAAATTTCAAAGAAAAGTAAACAGATAGTGATGTGTGGAGACTTCAACACAGACATACTTTTGGAATCACGTACTAAGAGCAATATACTAATGTTATGCCAATCTTTTAATTTAAAAAGTGTTCACTGAACCAACAAGGGTGGCAGTAACTAAGAAAGGTAGTTCTGCAACCTGTATTGACAATGTCTTTGTCAACTGTGAATATCTGCTCACTGAAGTCCTGGATTGTTTGCGTTCAGACCATAGGGGACTGAGCATTTGCCTTCCTGCTTGTATAAAAGGGCAGAAGACAAGGTGCTTATTAGGCCTATTACGTTATCTCGCATATCAGCTTTAAATAATGTGATAGGTAATCATTTTTCCAAAAGTTTTTCGATATGACAATCGACAGCCCTAATCAAAACTATGCTGATTTTTTAAAATGTTAAGTTCACAATTTGATAGTATCTTTCAGACGAAATTAATTAATATTAACGCAAAACCTAAGTTCGCTGAATGGGCTACACCGGGACTATTTAAAAGTCGAAACAATTTGTATAATTTATATAAACTAAAGACATATTGCAATGATGATGCAACAAAAACTATGTTAATAAATATTCAAAAATTTTCAGAAATTCATGTATACAAGCTAAAACAATATTTATTCGAGATCAAATTAAAACTCTAATAACATGATAAAAACACGTGGAAGATTATAAACAAAGAGACTGGGAGATCTAAAAGTCGTGAAAAGATAAACGCACTTCGGGTTGGTGAAAGAGTAACTACAAGAAAATCGGAAATAGTAGATGCTTTCAGGACTTATTTTGCTGATATCCCTTGGAAACAACTAAGCACTTAACATCGTCCCCTTACTTGCTGAAGAAATGTTAAAAGAAACGTTAAGTGCCCTTCATCTACATTTGAATTTCACCAAGTGACTGCTATTACAATACTAAAAACATTCAAAGACATTAAAGTAAAGAGTACGGAGGACTTATGGGGATTATCAGTAAGAGTACTTGATGGAATTATAAATAGCATTGCTCCTTACTTAGCGGAATTGTTCAACGAGTGCATTAGAGGTGGCACATTCCCTGACATGATGAAATATAGCAAAGTTATACCACTGTTCAAATCTGGAGATAAAACGAACCTGGCAATTACAGACCCATCTCTGTATTACCCTGCCTTAGTAAAATATTTGAGAAACTTATATGCAATCAACTTCTATCTTACTTTAATGTTAATAACCTATTACATAGCAACCAATTTGGATTCACAAAGGGACGTTCCACTATTGATGCAGGCGTTGAACTAAATAATTATATTTTAAGTGCCTGGGAAGATCATCACGATGTTCTGGGTGTGTTTTGTGACTTGTCTAAAGCTTTCGACTGCGTTCATCATGATACTCTTTTGAAGAAACTACAGTTCTATGGGCTATCGAAGCCAGCTCTAAATTTTATTTCTTCTTATCTTAAAGATCGTGTACAGATAGTTGAAATTGACGGTGTGCAATCAAATGAGTCCCCTTTAAAAATGGTGTACCTCAAGGTTCCATCCTTGGACCCTTATTGTTTCTTATATACGTTAATGATCTACCTTTTATGATAAAAACCATAAAAACGTAGAAATAGTTATTTTCGCTGATGATACATCACTTCTTTTAAGGTTAAAAGGAATAAATGATTTCACAGAAGTAAACGCAATTTTGGACATCACATACAAATGGTTCGATGCAAATAATCTAGTTCTAAATCCAAATAAAACTAAATGTATAAAGTTTACGCTATGCAATGTACTGGGCTGTAAACTTGATATTAGACTGAAAGATAAAGTGATCGAACCCGTACAATCTACTCTTTTCTGGGCATTTCAGTGGATTCAAAGCTGCAGTGGGGTCCTCACATAGAGACTAGCTGATAGACTCAGTTCAGCTGCCCATGCAGTTCGTCAAATTAAGAAAATATCTGACGTGGAAACAGCTAGACTTGTTTATTTTGGATACTTTCATAGTATTATGTCCTATGGGATTTTATTATGGGGATCGGCCGCGGATAGAAATTCAATTTTTATATTACAAAGAGAGCAATCCGTGCTCTGTACAATCTGTCTGCTAGAAAATCATTACGGGAGATGTTTAAAACTATAAATATACTAACAGTCCCGTCGTTATACATTTATGAAAGTATAATGTATGTGCGAAAAAACCGTACTCGACTGCAGAAAATGTCTGATTTGAATCCAAAAGCACATCATAAACATAAAATTGTATTTCCTAAATGCAGACTACAGAAAACCATTAACTCTTTCAAATGTAATGGTATTCGCTTCTATAATTTAATACCTGCACAAGTGGAAGGTCTCAATGAAACTAGGTTTAAAACCGAAATAAAAACTACCTAATGAGCAAAGCATATTACACTGTAGATGATTTTGTAAAGGACAGCAATATTTGGAAAAGGAATATTTCAAAATCAGAACTATCGAGTAAAGTGGAATAATACTAAACATTAATGTAAATTTGTTTAAGTACCTACTGTATGTATTCATTGTTTGGATAATTTGTTTTTTTTTTCACCATGACAAAGCCTTTTTACAGCTGCACCTAAATGACAAGGCCCCTTTACAGCTGATTATTTTTTATTTGACATTATTCTTTAGTATTATTTTATTACATACACAGATTATTTATGTATAATTTTATTGTAAGTGACGTTACCAAGTGTTCTTTTGAAATAATGGTTCGAATAAATGAATTGAATTGAAAATTGAAAAAACATAGTGCTTTATACTACACCTACGAGGAAAATAAAAAAACTAAATCTTTACTAATTGAAATTTATATTGAAATTGTTGCAGTTAGTGAAGCTTAATGTAACACTTTTGGAACGAAGTTCCTTATCGCGCGTTGTGAAAGGGGGCTAGACGGAAAAAAATCTTACGAAAAGTTGTCACGACACTTTTTGCTATTGTAAGCTGTGCGGCGTCGCATGTTTCTCTGTCTGTCTCTCTCTCTCATAGAAAGCAAGCCAGATATTTTCATTTCTATTTCGCATTGAACAGTGTGGTGTCGCGACGATTATTTTTGTTGAGTGTATACAGGTTTTTGGTAAATAATAAATAATAAAAATAATAACAATAATTCCTTCACTAATTAATCGAAAGGAACTTCGTTCCATCCGGGTGTCCCTTGACACCTCTCAAGTTGTTTTTCGTTAAATTTGAATCCGCCGTATCGAGTTCTATTATCTCTAAAAATATTTTATTTGTTGGTGGATTGACGGCCGCGCAATGAAAGAAAAAGACAAAATATCACACTCTAGCACTGTCTCGTTCCGCTATCTCGCTTGCTACGTATACGGAGACAGTTCAGTTGTAACCTGTTGTAATCTGTTGTAGTTAAAGGGAAGCGATCCCGTTTTTCAAAAAGAATGTGACATGGCGACTATACCACGTTTAATTTGAAGAGGTATGTGCTTTGACTTACAATATTATTCTTGAAATATTGTGGCAAGGCGTAGATGACACACTATTTAATGTGTGTAATGTTTAATGGAATATTAGTTGTGGTTCGTTTATGATATCACAGTATTTCCGCAGAGGTGCGATGTGACTGGATGAGTGCGTGTCATAGTATGGCCGTGTCGTAGTTAAAGCGCGACATGTAACATAATCATAATATTTATTCACGTTTTTGGGTACATACTCGTAGAATAGATGGAAACAGAACGTGAAAAACGCCATAATCTGTCTTTCGGCGTCTAAAATTACATTTTTTTTTAAATAAACATTGTTGGACAATTCACACACAACACTATCTGATCCCAAACTAAGCAAAGCTTGTACTATGGCGGCCAGATAGCTGATATAATACATAGTACCTGGTTGACCGAGGTTTGCTCGGTTTAAATGCGTTTACAAAGTAAAAGATTTTCTTAGAAAAAAAAGAACAAAAAGAATAGACCCGAGTGTAACCATCAAGATTCGAACCGGGGCCTGTTGACTCCGAGGGCGAGCATATTCCGTCTGAGACATTTAGACTTAAAGAACAGTGGCGAAATAAGTTATCGTATTCTAATGACATTGTAGGAGTTTTTCATTGTCTACAAAAGCGCATAAAATGATGTTTTCAAAAAATAAAACCTAGCTAGATCGATTTATCGTCCCCGAAACCACCTGTATACATAATTTCATGAAAATCGTTCGAGCCGTTTCCGAGATGCAGATTCTATAAATATATACCTATATACCTACAAGACTTGGTCGTTTAAAGGTATAAGATATAGTTTCAAATACTCATATTTATTATACATAGAATCACCCAGACACAGTACAAATATTTGAATTCATCACACAAATATTTGCACTGGGTGGGAATCGAACCCACGACCCTCGGCTTCGCAGGCAGAGTTACTACCTACTAAGCCACGAGGCCAGTCAAATGTATTTCAAAATAAAACATGTGGCACGTGCCCGGATGAGTGAGTATGTAAGTTTGACGTCGATGTCTGTCTGTCTGTCTGAGCGTGCGTGTCTGTTCGTAGCACCGTAGAGCTGAAACGAATGGACTGATTTCGATGCGGTTTTTTAAGGTTAATTTCCGTGCGATGTAGCTATGTTTGATCTATTGTTGTTTAATTTATTCAAGACTAGCTGAACCCGCTACTTCGTTCGCGTAAGCAGATGTTACTGCCTTATACATTAGTTGGAAGTATCGTACGTCAAATATTTGGATAAGTAGTCATTGAAAACCCTTTGAGTTTGAGTGAATTTGTTTTTCCACACAAAAATTTATTTAATTTTATCATCTATATTTGTCTTTTTTTAAACAAAATCAAACATACTTAGTAAGGTTTCGTACCTAGTATCGAACACAGCCGCAAGTGTTAAGTTTGGTTTTTTTGGATTTTTATAGGATACATTATGAAAAGTCTGAAGCTGATGTGCATGATCTGATACCTACTTATCTCTTTTTATCCGCAAGCTGTTTTCTAGCTGTTACCCGCGACTTCGCCCGCGAAAAAATTTGAACGAAGCCTGTGTGGAATCAATATGATTAAAATTTTTAGTTTTAATGATATTCAAGCAAGTTGAACCCGTAAATCTAAGCCAAGTCTTAGTGAAATGTTAATGTATGAATTTAATTGTAGGTAACACAGAAAAAATCCAAAAACGAAAGAATCCAAATTCAGCATCATAATCTTTTTAGCAGCAAAAACTTATTAGTACAATTTAGACTACCAGTAACCCCACCTAGTGATGAAAGAAAAAATACATACCACAATCACAATCGCAAAACATCGATTTAAATGGCCTTTAGTGCTTTTAGATTTAAACTGGCATTAGCGTCATCTAATGAGAATATTATGTTGCTTGTTATTTTGATTGTGAACGTAAATCACCTATATTATCTACGCCAAAACGGGTGCATATATTTTTCATTTTTGGCTTTTACCTTATCATCACATCAAGTTCCTTACGAAAATATATGCTTATATTAATATGGAGTTAAATGAAATTATAGACTTATTAGCCCATGTGAAATTTTAGACTCTAAACTGTATGTGTTTCGTATGTCAACCCATATCGTTGTGCCGTTTTGACGTGATAGTTAATATTTGTTTACTTAGGGCCCATACTTCTTTTCAGGTTGATAGGTAATACACAAATGTGGTATTTCAGACTATAAGTTATCTCTGTTTCGATTTAAAAAAAAAAGGCCAGTTCAGCCGTTCCAACGTTGTCCTGTAAATATTATGAATGTCACTGTTTAGATGTTTGTTACTTAATCATGGCGGAACGAATCAAGTGATCGGGTTGAAATTTGAAATAGAATTAGATTATAGTCTGGAAGAACACATAGGCTAAATATTGCCTATGTATAAGTACCCTATGTATTACTTAAGCTAAACCAAGAATGTGTCTTTAATTTTAACTCGATACATTCAGCCGTTCCAACGTAATTGAGCAGCAAAAATTTAAACATTGACATATTTATATAATAATTAGGAAAAGATAGGAATTTACAAAAATTTAGAAAAATTAAAAGGGGTCAAATGCAAGTGGGACTCGCGCGCGAAGGGTTCTGAACCATTAGCAAATAAACGGATTTTATTGTATGGGAGCCCCCTTAATAATTTATTTTATTTTAATTAATTACTTTTAAAGAGAACATAAAACTAAATATTATGTGAATAGTTAAAGCGTCTACCTCTGACAGGTACGTTATTAGTATCGAGCAAGAAACGGTAAAAAATCAAGTTTGTTGTATGGGTGCACCTCTTAAATATTTATTTTATATTTAGTATTTTTTGTTAAAGCGGCAATAGAAATACATCATCTGCGAAAATTTCATCTGTCTAGCTATCACCGTTCTTGGGATACAGCCTGGTGAGAGACGGACGGACGGACGGATGGACGGACGGATAGCGAAGTCTCAGTAATAGGGTCCCATTTTTACCCTTTGTGTGTGGAACCCTAACAACGGTCTGCTTCGGTCACCGAAGCTTGTTGAACACTACCTTTAAATTTTAAACAGTATTTGGATTGAAATAATACGTTTTCTAATAATTTAAGGCTGGTCTAGTAAGTTACAGCTGACCTAGTCGGGAGAAAGCCGACTGTCGTTCCGGAGACCCAGGGTTCAAAACCACGCGCACCACTATCATTTCAGAGTCATGTTCGTAATGCCGGTAATTAAAACGGTGAAGGAAAACACCGTGAGGAAACTGAAATCTACCTATAATCTAAGTTTTAAGTCATATATGTCATCCACCAACCGACACTGGGCCAGCGTGGTGGATTATAGCCTTGTCTCTCTCCTTGCGAGAGAAGGCCCAGCAGTGGGAACATTTAATGGGTTGTTTATGCTGCTACTTATTATGCTGATATGTTTTCTCCAAAATAACAAAAATCTATTTCAATGACAGGTAATTTAATTTTGTCATTCGACTAAATTTTATAGGAAGCTATGTCGTACAGATAATTCTAAGCTGATTTTAGTTTTTTCTTGATATTTGAAAAACTACCTCCCTGTTTTCGATCACCTAAGATCACCTCTGAAGTATTTCTACCAAACAAAAAAGGAATTATCAAAATCAACTAACAATTAGCGGAGTTATCGTGTAAAATAAAACCAAATAAAAAAACATGCAACCCGATTGAGAACATCCTCCTTGTTTGAAGTCGATTATAACCGAATGATGTTTTTTTTCCACACAAAAATACATTTTTGACAATTATTTTGTCATCCAAGACGACGCGACGCGACGCGATCACGTGGGCACTTTCTAGAATCTAGATATTCTGTGGATCTTCTGTGATACACAGAATACTTAGAAGTTAGTATGTACCGAACGCGCCGCGCGTGTCGTTATTATTTAATGTTTGTGTAATTTCCGAACCAACAGACCGATATTGTTCAAATTTTGACGGGAGAATATAAAAAATGTGTTCTTTCTAACAAAAAAAGAATTAATGAAATTAAACAACGCAAACATGAGTTACAACCAAATACACATTCTGACTTTCACCCCCTCCCGCAAGAAAACCGATCAGAATTTGGGGATCAAAAGTAGCCTACAGCAATGTCCTTAGTATATACTAAAATCACGCCAAGTTTCAGCTGAATTGAATCAGTAGTTTCGGCGTGATGCGTGATCCCTATACAGAAAGACAGACAGACAGACAGACAGACAGACATGAAAGAAAAAAAATGCAGTTTCGCCATCAGTATCGACTATGGAGTGCCCCAAAAAAAAATTTTTCAAAATATCTTCAATGTACAGAATTCGACCCGTTACAGTTTTATTATAAGTATAGATGGCTACCTCCACAAAAAGGTGGACAAAATATTTCTTCACAACCTCCATCAATATGGGTATCAAATGAAAGAGCTTCACTAGTAGAGTACTATCCACGATGACAAATTGTAAATCCAAGATGGCCACAAAATGGCGAAATACATTTCTTTTATGACTACTCCCTCAATATGGGTATCAAATGAAAGGGCTTACCTAGTAAAATGTTGTACTATATATTACAAATCCGAGGTAATCAGGGATAAATCAAATTTTTAAATTTAGTTCTTCAAATCAAATCAAATCTTTATTGCGTACGTGGGTTTACAAAAGATGGTAAAATGATGTTTTTACAGTACGACAAATACTGCCTTTCGGCATGCAAGTTTATAATTAAACGTAAGCAAACACAACCCGTTTAACAAAAGAAACTTACATTCATAGCATGACACATACACACTACAACACACTAAGTCAATTATCATTGAGGCATTGGGACCGTGGGGGCCGGGAGCTCACCTCATCTTCAAAAGCCTATCCGAGCGCTTGGTCGACGCGACGCGTGACCAAAATGCTGGCGTTTATTTGGCCCAACGCATAAGCATTGCCATTCAGCGTGGTAATGCCGCCAGCATGCTGGGTACGCTTCCGATATTGGTAGTGGGCTGGAACATCTTGATTATCTATAGACCTACAGTGGTCTATAGATAATTCAGGTGTGCTTAGTGTAAGTAGTTAGTTTGGTTTGTAGTGTAGTGTATGTAGTTCTCATTGTATTTTAGTTTTGTTAATAAAGGCTCTGCCCAGATTAAAAAAAAATATCATTTGTTATTTGTCACTACGTTTGTTACAAACATAAATTGCGTTTCCAACACAGGCTAAGTAACATATTCCAAAACCAATAAAAAATGTTGGGTAGATGTTTTACATATCAAACTTTGAAGGAAACGACGTCCGCCAGATACACCAGTACAGTATCGGCTATCTATTCACGGTCAACCATGTTCGTATTTTTATACGGCTGCCAAAGGTATTGTTAGAAACTTATTGAAAATGTAAGGATAATAAGCAAATGTCAAAAATTGAAAATAAAATACAAATGATTGCATTCGAAATCTAAATAATATATCAATAATATCACAAAAAATAATTATATGTCAGTTTGCTCAATACCTTACTAAAAATAAAAATAATATGTTAATAATGTCACAGAAGTTGACTCACATCATGGGACCGGAAGTTTATAACACTCTTCCGAATATAGTTATATCGGCCCCAAGTTTTGGCAGCTTCAAAAACAGATTAAATGAAAAACAGAAACAGATGAACAGTTGCTCACGTTATACCAAGCACAGATTCGCTCCTGTATGGAGTACTGCTCGCACCTTTGGGATGGATCGGCTAAGTATCAGCTGGAAGCTCTGGAATCGATCGAGAGACGTGCCAAAAGGCTCATAGGCAATGACATTCTCGTGCGAAAGAGACTGCAAAGTCTCGAACATCGCCGGAAAATTGCTAGCTTATCGGTTTTTTATCGGATACACTTCGGAGAGTGTGCGACTGATTTAACGATCTAATACCACCTTGCCCTTTTTTCTATCGGAATGCTCGTAGCTCGAAAAAGCGACATCGTTTCATGGTTGATGTTCCAAAGACTCGAACAAAGAGATTTGACTCTACTTTTGTGATAAGAACGTCTAGGCTGTGGAATACGTTGCCTGAGAGGGTTTTTCCCGATAGTTACAATCTTTGTGTCTTCAAATCGAGAGTGAATCGGTTTCTTCTAGGTAAACACGCTTCATCGTAGACCGCATCATCGTTTAACATCAGGCGAGATGGCGGTCAAGTGTAAACCTATAAAAGTTAAAAAAAAAAAAAAATTAAAGTGCTGGCTTATCGATCAAGCTTTTTATAGTTACAGCGAATTTTTAGAGAGTGATGGCAAAGTTCCCATAAAATGTAAATAAATAAATTTGACATGGGTCAGTACAATTGTATTAAAACCAGATTATACTCGTATAATGCTTGACAGTTTTCTGTACAATATTTATTATAATACAGCAAAGTAGTAATTTCAAACTTTGAAAATGTATACAATTTGTATGCTCTTTCTTTTGTTTTGACGTGACAACGTCTTATAAATTGGTTTGCCGGGTGACACTTCAAGAAACTGCGTTACGGTCCGCTCACGTTATGCGCTCACAACGAGAGCGAGTGAGAGGCACGCGTCCCTTCCACTCGGGCATGGTTAGCCCGCCTAAGAGCGAGAGAGACAGACATAAAAAGTGAAAGGCACGCGTCCCTTCCGTAAAATGATTTTACCACTCAAAGTCGTTGTCACGTAAAACTTTCGCCCGTATACCGACTTTACAGGCAACCAATTTTTTTATTAATTGACGTGTAAATTGTACATTTATGAATAAAATACTTTGACTTTGACTTTAATATCTCGTTATGTCGTCAGCAATCGGACCGGCAGCTGGAGATCGGCCAGCTCCTGGAGTCCGTCTGCGGGTCCAGCGCGACCCTGCAGCAGCAGCTGAAGAGCGTCCGCCGCCGGCTGCCGCCCGGAGTCAGGCTGCACCACGTCAACCTGGACCAGAAGGTACACTCGCTCTGTCACACTCGTGCCGTCACACTCGTACTGTCACACTCATACTGTCACGTTTACATTCTCACAATCGTACTGTCACACTCACACTCGTACTGTCATACTCACATTCACACTGTCACATACTGTCACACTCGTACTGTCACACTCATACTGTCACACTCGTACTGTCACACTCGTACTGTCACACTCATACTGTCACGTTTACATTCTCACAATCGTACTGTCACACTCACACTCGTACTGTCATACTCACATTCACACTGTCACATACTGTCATACTCACATTCACACTGTCACATACTGTCACACTCGTACTGTCATACTCACATTCACACTGTCACATACTGTCACACTCGTACTGTCACACTCGTATTGTCACACTCGTACTGTCACACTCGTACTATCACACTCGTACTGTCACACTCGTACTGTCACACTCGTACTGTCACACTCGTACTGTCACACTCATACTGTCACGTTTACATTCTCACAATCGTACTGTCACACTCATACTGTCCCACTTGTACTGTCACACTCGTACTGTCACACGCGTACTTTCACACTGTTACTGCCACGCTCGTACTGTCACACTCGTACTGTCACACATATACTGTCACACTCGTACTGTCACACTTATGCTGTGACACTGACGCATTCACACATCCAAACACTAACAAAATGAACACGTCTTCCAGCTGATCGAGCGTCTCCGCGGCGACGTATCGTCGTCCCTGTCTCGGTGCGCGCGCGCCGCGTCGCTCGCCGCGCGCGCGGCGTGCGCATGCGCGGCGACTGCGGGCGAACGCGGGGACGCGGCGCCGCTGCCGCACGACACCATCATGACGCTGTGGGCCGCCGCCGTCGATAAGGTCTACCAGCAGGTAAGACTGTGAAGTTATGTTGCTGCAGGATAACGTACGCAGGTACGACACGTTGTTGTGTCTTTTACTTTCATTTTGTCTTTGACTTTCGATTTGACTTTCATTGTGACTTTGACTTTCACTTTGGCTTTCATGTTGTTTTGACATTGACTCTCATTTTGTCTTTGATTTTCTTCTATCCATCCATCCATCCATCCGTCCGTCCGTCCGTCTGACCGTCCTTGCGGCTTTGACTTTGAATTTGTCTTTGTCCCTGACTTTCACATTTGTAGGAAGAAAAAATAATTGATTTTAAAATCTTTCAAAAAACAGGTGAAGTTGTACCTACCTAAGCATTTATAACAAGCCTTTACCCAGCAAAAGAACCTCTGTTCGATTCCGAGTTTCATCTTGACTTTCGCTTCCGACATCCGACTTCCGATTTTCATTTTGACTTTCGCATGGAATAAATAATAACTACTTAAAATCAGTCTACCAACAGGTAAATTCGTAAACTTGTATTTCCATAGAATGGACTTGGACTTGCTTTTTGTCTTTGACTTTCACATGTGTAGGAAAAAATAATAATCAACTAATCAAGAATGAATAATTTTCTTCTACGCTCTTCTAAGCACGCATCATAGACCGCATCATCGCTTAACATCAGGCTAGATAGCGGTCATATGTAAACCTATAATAGATAAAAAAAGCCAAAATAAGTAGGTATAATTTTGCAACATTTTTTTTATTGTGTTTTGACGTGACAACGTCTTATAAATCGATGAACGCCGGCTGCGTGCACGAAAAAGTGACCCGTTATGTCCCGTTACGCTCATTGTACGCTTGCGCCGCATCTATCAATGTTTTGTTATGACGTTGTCACTTTAAACTATCGTCCGCAAACCAAACGACTTTGCAGACAACAATTTTTGACGTGACAACGTCTAATAAATCGATGAACGCCGGCTGCATGCACGAAAAAGTGTCCCGTTATGCTCATTGTCCCGTTACGCTTATTGCACGTTTGCGCCGCATCTATCAATATTGGAACGAAGTTCCTTATCGCGCGTTGTGAAGGGGGCTAGACGGAAAAAATTCTTGCGAAAAGTTGTCACGACACTTTTTGCTATTGTAAGCTGTGCGGCGTCGCATGTTTCTCTGTCTGTCTCTCTCTCTCTCTTATAGAAAGCAAGCCAGATATTTTCATTTCTATTTCGCATTGAACGGTGTGGTGTCGCGACGATTATTTTTGTTGGGTGTATACAGGTTTTTTGTAAATAATAAATAATAATAATAATTCCTTCACTAATTAATCGAAAGGAACTTCGTTCCATCCGGGTGTCCCTTGACACCTCTCAAGTTTTTTTTGTTATGACGTTGTCACGTTAGACTATCGTCCGTAAACCAATCAGACAACCAATTTTTTCAGGACGATCATGGCCCAACGCGTACCATCAAGCACTCTCTGTCGGGGGTGTCGACCGAGGTGGCCAAACTTGCCACCTTCACCCAGGACAAGGAATACGACATGATGTCACTCACCAACGTACACACTGAGAAGGTAAGATGTCAAATTTATTGTTGGAAGATGTCAAATTTAATGTATGTTTTTGAATTGTGTAGCTTATTTCGTGGATCGTTTGGTCCATTTTCGAGTGAATGTAGTGGTAGGACTCTTTTTAGAATCCGCTTGGGGAAATAACACAACTTTACAAGTTTTCCTACGGCCAAACAGGAATGTAGAAACATTTCTGACTGAGTTCAGGTTTGATGGGCAACGTTTATAGCGAAATTACAGGGTTTAGAGATAAATCATCTTGGGGTTGATCGAGAGTGTTCTTATCAATGCTTCATCAAAATCGGTCCAGCCGTTGTTAATTAAGTTGCCTAGTTGGGCTAATTCTAGTAGGGAGAACGGCGACTGCCGATCCGGAGCCCCCAGGTTCAAATCCCACGTGCACCATTGTCTTCCCGAAGTCATGTGCGTAATGCCCACTAACTTAAAAACGGTGAACAGCGTGGTGGATTATTGCATTGACTCTCTCCTTGCAAGAGAAATGCCATGAATCCCAGCACTGGGACATTCTATTTATGGATTTTTAACCGACTTCCAAAAAAAGGAGGAGGTTATCAATTCGACCCCTGTTTTTTATGTATGTTACCTGATTTCTCGAGAACCCCTGCACCGATTTTAAAATTTCTTTTTTTGTTCTAATGGGTATGCTTCCCGAATGGTCCCATATAAATATTATCGAAATCGGTCGGGTGGTTTTTGAAATATGAACCATAAACTAAAATTTGCGTACAATTTTCTGGATGACGTAGTTGTAGATTTCACAAAAGTTATGAAACTCGATCCTGTCAATACGAAATTGTGTAAATGGATTAATTAAAACTTGTTTTAGACTAAAAAGGGTAAAATGAACTATTTTCGTACAAAAAAATTAAACCGGCTTCAAAACCACAAATAGGCACTCAAAAGCGAAAAATAAACTAAAATCACTATTATAAGCGCTACTCACTCATCTATTTGAAGTGAAGTTATCATTGTATAATTTCTGTGTATAATAAGTTTCTATGTATAATAAGTGTGTATTTACAATTATACAAGTATTATATCAGCTATCTGGCCGCCATATTACAAGCTTTGGTTAGTTTGGGGTCAGATGGTGTTGTGTGTAAATTGTCCGCCAATATTTATTTATTATTTTACCCGACTGAAAGAAGGGCTATGTTTTTCGCGCGTATCTTGTATGTTTGTCAATTTCCTTATTCCCACGTATCTTCCAAACGGCTGGATGGATTTTGATAATTAAAATATCGTTAGATTCCTCTCAATCACTCAAGTGTCTTTAGATAGTATATTGTACTACATAATGTTTTTGAAGTAAAAACATCTTTTGGCGCGCCTCAGACATATTTTTCGTGGGCTGTGAATTGAATTCTAGCGTCACGCTCGGGAATGATAAGGAATCTTCGGGTAAACTCGGGACCATGGCCATTGCCCATTTAGAAATGCATCAGAATTTCCCATTGGCTGACGCATTTCTAGATGCTATATATTTTAATAATATAATATAATACAGACATTAGACAATTCACAAACAAAACTAACTGACCCCAAACTAAACATGTTCATATTGACTTCTTCAGTCCTACATCGATGCTTTGATTTGTAATTGATATTTTCTCTAATATAGTTAGTTTTTTTTTTAAATAAGGAGTGACGAGACGATCAGGACATGTGCCTGATGGTAAGCAACATGCCTGACACATAACAGCACAGTGACACGCAGCTATTGGAACACGAAGAGTCCAAATCATTACCTAGCACTGCACTGCGCTCGTCACCCAGAGATCTAAGATCTTATATCTCTAAGCCCTGTAATTTCTCTGGAAACATTGCCCTTCGAACCGGAACACAGTAATGTTTGCACATTACTGCTTGGCGGTAGAATAACTGGCAAAGGTGTGGTACTTCCCCAGGCGGACTCTGGCAAGAGTCCTACTACTAGTTATGAGTGTGTTTGTTTCTGTTGTTCCCAGCCGACGCCGCCGGTGGTGCTCCGAGCGCAGCTGGTGAAGAAGCAACTGGAAGAGACGAAGAGCCTCACCATCAGGCTGGAGAACAAGGAGGCCGACATCAAGGAGCTGCGGAAGGCTCTCAAGGTCAGTGGACCATTTTAGCAGTGGAAGTATCAAGCTGAAACATACTACAATCCTAATACTACATTATGATATACTAGCGACCCGCCCCGGCTTCGCACGGGTGCAATGCTCATACTAAATATAAGTACCTACTAATAAAATTCCGGTCCGGCGGCAAGACGTTTCGTTTCACGTAGTCACATAAATCACAGATTTTTGTGATGGATACTTTTTTGGCGCGACGGGCGCACGCAATGTGTTGATTGATGGAACGAAACGTGCTTCACACCAAAGATGGCGACAGCGGTTTGTTTGTCGGTGCCATCAGAATTTAACGAAATTCTCCATAATCCACGGATATCGGGGGATATGCCTTGAGGGCGTTGCAGTGTCTTCTCGATACGGTTAATATGACCGCATAACTCTGACATTTGTTTAGTTGCTCTGAAGCGTCTAGAGAGCACGTTGGAGCGTTAGTGATGGGTTAGGAGCTTGCCGATGTGAAATTTCTTCGAAAATTTATTCGGTAATTGACATGGACAATGTTCGTTTTTTTTCATTTTTAATTAACTACCTATTTTTCCATGTTTTTTTACTAGTTTAAGTTTATTAATAATAATACATACAAAGAAATTAAATTGGAGCGTTTGTATGTAATATCAAATTAAGAACTGTTTACTAAGTTCAAATGAAAGTATGTACGCTACCTATACCTAAAAAAATTAAAACTTTTTGTCTATCTTGTTTGTTCCGCTAATCTACCAAACAGCTGGACCAATTATGACGGGACTTTCACTACCATACAGCTGATCGTCTAAGGCATAACTTTTTACATTTTTTAACGTATAAACGGATCGAGTTGTAATTTGATATACAGTAAGATTATGTTTTGGAAGAACACATAGACTTAGGCTACTTTTATCTCGATAAAAGAACGGGAACGAGAACTACGCGGGTAAACCCGCGGGGCACTGCTAGTACTTTCGTATAAATTTGGCGTAAAACTGTTAATTTGAAAAATATAAACTGATTCCTACTCCAACTTTATACATTTCTTTGTAGTATAATGCATGACGTACAGGGTATCAATTTTTATATATAATATATTTACGTATTTGTATATTAGTAAAACTTAATGTGAGTTGAGTTCTACATAGACTTATTACTGACTTATATTTGTTTATACGGAAATGTTCCGCCTATTTTATGTATGTTGTCATGAAGAGCGCAATCATAATTCTTAGTGTGCAAGCTAAAATATTCGGTTGTGTGTCGTAATTATTACTTTTGTTTATGTAGTAATTAATTAGGTGGGAGGAGACTGGAGACACTAGGTTTCGAACTAAATTCGCAATCAAGGCATATCCCCCGAATATCCGTGCCATAATCCGAATTTTGTGGACATCTGTTGTCGACTCAAAATCAATATTTTTTTATGTTTTGTTATTCATATAAGGTTTCGATCAAGTCTACGGTACCCCTTGACGAAATTATTAACATAGAAATGAATAGTATTGATACCTATCAAAGGAAATAAATGATTACCTTATCTTACCTTATTCTCAATCGATGCACTAACTTGATTGCAGGCAAAACAAGAAGAGCTATCAGAGATGCAGATACGGCGAGAGCTGGGCGAGAGGAAGCTGTCGACGGCAGCGCGAGACGCGGAGCTGAGAGCGGAGACTTTACAGAGGAAACTGGAGGATGCGCAGAACCAACTCAAACGGTAAGGAGATTTACAGAACAAGAAGAGCTTGCAGAGATGCAGTGACAAGAGAGGAAGCTGGGAGCAAAGACTCTGCTGAGGAAACTGGAGGATGCACAGAACCAACTCAAACGGTAAGGAGGCCTACATAACAAGAAGAGCTAGCAGAGATGCAGTGAGGGGAGTAGAAACTGGGAGCAAAGACTCTGCAGAGGAAACTAGAGAATGTACAAAACCAACTCAAATGGTAAGTATGTCTACAGAACAAGAAGAGCTTGCAGAGATGCTGTGCAGGTGGGGGGAAAAGATGCTAGGAGCAAAGACTGGAAGCAACTCAAACGGTAAGGAGGTCTACAGAACAAGAAGAACTAGCAGAGATGCTGTGGAGGTGAGGGGGAAGGAATATCACATGGTTTTTATTTTTATTATTGTGTGACATTTAATTTTATTTGTTTAAGTATTTGAAAGTATATCTACGTGGGATTGTTTGTATTGAATTAATTACATTTCGTGTAATTTTTAGGGTTCCGTAGCCAAATGGCAAAATACGGGACCTTTATAGATTCGTCATGTCTGTCTGTCAGTCCGTCCGTATGTGACACCCACTTTTCTCCGAAACTATAAGAGCTATATACTATTGAAACTAGGTAAGTAGATGTATTCTGTGAACCGCATTAAGATGTTCATACAAAAAATAGAAAAAAAAAACAATAAATTTTAGGGGTGTCCCATACTTAGAACTGAAACTAAAAAAAAACCATCAAAACCATACGTCTTGGGAATCTATGGATAGGTCTTACAAAATGATATTGATGTTTCTAACATTTTTTTTTTCTAAATTGAATAGTTTGCGCGAGGGACTCTTCCAAAGTGGTAAAATGTGTCCCCCCCTGTAACTTCTAAAATAAGAGAATGACTAAAATAAAAAAAGTGTATGATGTAGATTACCAAGTAAACTATCAACGAAAATTGGTTTGAATGAGATCTAGTAAGTAGTTTTATTTTAATACGTCATAAATTGACTATTGTTAAAACACTGATTAAAGTAAAAAAGTAAGCTAAATTTAGATAAAAACATTCCTTGGTGCGGATTTTATATCATTCTAAAATTTCAGCTCAATCGGTGGAGAACTTTTGGAGTTTTCGAAGCGTACACAAACCAACACAACATTTTTATATATAAAGATATGTTATTTGCTGCTACGGAAGCCTTCATGGGGGAGCCCGACTCGCACTTGACCACTTTTATTTATATTGAAGTACTTCTTTCATTAATTTTGTGATATATGTAATTTTTTTTATGAATAAATAAATATGATTGTTACGTTTGTTTCCAGCAAAGAGAAAGAGTTCGAAGAGACGATGGATCATCTGCAGCAGGACATCGATTCACTGGAGACGGAACGCGGCGCGTTACGCGACAAACTCAAACTGTACGCGAAGCGTTCCGGACACCACGGTACGTACAGAATAAATACCTATTTAGGTGATAACTGGGTCAAAATATACCATCATAAAATGAGTCCGTTATCTAGATTATGAAAAAAATTTTACTAGCTGTACCCTGCCACGCTTCGCTGTAGCACATTGTGATGCAAAAAATAGATAAAAACAATCCTTGATGCGGATTATATATCATTGTAAAATTTCAGCTCGATTGGTGCAGAACTTTTTGAATTTTTCAAGCGTACACAAAACAACATAACATTTTTGTATATAGAGATTATTGCTTTATCAAACGTCATTAGTGACGTCACGTCTTCCTAAATCGCATTATGAAATGACGTCACTCGAAACTTCTAATCACTGTATCTCCGTATTTTTTTGTTTTTGAAACAAAAGAAAAAATACGTGTACAGTATTTTTTAGTAATCCAAATGACAGACTTAATTAAATTTTTTAGTCTCTAAGGTGTTATTTTTTAATTTAATTTTTTAGTTTATCGTCAATTTATTAACATATATTTAATTGATACATTATTATTTTAGATTTGGCGTTCCTAAGTAAGTCGAGTGTGTGGATTGTCTATGATACTCACATACTTAACGTTTTTGTGTTTTTGTCTGTTTGATTTAACCAACATTACTTGTTGTTTTTTTCAATTCGTTAGTATAAATGTTTCTTTTTCAGTTATTGTGTTATCGTTTCTGTAAACATTTGTGAAGTTAGGGGGAATGGGGGAAGCCATTGAGTTTTGTACACCCTAGAAAGACAATAATTTTTTTTTAAATAAAAGTATTTGTTGACGTTCGGTTATGAAATAAAGACATTTGCCCAATTTCAGTTCAATTAGTCAACAGAATTGGAGTAAAATTTTGATTATCAAAGCTATATAACTAAAAAAAAATAGTTTAAAATTAAAGTTTTAACCTCTACAAGAACAAAATTAAAAATTTTGATTAACCCCCGACTACCTTAGATTTGTTATCTGTACAACATTCTACTAGTCAAGCCCTTTCATTTGATACCCATATTAAGGGAATTGTGAAAAAGGAAATGTAATTCGCCATTTTGTGGTAGCGGCCATCTTGGATTTGAAATTTGTCATAGTGCAAAGTATTCTACTAATCAAGCCTTTTCATTTGATACCCATATTGAGGTAGTAGTGAAAAATATTATATAATTCGCCATTTTGTGGTGGCGGCCATCTTGAATTTGAAATTTGTTATAGCGTTTAGTACTCTGCTAGTCAAGCCCTTTCATTTGATACCCATATTGAGGTAGGTTGTGAAGAAATATTTTGTCCGCCATTTTGTGGAGGCTGCCATTTTGAATCGATATTAACCAAACATAGCTAAGAACACCCGCACGGATATTAACTTTCAAATAAAAAAAACCGCATCGAAATCGGCCCATCCGTTTGAGCTCTACGGTGCCACAGACAGACACACAGACAGACAGACAGACAGACAGACAGACAGACAGACAGACAGACAGACAGACAGACAGACAGACATCGACGTCAAACTTATAACACCCCTTTTTTTGTCGGGGGTTAAAAAGAGGGCAAAGATTCTCGTAGGGTGGGAGTTGACTCTCTTTGCTCTCCCTCCCCCTAACCACACATGTCTGCAAATAATTTGTGTTACAAGTTGATTTGTTTTGTTTGATGCGTATTAATGATATCTTTGTATAAGTTTACGCTGAAATAAATAGTGTTGATGGCAATACAAATCACTTTTCGAAAATATCTTTAAAAATGTATCTCGGTGTTCCACATCCGTGATGGTGTTCATAAAAGTCGATAACCGCTTACCATCAGGCGGGCAGTTAGCTTTTATATGGCGACAATAGTTTAAAACAGATGCCGTTAATAAAAGTGATTTGTTTTGACATGCGATGTGTACAATACACAAATGACTACGTAAGCAGAATGGTCTTATTACTCTGGCAAGTCCCCATCATTAGGTTGGCTACGAATTGTGGTGTTGTTTAAGGGAGACATAACTAGGGAGGGCAAGTGAGGCGACACCCACCCTAGAAAATAAATAAAAAACTCAGCTGCACAGCAAGCTACACAGAATCAGAATCTTTTATTGCGTAAACTGTGTACAAAGATCTTATACAAAATAGATATACTCAGAAACAATCGCGTTTGCGGGCAATTACCCTTTGCGGGCATGCAAAAATAAAGCCTCGTTGGTATGAGGTTACAAAAAACAATTAAAATTAAGCATTAATTAATCTAATGAATACAATAATTATACCTATAATATTACATTAAAGTCATTTTACCATATCTATCTACACAATATCTTTAAGAAAATACGAAATTTAACACTTCGATTTTTTGTGAACAATTAAAGTTATAGGGTGGACGTAACCTCACTTGCCCACCCTAGCTATGTTACCCTAATTAAAAATCCTGCTTACTTAAATGAGGGTATTTTACCCTATTTCTGTTTGGGTGTTAACGGCAAAAGTCTGTTTACGTAACATTTGGGTAATTTTTCTTTTTTTTTACTTTAAGAATTTTAAATTGTATATACATAATTAAATGAAGATGTATGCACAGCTGTGGCGACACCAACTGCCATCCGGGACTACACACGTAAGGATGCATGTGACTACACTTATTGCAGATCCCTAAAGGTACAAGTTCGCCCGGAGACCGCGACACGAGACCGCGATGCGAGATCGCGACCGGAGACCGCGACAGGCACTTGACTCTATGGAATTGTATGGACGCCAGTTCGCGCCGAGACCGCGATAGGAGACCGAGACACGTGTCGCGAGACATGTGTCGCGGTCTCGGCGCGAACTGGCGTCCATACAATTCCATAGAGTCAAGTGCCCATCGCGGTCTCCGGGCGAACTTGTACCTTTATTCTACTCATATCGTACTGAAGCATCAAAATCTTTGAGGCATTATGTTTGGTCTTTTCGATAAAGTTAATTTTTCCGTTGTGTAACTAAGAATGATAATTAGATATTTTTTAGGGTTCCGTACCCAAAGGGTAAAAACTGGACCTATTACTGATACTTCGCTGTCCGTCCGTCCGTTCGTTCGTCTGTCACCAGGGTGTATCTCATGAACGGTGATAGCTTCACAGTTGAAATTTTTCACAGATGATGTATTTCTATTGCCGCTATAACAACAAATACTAAAATTAAAATAATATAAATGTTTAATTAATTTAATTTAATTTATCTCAGGGCTCCCATACAACAAACAAACTTGTTTTTTTACCGTTTCTTGCTCGATACTAATAACGGTGACAGGTGGACGGTTTAACTATCCACAGAATGTTTAGTTTTATGTTCTCTTTAAATATAATTGATCAAAATACAATAAAAAATTAAGGGAAAAACCCAAAAAAAACCCCATAAAATAAGAGAGGTTCTCGCCGTTTATTTGCGAATCGGTACGGGACCCTTCGTGCGCGAGTCCGACTCGCACTTTGCCGGTTTTATTTATAGTATAGAATAACGGGACGAGTTTGTCACGTGCCTGATGGTTTGCAACATGCCTGCCCATAACCGCACAGTAATCGGAACACGAAGAGTCTAGACATTGGCTAATTCTTATCGTGGGGAAACTTTACTGAATTGGACGGATCGCAGCAGACTTGGTAGATTTCAATGCTTCAGTCCGAAAACAAATAGAAAGGCTGACATAAATCAATGCAGCTTAACCAATTGTTTGCGGATTAACGCTTACCATCATTGCATCGTGTAAATAACACTTAATGATTTATCATTAACTAGCTGTACCCTGCCACGCTTCGCTGTGGCACATTGTGATGCAAAAATTAGATAAAAACAATCCTTGATGCGGACTAAAATTTTAGCTCGATCGGTGCAGAACTTTTTGAGCTATTGAAGCGTACACAAACCAACATAATGCTTTTATATACATATAGAGATGTGTGATTATTTTATTAATTATCATTAATTTTAAGACAAAGCGTGTGTATACTTAATTACTTATGTATTAACGCATGAAATTTTACTTTTTTAATTTTTAAGATTATCGAATTATCTTTATTGCTGGAATAAGCAATGTGTCACTATATCCGAACCATAGGGTTGACACTTCACATAAATACAAATCTTAGTAACATGAACCAATAATCATCGATATAAACATTAGATGTGCCCTGAGCACCTTGGAAATAGTAATAAACTGCGTCTGCCTGTGTAGCGTAAGTGGTTTACACATAACCAATCTACTTGACCCCTAGAATCGCTAGCGGCGAGGTGTGCTGTGGTTCTACTTATGTTGGTTGTTGACAACGAATAGTGATAGGTAAAAACGTCTGGCGTGCACCGCTTCCTGCAACCGATTAGATCGGAAAGAGTGAGCTCACTCTTCCCAACAATGCCAATTCCGTGTGCCTAAAGTTTGAGAGGGCACATCCAATGGTTTACATGTAACGATGCCGATAATGTCTGTTCTATTTTCATATCCAGACGGAAGAAATCACCACTTACTATTATTCTTACTGAAATAAATGTGTGTATGTTACACACATTTATTTCAGTTAATTTCATAGCTTTAAGTGCTTTAATGTAATCTCAATTGCTGTAAACTGATGCCTAAGACAGTGTTTTTCAAACTTTTTTGTCATACCCCCTGACCCACTTCCCATGAACAAAAATAATACAAAAAATTATAAATGCGACAGTTTGGATGTTTGTTTGTTTGACCTCGCGTCGGAACGCCTGAACGGAACGGGTTGAAATTTGAAACACAGATAAACTTTAGTCTGGAATAAACAAGTAGGATTTCTAGCATGGAAACAACGGGAACAGGTAAACTACGCAAGTAAAATCGTAGAGCGCTGCTAAGGTGCAGTAGATACGAGTACGTGGTCTTGAAACTCATTATTTTGACATACGAAAAATAACTAATTGAAACTTTCTTTCCAAAATACGGCTTGGGTCGCTTCGAACGAAGACTGTGGCCGACGCTTGAAAGACAAATATGACTAAGCGACATGTTGGACGATATTTAGTTATGTTCATCATTGATAGACTACAGGCGCGTGAACAAAATTTATGGGTCTGCTGTATCATAAGCAGGATACCTGCTGGGTGTAGGGTGATAGAAAGGTGTAAAATAATAGGATTCAGCACTATGCCGGCATTTGAAAGCTGTCCAACTGAAAGTAAATTGAAGAGGGGGGGTCCAACTCTCGCTCTTTCCTTTTTGTCGCATGATTTTTGTACGGCATTGCGAAATAATTGATCATCCTAAATAGGTCTCCTGCTGTATCATATGACCCATAAATTTTGTTCACGGGCCTGTGCTCTATGACTCTCGTCTCCCTAGGACGAGTTTTGATGTCACTTTGTAGCCTGACAAAAAATATATTTTCGCAGTTTTCTTCGACCAAGCGACTAAAATTTTACGATTTATGAAAGATTTTTATTTAGCAGTTTATAATTTGGTTTGGCATTAAAAATCAAAAAGACTGAAGAAGTGATGACTAATGGGCTTTTTATGTTTTTTATTCTCTAATGCTAAACATAAACTTAAAACTGAAATACATACAAAACTTAAAAATACTCTATTGTAAAGTTGTTAAAGTGTCGCGTGTTTTAATTTCTGTCTTTGAAGCGTCGATTGTATATTCGTAGATTCCTCCTTATTAAAATACTAGCAACATCCACTACAGTTTTACTTCGAAATTGCCGTTCCCGTTATTTACTCGCGATAAAAAAGTAGACTATGTGTTAAACTGTATCCTGTGTGCCAGTTTTCAACGAATTCCTTTCAGCCGTTCCGTTTTCAATTCTTTCATACGTTGTAATTGGAACGTCTCTTGAAACCAAAGTTTGAAATCCACTGGTCCTAATATATTTTTCTCGCTACTAGCAACACAACTAATATTGATGTTTTATCCCACTGAATAATTTGTGGCAATTTACCATTATAGCCATCGTAACACCAACACCAGTTCCAAAAGAGGTTACGACGCCGCGTAAGAATTTTAATGTATTTTTCATGTCGGTGTCGCATGCATTATTTATAATTTGCATTTAAAGGGTTACCGTTCATTGCACCCGATCCACAATTAAATTATTGTTGAGCACCGGACTCTTTCCGACTGCATTGTCAATGAGGCGTTTTTAGACGAGACATACCTACAATTGCTTATAATAAATATTGGTGGACAATTCGCACACAATACGATCTGACCCCAAACTAAGCAAAGCTTGTAATATGGCGGCCAGATAGCTGATATAATACTTGTATAGATGTAAATACATACTTATTATACATAGAAACACCCAGACACAGTGCAAGCATTTGAATTCATCACACAAATATTAGCACTGGGTGGGAATCGAACCCACAACCCTCGGCTTCGCAGGCAGAGTTATTATCCACTAAGCCACGAGGCCAGTCATATTAAACATATTAGTCAGTTTAAACAATATGCTAAGAGGCGCTTTTCTGACATCTAACATGATTCGATTTTTTTTGTTTAAATCAAAAGCCCTGCCAATGTAAATCGGGCTGATGGACAAATATTTTCACAAATTACCTGCATATTTCTAAAACTGACAAATGATATGCAACAAAAATATTGCTTTATTTTATTTTTTGTTATAAAATATCGAAGTTTTGTAATCGTTTCGTAAATTAGTCTAATTTAACATAATTTTTAAAACTGTCCTAACTATCGCCGTTTAGTACGTAAATTAGTATTTTTATTTTCATTCTGAAAACGTCTCGTCCTATTATTCCGAACGGACATCGCAGAAACGGAATCATTCCGATTGCTTTGTGATTCGGTGCGTGGCTTTAAGAGCACGTATTGTACTCGTTATTACGAACAACTTGAAAAATAATTCTGAATCCGTTAAGAAGCACAAATAAAATTTCCACTATGAAAAATAAAATACTATGACGGTATGATGTGTGAGTTTTTTTTTATTAATTAACCTAATAAAACTTGGTCTGTCCGAATATCGTTTTGATATCGATATATCGTATGATGTGTTACGTATCTTATCGTATAGGGATCCCTACAGCTATATACAAGATGAGGATCTTGTCAATTAATTGAAACTGAAAAAAAATACAATTAATAAAAATAGTGTTTTAGTCGAGTGATCCATACATTTTGGTTCAACATCTGTACGGAATAGCAGATTTTGTGACAATTTCAAGTGTGTTCTCGAGACTAGTTTTAATAGTTGTTCGTAATTATGGGTATGACGCTTTTCCTATTCCTAGTTTTTTTGGGTGTATAATTTGAAATTGTTCGAGATTGGGAAATACTTAAACGTAAATAATGTTGTATTTAATTTAAGCTTTCAAGGATATGTTATAAATGTCGTATTTTTATTATTTGCATGTTTGTTGCCTAATGAACGCGCACTATGTCGAATCGGCTTCAAATTATTTATTCAGATAATAATACCAAAAACTTCAAAACTAGAGCAATAGCTAAATATTTTAACTCTGAAAAATACCTTTCCAGTCAAACGAGTAAATAACCAAATGATCGATGATTCGAGATGGTGCTAAATCCATATAGTGCGCGGGGATCCATTAACCTTCTAAAAAGTACTAAACTTTGCTGATTCATTTTAATAAAAATTAAACTCAATTGCTAATTGAATTATTCTAATATTTTAATGTATTTTTTTTATAATTCTACTAATGACATACCGCTGTATTACAATATTTAATTTTAGTTAAATTTTATTTGAGTTTATTTCGTGTTACAAACTTTAGTAAATAATTTTTAAATTGACAGACGAATAAAGGTATAAGTAATTGAAGTATAACTGATCTGCCTTTGCTCAAAAATGTCTCATTGTTCTGATTCCCAACGCAATCGGATTGATCTCGACATGGAATCGAACTCGTACTTTGTCTTATCCGTATAAAATGACAGAGACAAAGCATTGTCATTCCGAATTTGGTTTGCGTTCAGAATCAGTACCCAGGACATTTGGTCTCGCGATAAGTTCAAATTTGGAATACAGCGGTTAATATGTTGTCTGTTTTAATAATTATTTAAACCATCATAATCACTAATATTAGGTTTAGTTCAATTAAAATAAATTACATTTAACGTCACTTGATAATAATATTTTAGTGTTAATCGTTATTATTAACTTTGTTAATTCATATGTTAATATTTCAATCATTTCTTATAAAAGCAATGACTTGAGTCGCATTCTGCATATTTTGTGTGGACAGTTATTATCGTTTTGTTAAGTTGTATAGAAGTTACGACAGTGCTGCTATTGAATATAATAAAACAGTAACCAATACACATCGCGTCAGCTCATCGCTTTATTGGTCGTTGTATCTGTCATTGTTGTCTAAAGCAGCACAATCGAAAACCCCTTACAATCTAACAGAACGAAATGCACAATTCGGTATATGAGTTGTTTTCAAAATACAAATATAGTTCTCAATTTCGCCATAAGTAGCGCCTATGTTTAATTATTTAGATACATTTTAAGAAAATGAAACAATGGCGCCGCAGTTATCGAAATTGAAAACTAACACCAATAGATTTCTTTACATCCTAAAAATGCCTATCAAATGTACTAACTGCCATATTTCAAGCAAGACAGGTAAGGATAAGGTTTGCTAGTTGTAAGTTTATAAGCTTATTAATAATTGGCTAAATTTAGTCTACTGAATTTAGTCGTTACTGAATTCAGTTAAGTGTGACAGAATTCAGTAAGCTAGCTTACTACATTCAGCACGAAGATTGCTTGGCTAAATTTAGTCGACTGAATTCAGAAGCAAATCTATAAGCAAGGTTAGAAGACTGAATTTTGAAACAAGTTCAAGTGGATGTTTCAAAATTCAGTCTTCTAACCTTGCTTATAGATTTGCTTCTGAATTCAGTCGACTAAATTTAGCCAAGTGTAATAAACCTTTTAAAGAATACGGAGAATCTTTACTTAACACATATTTCGTGCGTGATACATAAATATATCCGTATATTAGGCTGGTTTTCCACTAGAGATGTGCTACCAAAGAGTTTACAAATACTACGTGTCGAGTTAGATTTTCCGCACGGTTCCTTTGTGTCAATCATGAGCGGATGACGTGCATATTTTCTATGACAAAAATGGGTGCGTGTACTTATGTACGCGCGTGAGAAGTTATACTTCTTTTATTTTATTAAATTTATCGCCACCGAAAATTCATCCAATATATAACATTCAAATACTGGCAATACATTGTCCAATCTTTCAATAATTTATTTGATTCTTGAGCTGAGCCAGCTGAGCAAAGTTGACAGAGAAGAGCGGCAACAGCGCGTTACCCGCGTATGTCACGAGCTGGCAACGTAGCGCGTCTTCGCCGTATAATTACTATTATGTATTCTATGCCTAGTAGCGGCAACCGTACGACACTATCTGTGTTCACTCACACATTGACATAAATGAACAAAAAATTCGATGTTATTTCTACTATTAATCTACAATTTTCTTCAACTAAATATGAAATACCGCAAATAAAGACCAATTTAAATGCCAACTATAGTCATTTCAGTGTAAAATTATACTCTCGTCGCCCATGAATGGTCAAATAGATTAGTATGAAAATCGAACCACCTTAAGCAGACAACTTCATACTGTTAATTTTGTGTCACAGGTGCGCGCGCATCTTAAAATTTCACTCTCATCATTTTTTCATAACGCACCTAAAGAAGTATAACTTCAACAGTGTTATGTGCAATGTGCAAAGTGTGGCAATACAATGTGCCGCGACAAAACTACGACACTTCTACAAGAGCGACAAGGCAAGAAAGATGCTACCCGTGCTTTCGTGTCTGTCTGTCTGTGTATGGAGTGTCAATGTCAACCACCCCGAAAATGTCAGTATGACGTCATTCGAAAACGCAGCAGCGCCGAATGTTTGTCGGACTCGCAAAGTTTTACATTACTATATATTAATCAAATTTTAGTTCGTTGAACTGGGGACTAATAGCTTCCAACTAGGGATAGCACACATCCTTCTAGTAAAAAAAAAATGGTTGTCTGTAAAGTCGGTTGGTTTACGGACGATAGTTTAACGTGACGTCATAACAAAACGTTGATAGATGCGGCGCAAGCGTACAATGAGCGTAACGGGACAATCAGCATAACGGGCCACTTTTTCGTGCATCGTGCATGCAGCCGGTGATCATCGATTTATTAGGAGCTGTCACGTCAAAAAAACAGCTTAGTTGAAATCATTTCCACCAGTGCTATGCTTTATAGGATAATCAAACGCATCCATAGAAACGTAGTAGAGCGCATCTCTGGAGGACAAGCCGCCTTTAATATATAGACCGCAGGCCCGTGAACAAAATTTACGGGTCATCTGATACAGCAGGAGACCTATGTAGGATGATAGAAGGGTATAAAGTAATAAGATCGAGCACTATGCCGTCACTTGTAAGCTTGTTGTTGCACTTGTTGCGGAATAATAGATTAGAAGATAATTTATTTGACATGTAATTTTGGAATTTAATTTAATCTTATTGAAATGACATGTATGTATTGTATGTACCTAGCTAGAATTTACTATTGAATTGGAATTGTAATGAATTTTAATATCCTTTAATATGACATGTAACTACTCGTTATCAATAAAAGAGTATGAGTATGAAGAGTTATTGAAACTATAAAAATTATAAATTTTAAAATTCTTAATGTTAGTTTGTGAAAAAAATTCATGATTTTCCGAAGATTTACAGAGTAAGTTTGGTCATTTGATTATGTTCGGCTTTGGTTCCATACAGTTTCAATACCTCTTCTAATACATTATTTCGCAATGCCGTACAAAAATCATGCGACAAGGAGAAATGATCAACAGCACTCAGTTGGACAGCTTACAAGTGACGGCATAGTGCTCAATCTTATTACTTTATACCCTTCTATCATCCTACATAGGTCTCCTGCTGTATCAGGTGACCCATAAATTTTGTTCACGGGCCTGCAGTCTAATATTTATATTTTGTGTGTACTGAGTAACAGTTTTTTGCAGAAGAGACGCCGGTGAAAGTGCCCACGGGAGTTGTGGCCGGGGAGGTCAACGAGGCCCTGCAGCAGCAGCTCAAAGTCCTCAGCTGGTGAGTTTTCTAACATCATCATCATCATCCATAGCCTTTACAATCATATAACCCTATTTGAAGGTTTTGAGCAATTAAGAAATTGATAATTTAGGATTAATTCGCGTTCCTGTCATTTTTTCGCTATCAGAAGTAGCGTATATCTACTAATATTATAAAGAGAAGATTCTTTGTTTGTACGCTAGGATCTTATTTTTCTATTGTATAGTCGATTTATCGAGGAAGGGTATAGGCTGTATAACATAACGCTACTATCAATAGTAGCGGAGCATGAATGAAGAATGTAACAAAAACAAAAATATTTCTTTTTGGAGAGTTTTCGCACTGTACGTTGACTTGACAGCATGTGTCCAAGAATTGCGTTATCACTACATAAATAAGAAAAACAAAATGGTATGGTATGGTATGATGATATCAAAACTTAGAACTTAGAAATAGATAGCTTACTTTGGAGACTACGCGGGTGAAACCGGAGGGCGTGGCCTGGCCATCATGGCATGGCCATCTAGAAATGCGTCAGCCAATGCGAAATGCTGACACATTTCTAGATAGCCATGCCATTATAGCCAGGCCTTTCAGCATTTCCCATTGGCTGGCGCATTTCTAAATGATCGATGGCTATGGTCCCGAGTTTACCCGAAGATTTCTTATCATACCCGAGCGTGACGCTAGAATTCAATTCACAGCCCACGAAAAATCTGTCTAGGCGCGCCAAAAGAAGTTTTCACTTCAAAAATATTTGAGGGAGAGTCTACGAGGGAAATCTACGCATATAATGCACCTAAATACGCGCATAACGCTAATGCATGTTACGCACATATAATCCTCCTTTAGCATTAAGCTTTCATTCAAATCAAATTATTTAAACATCGAGCAGGGCGTTGCCAATGTCTGAGCGTAGTCGTGACATTATTGGATTCGTATTGTGGGCAGAGCAGCGACAGCAGCTGGGTTTTTGGAGACATATTACATCTTATGTTATACCTTTAAACGAGCTAATCTTGTAGGTATATATATTATATATGTATAATTTGAATCTCGGAAACAGCTCGAACGATTTTCATGAAATTATGTGTACAGGGGTTTCGAAGACGATAAATCGATCTAGCTAGGTTTTATTTCTTAAAAACATCATTTTATGCGCGTTTTTAGACAATGAAAAACTCCTACAATGTGATTAGAATATGATAACTTATTTCGCCACTGTTCTTTCAGTCTAAATGGCTTAGACGGAATATGCTCGCCCTCAAATTCAAAAGGCCCTGGTTCGAATCCTGATGGTTACACTCGGGGTTTTTCTTTTGGTTTTTCCTTTTATAAACGCATTTAATTCGCATCTAAGTAGGTCTAAGTAAGTCATCACTACGTAATTCGTACCTGACTAAATATCATTTTAAAAAATCGAGCAAAGCTCGGTCAACCAGGTACTTCTCTTTGTTTGGAGAGTACTCGATGTATACGAGAGTTGTGTAACCAAGAATGTGCTAGTACAGTTGATAGAATCCCATGATGTTCAACATGAATTCGCTGCTCTTCAATTCCAACTATACTTACTACTTAATGTTTACTTTTATTTGTACTTTTGTTATTTGTACTACGTAATGTATAGGACTTAATCACGATTTAATTCATTGTTTAAATACCTCGACGTTTCGGCAGCGTTACAACCGCCGTGGTCACGAGAAGACTGACAATATACTTACTACTTACTGAAATATGGAATTGTGACGCTATATATGTGAAGACTTTAATGATTTTTATTCATGCTAACACTGACCATTAACGCCCACAATCGGAATCCTACATGTCATGATAAGGCCTTCCTGATGTCGATGGGAAACTCACGGTGTCGTGTTGTAGGACGTTGGAGCGCGAGAAGTCTGCCCGCGTGGCGGCGTGTCGGCGCGCCGAGGCGGCGGCGGCGCGCGGCCTGCGCCCGCTGCAGCACCCGGCCGCGCCCGCCGCGCGCGCGCGCCGCTCCGCCGCCGCGGCGCTCCAACGCGACCTCGACAAACTGCACTCCGTATGTATACTACACTGTGGCTATCTATAGCGAGAGCGGGACCTTGACAAACTGCACTCCGTATGTATACACTACACTGTGGCTATCTATAGCGAGAGCGGGACCTTGACAAACTGCACTCCGTATGTATACACTACACTGTGGCTATCTATAGCGAGAGCGGGACCTTGACAAACTGCACTCCGTATGTATACACTACACTGTGGCTATCTATAGCGAGAGCGGGACCTTGACAAACTGCACTCCGTATGTATACACTACACTGTGGCTATCTATAGCGGAAGCGGGACCTCGACAAACTGCACTCCGTATGTATACACTACACTGTGGCTATCTATAGCGGAAGCGGGACCTCGACAAACTGCACTCCGTATGTATACACTACACTGTGGCTATCTATAGCGGAAGCGGGACCTCGACAAACTGCACTCCGTATGTATACACTACACTGTGGCTATCTATAGCGGAAGCGCGACCTCGACAAACTGCACTCCGTATGTATACACTACACTGTGGCTATCTATAGCGGAAGCGGGACCTCGACAAACTGCACTCCGTATGTATACACTACACTGTGGCTATCTATAGCGGAAGCGGGACCTCGACAAACTGCACTCCGTATGTATACACTACACTGTGGCTTCATAGTCATAGCAGTCGACGTCCCTTTCATCTCCACGAGGATGACGCCACCGTCGTGCGACTAGAGCGAGAGCTCAGCAAGCTGCAGAAGGTACATATACTAGTACTACACAGTGGCTTCTTCATAGCAGCAAACGTCCCTACAAGATGTCCATATCTCTCCCAAAGATCTCCACAAAGACCGATCCAGGGTCGCCTGCATCCAACGATTTCCAGCTACCTTCACCAGATCGTTGGTCCATCTTGTAGAAGACCTGCCGACGCTGATTCTTCCGGAACATGGTCTAACCTTTCCGCCGCAAAGGCAGTTCTGCGAGCTACGTGCCTCGTCCACTGTTACTAAAGTTTGGCAACTTGTCTAGCTATGTTGGTTCAATCGATCAGCAGCCCTCGAAATGTTCCCACTGCTGGGACTCAGGCCTTCTCTCGCAAGGAGAGAGTTACGGCCATAATCCACCACGCTGGCCCAGTGCGGGTTGGTGGATGACACCCGACTTCGAGAGATTCTAGTTACATGTCGCTTTCCTCGCGATGTTTTCCTTCACCGTTTTAAGTTAGCGGCACTACGCACATGACTTCGAAAAGACAGTGGTCCGTGTGGGGTTTGAACCCGGGGTCTCCGGATCGGCAGGCGCCGTTCTCCCGACTAGACCAGCCGTAACTGCTGTATGACTGGAGTTTCACCAATTTCGCGACGACTAGTAACGATGGGTGAATAGGGATGTTCTATTAACTTGTTCATCTGTCCCACCAGGAGTGGACGCTGTTCGTGGCGCGCTCCGGCCTCGTGCAGTTCCCGTCCGAGCCGGGGAAGTACGCGCGCGCGCTTCGGACGCACAAGGAGAAACAGCGAGAGATCAGGGCGCAACTCGAGGTAATTATCATAATATCTATATGTATTCGTGAAAATGGGTATACAAGAACAAAATAACATTTTGATTAACCCCCGACTACTTCGGATTTGTTATCTGTACAACATTCTACTAGTCAAGCGCTTTAATTTGAAACGCATTAGGTTGTAAAAAAAAGAAATGTATATCGCCATTTTGTGGTAGCGGCCATCTTGGATTTGAAATTTGTTATAGTGTAATGTCTAACTAGTCAACCCCTTTCATTTGATACCCATATTGAGGTAGCTTGTAAAGAAATATTTTATCCGCCATTTTGTGGAGGCAGCCATCTTGGATCGATATTAACCAAATATAGCTAAGAACATCCGCACGGATATTAACCTTCAATTTTTTAAAAAAACCGCATCGAAATCGACCCATTCGTTTGACCTCTACGGTGCCACAGACAGACATACACACAGACAGACAGGCAGACATCGACGTCAAACTTATAACCCCTTTTTTGGTCGGGGGTTAAAAAGGATATGAAATATTATAAATCTGAAGAGTCTGTTTGATATAATCTGAGGAACTACAGGACCGAATTAAATTTTTTAACCTATTTTAGTAAAATTTGCACACCATGTGCTATTTGATCCAACTTGAAAGATAACATAGTTTTTATTACGATAAATTAGCTCTACTGGCCTCGTGGCTTAGTGGCCTGCGAACACGAGGGTCGTGGGTTCGATTCCCACCCAGTGAAAATATTTGTGTGAAGAATTCAAATATTTGCACTGTGTCTGGGTGTTTTTATGTATAATAAGTATGTATGTTAGGATCAATTTCTTTACTTTAAGATCGCGAAGGTATTATATATTAGTATCAAGAAAAATTCACTTCTCAACCGCAAACTAGATGGCGTTGTTTGTGCTTAACACACGTACATGATTTGTTTATTAGTATCTGTAGGTTTCAATCAAAATTATGCAATAAACGAGATTCCCACCCTGCACTATCATATACCTTTAAACGACCAATTCTTGTAGGTATATATGTATGTAGGTATATATATATATAGAATCGGAATCTCGGAAACGGCTCGAACGATTTTCATGAAATTATGTATACAGAGGGTTTCGGGGACGATAAATCGATCTAGCTAGGTTTTATTTTTTAAAAACATCATTATATGCGCGTTTTTAGAGACAATGAAAAACTCCTACAATGTCATTAGATAACGATAACTTATTTCGCCACTGTTCATTAAGTCTAAATGGCTCAGACGGAATATGCTCGCCCTCGGAGTCAACATGCCCCTGTTCGAATCCTGGTGGTTACACTCTGAATTTTTCTTTTTGTTCTTTTTTTTCTTAGAAAATTTTATACTTAGAGCCTTTTATAAACGCATTTAATTCGTATCTAAGTAGGTCTAAGTAAGTAATCACTACGTAATTCGTACCTGCCTAAATATCATTTAAAAAAACCGAGCAAAGCTCGGTCAACCAGGTACACTGCGCGAGGTATAAGATGAGCTTTGCATTAGTGTGAGTGATCACCAATCAGGCAGGAGCTTGAAATTTTGTCCGCGAGGTATAGGCTGAGCTTTGCATTAGTGTGAGTGATCACCAATCAGGCAGGAGCGCGGCGAGACAGAATGGCGCCGCGCCTAAGGCCGGTTGTCACACCTACACTATCCATGTACACTCACACAAATGCAAAGCTCAGCTTATGCCTCGCGGAGTGTACTTGTGTTTTTATTAGAACAGGGAACTTCCATTTACAATGTATTTAAAACTACAAGCTTTGTTCTGTTTGGGGTCAGATGGTGTTGTGTGTGAATTGTCTACCAATATTTATTTATTTATTTTTAAGCGACTTCCAAAAAGGAGGAGGTTATCAATTCGAACCCTATGTTTTTTTTTGGTTTTGAAGTTGGTTTAATTTTTGCACAAAAATAGTTTATTTATGTATCTGAGCGAAGCCGAAACAGGCCGGTAGTCATGTATACTTATTCTAGCGGTGGGTCCCGGAGTCTCGTGTAAAGAGTATGTATTAGATTGTTGCCAATTTTTAACCACTCTGATTTGTTTTCCGTCAGGCGCGTTTGTTGGAGCTACAAGACGAGGCCAGGAGACAGCTTCTGCTGCACCGTCCGTGGCGCTGCGTGCACGCCGACCTAGCGCCCTTCCCCGCCACCGAGCTGGCCGCGGTGAGTGTCACTGTACTGATGTGTTTACTGAGACAGCATGTTGGTACACCGGCCGTGGCGCTCGCACGCCGACCTAGCGCCCTTCCCCGCCACCGGGCTAGCCGCGGTGAGTGTCACTAATGATGCATTTACTGAGACAGCAGGTTGGTACACCGGCAGTGGCGCTCGTACGCCGACCTAGCGCCCTTCCCTGCCACCGGGCTAGCCGCGGTGAGTGTCACCGTACTGATGTGTTTACTGAGACAGCATGTGGGTACACCGGCCGTGGCGCTCTCACGCCGACCTAGCGCCCTTCCCCGCAACCGAGCTAGCCGCGGTGAGTGTCACCGTACTGATGTGTTTACTGAGACAGCATGTTGGTACACCGGCAGTGGCGCTCGCTTTAAACTTTGTGGCTGCTGATAGCGATTTCTACAGCTAAGTACTTATAGAGCGATTTTCACCCGCGCCCGCCGCGGCTATGGAACTACGGTTTTATTTAAAAACTCACGAGACCGCTAATTTTCGCGGTTTCGCAGCCGCAGCGTGCGAGATTATCGCCCGCTAACGGACGGTTAATAACAATTAACGCTACTCGCGACCGCGCGCGACGCGAGCGTAAAACGCGCCGTGAGTTGTGTTCATAATTTGTACATCTGCATTCTACAGAAGCTCCAGGCCCACAACCGCGACGGGTGTGGCCGAAAATCGCTCTATGAGTTAAAAAAAAAATAACTTATTTTATATTTAGATGCACATAACCTATAATAGTTTTGCTCTTGACCACCATCTCCCTGATGCTAAGCGACGATGCGGTCTACGATGGAGCGTGCGTACCTAGAAGAAAACGATTCTCTCGATGTGTCTCGAAGTCGAGTCTCGAAGTGTCTTCAAGACACCAAGGTTGTAACCATCGGGGAAAACCCACTCAGGCAACGCATTCCACAACCTAGACGTTCTTATCACAAACGTGGAGTCAAATCTATTCGTTCTTGGTTTCGGAACATCAACCATGAAACGATGTCGCTTTTTCGAGATACAAGAAGGCCGATATAAAAAAGGGCAAGGTGGTATTAGATCATGCCGATCAGTTTGCACACTCTCCAAAGTGTACCCGATAAAAAAACCGATAAGCTAGCAATTTTTTTTAAATAAGGAGTGACGAGACGAGCAGTCCATGTGCCTGATAGTAAGCAACATGCCTGCCACATAACAGCAAAGTGACACGCAGTTATTGGAACGTGAAGAGTCCAAATCATTACCTAGCACTGCACTGCGCTCGTAACCCAGAAATCTAAGATGTTAGATCTCTAAGCCCTGTAATTTCTCTGGAAACGTTGCCCTTCAAACCGGAACACAGTAATGTTTGCACATGCTGCTTGGCGGTAGGATAACTGGCAAAGGTGTGGTACTGCCCCAGGCGGACTCTGCCAAGAGTCCTACCACTATAGAATACCTAGAAATAAGGCAAAACAAATAGTCCAAGATTCCAGAGTCGCCAGACGTCACGTATTTTCTGATGGATGAAATGTGGACGATTGAGTAGAGTTAGTACGTACTAAGAACACATGCTTACCTGCCAACTTGCTTAGACGGCCAATTTTGAGATATGGGGTCCAGAAGATACATTACTTACTTACGTATTTTCTGAAAACTGATTTTCACGTATGTTATAGGCAATATCTTTAACAAGAATAAAATTAAACATTTTGATTAACCCCCGACTACATCTGATTTGTTATCTGTAAAACATTCTACTAGTCAATCCATTTCATTTGATACCCATATTAAGGGAGTTGTGAAAAAAGAAATGTATTTTCCCATTTTGTGGTAGCGGCCATCTTGGATTTAAAGTTTGTCATAGTGCAAAGTATTCTACTAGTCAACCCCTTTCGTTTGATACCCATGTTGAGGTAGTAGTGAAAAAATAATATGATTCGCCATTTTGTGGTGGCGGCCATCTTGGATTTGATTTTTTTATAATGGATAGTATTGTACTAGTCAAGCCTTTTCATTTGATATCCATATTAAGGTAGGTTGTAAAGAAATATTCTGTCCGCCATTTTGTGGAGGCAGCCATCTGGAATCATCATAGCTAAGAAAATCCGCACGGATATTAACCTTCACATAAAAAAAACCGCATCGAAATCGCTATATCCGTTTGAGCTCTACGGTGCCACAGACAGACACACACACAGACAGACAGACATCGACGTCAAACTTATAACACCCCTTTTTTGGTCGGGGGTTAAAAATAAGGCCCCAATACTGCAAGACACTTTCCGTCGGCCGCTTTAAAACTCTATTATTTTGGGAATTTTATACTTGATGTCTGGCGGCCCTGGGATCTTACTCTACAAGAACAAAATTAAAAAATTTGACTAACCCCCGACTATCTCAGATTTGTTATCTGTACCACATTATACTAGTCAAGCCCTTTCATTTGAGACCCATATTAAGGGAATTGTGAAAATAGAAATGTATTTCGCCATTTTGTCGTAGCGGCCATCTTGGATTTGAAATTTGTCATGCAAAGTATTCTACTAGTTAAGCCCTTTCATTTGATACCTATATTGAGTTAGTAGTGATAAAAAAAAAATAATTCGCCATTTTGTGGCGGCGGCCATCTTGGATTTGAAATTTGTTATACTGTATAGTATTCTACTAGTCGATTCCCCTCCTCCTGAGTCGAGTCCCTTTCATTTTATACCCATATCGAGGTAGGTTGTGAAGAAATATTTTGTCCGCCATTTTGTGGAGGCGGCCATCTTGAATCGATATTAAACAAACATAGCTAAGAACATCCGCACGGATATCAACTTTCAAATAAAAAAAACCGCATCGAAATCAGCCCTTCCGTTTGAGCTCTACGGTGCCACAGACACACACACATACACACAGACAGACAGACAGACAGACATCGACGTCAAACTTAAAACACCCCTTTTTTGGTCGGGGGTTAAAAAGCAAAGTAAAAGCACGTATTCATTCGGTTTATGTCCTCTCAGGCGCTCTCGTCGAATACGGTGGAACTGGGCACGGTTCGGTTCCCGGCGGCGGCCGGCATCGGTGACGACACCATCTACGTCACTCCTTCGCAACTCACCAGGTCGGTATCATGATGATTATAGCCTTAAACGCTCCACACACGAGTCCTAAAATCAGAAAAAAATAACATAAAAGTAGTGGGGCGGAGCCTACATCGCACCATAAATAACCAATCATATCCTACATCGCACCATATGATTGGTGATTTATGGTGCGATGTAGGCTCCGCCCCACTACTCTTATGTAATTTCCTCTGATTTTAGGACTCGAGTGTGTGGAGCGTTAAAATAATGAACAATGATTTTTTTACTTTGTATGGAAAAAAAATGCTGTGCTTTCATGTCTAATATTCACATATGTGATTCCCTACCTAGTATAGATGAACTACAATAAATATTGTTGGACCTTTCCGCCACACGTTGTATAAGTATTCTATCAGTTATCTGGCCGCCATATTAGAAGCTTTGCTTAGTTTGGGGTCAGATGGTGTTGTGTGTGAATTGTCCACCAATATTGTCCACCAATCCACCAATAATATGCGTTTCAAATTTCATCCCGAACCGTTGAGATGTTAAGACGTGATTGAGCATCAAACATCCAAACGCTAGTTTGTATATTAGATAGATAGATACTCTTTATTGACACACCAAAAAAAAAAGGATACATAGCAAAAAAATAAACAAAACATGGTAACGTTAGTAGAGCTATTTATTTAAGTACCCGCCCCGGCTTCGCACGGGTGCAATGCTGATACTAAATACAAGTACCTACTAATAAAATTCCGGTCCGGCGGCAAGACGTTTCGTTTTACGTAGTAGTGCGACGGACGCACGCAATTGATGGAACGAAACGTGCTTCACACCAAAGATGGCGACAGCGGTTTGTTTGTCAGTGACATCAGAATGAGACGATCTTCTTAGGATTCACCGAGCGGGTGCCGGGTCCATCGTGTGGCAGAGAGAGAGAAAACTCGAGTAGATCCCGAGACTTGTGACTCGGGCGCAGGTTTAAGGGGCCCCTTTCTGACGTACATCAACACTCACCTTCACTACTCGTTTTTCGCTCCCTGCCCAGCCAAATCTGATATGAGCCTACTAGTACAGCTTTAGATACTCGTTCTAGTATAGAACTTACTGCACTTCTGGATAAGCCAACGAAATTCTCCATAATCCGAATTTTGTGGACATTTGTTGTCGACTCAAAATCAATATTTTTAAGCTATTGCATAGCTTTTATCGCGGGCCTGGGGACCGAATTTTAGTGATCCTGCATCTCTTCACAAGAAAGAGGGATGGAAGACCGTAACGCCGTCCTCCCCACTTTTTTTTTTTTTTTTTTTATTTAAATTAGCCACTCCACAGACTCCGGGGTCCGTGATCTTTGTCATTACAATTATATATTATTATTTTTTACACATATTTTGGATAAGGAGAAGAAGAGGAAAATAGGAGGGGAGTTGGGTACATTTAATATCTAATTCTAGTGCTCGTCTGTAGAGCCGATCACTACCGGCTGGGATTCCGCTAGTAATCGACTCGACATCGAGTGTTTGCCTAATTGCCTTTTGCCATTTGCCTAAGCTGCCTCCTCCCGGCCCAGAGCCTCCACAACGGCCGCATTTCTGTCCCTGATAGCCATCTGTAGGTTGAAATCTCGGATGGTCTTTGGTGATGCAGCCCACGTTCGCCGCACGAAACGACCGATGGCGTCGTCGGTGTCGTCAGCGTAGTATGTGAAGGTCCCCGTGTGCCGTGAGATTGCAACAACCGCATGGGGTACGCTCTCGTGCAGCTTCATGTTTGCCTTGGTTTTGATTGCGATTACCGACTCGTATGTTAGTCCCTGAGCTTCATGGATGGTAAGGATGCGTGACCCGGTGCCTGACCCATAACCCTGGTTTGTCAGGGTCTCCTTCTCCTCTTGAGTGTGAACCAAGAAGAGGTGTTTGGTAGGTTGTTGGGTATTTGCGCTCCCTTATATCTTCTCTGCTCTAGGGACTTTATACGGGGCGCTGAGGAGTACATACCGGAGTATATTTCCCTCAGCGCATATGCGACGTCCATTGGGTTTCGATGTGTGCAGAGCAACTCCTGGCTGATCTTTGTTACCAGGTTCGGGCGATGATACCTCATTTCGAAGAGATTTTCCCTGTCGATATAAGGCAACTGATTGATGTCTCCAATGAGGACAATTTCACCAACACCAGACAGCCTTGAAGCCATCACAATGGCTCCAAAATGGTTCATGAGAGCTTCGTCCACCATGAGGCGGCTGAAACTTTCTCTACCGAAACCATTTACCAGAGCAGAAGCCATGGTTCGCACTCTGGTTTTGACCAGGTTTCCGATTCGGTGCGATAGCTTTTCTCTTAGATCTTTTGCTGCCTCAGTTGTTGTAGTGATGATGGCGTCCTTGTCCACGTCGAAGTATCTAATCACCCATGTTGTTTTTCCACATCCTGGAACTCCGTTGACCCACTGTATTCTCGGTACCTCCCAATTTTCCCAACCTGCTTTGACGTTTCCGTTCCCTTCGATGGTCTTGGCCATCTCTAGGATCTTATCGTCCAGCATAATCTTGGTGCATCGGGCAGTAACTACAATTGGGTCGTTTGGTGGTGTCGCATAAACAGGCACTCCCGCGCGCTCTGTCTCTCTCTCGTTCAGTGTCACGAAGCCATTTTCTGCACTGTAAGCTGCCATATACTGTCCTGTCATGGTTCCCTTGATGACCCGGGAAGTGACATTATTGTAAATGGCTGCTTCGGCCTCCTCGAGTTTCGCCTTTAAAAGGCTTTCACTTCCTAGCCTATAGGACTGCATGATGTTTTCGCAGGTCTTGAGGTTGACTTGTCGTGTCGCGCTCAGTGTGGCTATGAATTCGATGAAGGCGTTACGTGCATGGCTCCGCGGCTCCGAAGCCGTGACATAGCGGGGCGGTTCTACCTGTCCCATGTCGGCTCTCGTTCGGCTCATTTGTTGCTGTGAAGCTGCTTTGGGGTCTTTGACGTCAAGGGGTGATGAATGGGATGTGATTCGGAGTACGCTCCTTGCTGCTGCGTTGAAGGCAGTCACGAACGCCGTGTTGGTGCCTCGGCTGCCAGTTAGATTGGCTGAGGCTTTTTCCGCGGCTGCCTTCTGCTGTGCTCTTTCGGAGCCGGTTTGGATGGTCGAACTAGGAACAGGATGTCCCCAGCTATCGGGTGCATTTGTTTGGTCGTGCGAAGGGGCTCTGAGGAAGCTCAGATTTTCTCCCCTGTCTTCGTATACGACAATCTCATGATGTTTAGAGGCCTCAATGCAACCCAGCAGGTCTGCGACTCTTGCTCTTGAATATTCGATTGCCATCGCATCCACGCTTATCACCCGGGGTGCTTCACCTGCATTTCTGCTCAGATGTGCGCACTTGCCTGTGTGAAAGGCGTCCGACCTTCCGAGTACTCTATTAGTGCAATCGTTTTGTTTTTCGATCGCACCAACCGAAATCGGTGGCCATCTACCTCGCACACCGGCATGGCGTCGTAGGTTTTCCGCTTCATTGTGACTTTTGCGGTACTCCCATTGAGCAGGCAAGACAATCCAGGTGACAAACGGGCTCGTTTCCGTTCCCAGGCGAAGCAAAAGCTTATTCCGAATCTTTCTTTGTTGCTGTCCATGAAGAGAGCCACTCCGCGGATACGGATCCCTGCTTCTCCTAGGTCTGCGTTCTCCAGTAGTTGTTTGACGGAGATGCTCTTCGAGGAGTTATGTTGGGCGGAAACCGCATGCCACGTGGCGTCCACAGACAGCGGGGCAGGGTGTGGTGGCGATGGAGGGCGCGTATTTGAGTTAGTGGAGTTTCTCATGGCCGCTATGCGGAATGAGCTCTCCATGAAGGACAGGAGCCGTGTTCTGTTGTCTGGATCTACTAAGATGTTGTGGAGATCCGAGACAACCAGCCTTCTGTCGATCATAGATTCGAGCTCATGTCTTGCGACCATGAATCGGGGACAATCGACTAGCACGTGCCAGACCGTTTCGGGTTGGTCGGGGTCACACTCGCATGCCGGACTGTTCTTGAGCTTAAATCTGTACAGGTAATCTGCTATTCCTCCGTGACCCGTCAACGCTTGTACCTGGAAGGGAGTCAGTTTCGTGGTTCTCATCACCCGATATGCGTTTGCTATATCGGGGAGGAACGTCTGGGTGACTTTTCCGGTGTCCGAGGTCTCATATCGATCCTGCCATTTCTTGACCGATTCTTCACGGATTTTCCTTTTGACGTAGGACAAGGGGATCCCCTCGTAGTCCCTGGGTGACTCCGTGAGTGCCGCCGATTTGGCCAGTTCGTCGGCTCTTTCGTTGCCGACGGTGCCAACATGCGCTCTCACCCAGAAAAGACGAAGAGATCTCCCTTCAGCATTTATCTGTCCAATGTTTTCCTTTACGCACTTAACCAAGGGGTGGCTCGTTTTGGGTTACTTAGCAGTTCGAGTGAAGATCAGGAGTCACTCAGGACATTGACTTCGGGTCCTTGCTCTTTAACGCCATTTGAGTTGCCCGGTAAAGAGCATAAAGTTCCGATTGAAAGACTGTGCATTCGGGTGGAGCTTGAAGGTCGAGTTCTTGACCTCTCTGCCATTCTCCCACCATGTTAGAGCAGCTCCGACTTTACCTTCAATTTTACTGCCATCAGTATAAATTTGAGGCCCTTGTGGAAGATTGGAGGTGTCTTCTAGGAGCTCGTACTCTACGGAAAACTGCGTTGACGGATGAGGTTGGTCCAGGCAGTTAACATTCCGTTCGAGTTCCACTTCTGGTGGGAGGTAGTCTTGGGAGAGGTTTTTTTACTCTGTACAAATTTGCCGCTTCCTGTATTCTCAGATTCAGGGAAGCAGTCCGGAAAGAGCAAGTGCTGCTTTCAGAGAAACAGTACGGTAAGACTTACAGATTTTTGGGCAAAACCTCTTTGGATAGCGTTCAACTGAGACTTGTTTTCCTCGAAGTCTGCCGCTTGCGCCCATACACTTGAGGCATACATGATGATAGGTTCCACCACAGCGACGTAGATAGTTCTCGTGATTTCGCCATTTAATCCCCAGGTCACCTTCGCTGCACATGCTAGCTGTTTATAAATGTTCGCCACTTTTTACATTGGGCGGTCACATGTGCTTTAAAGTTGAGCCGTCGGTCGATCAGTAGGCCTAGCAGTTTGACTTCCTCGACCAGGTTGAGCCGGACGCCAGACATGACTATGTTTGGAGGTTCGTACTTCAACTTTTTGTGAAAAGCATCGCGTTGGTTTTATGCGCTGCAAAGTTGAGTTTGTTGATTTTACCCCATTCCACTGTCATGCTCAGCGCCCTGCCCGCTTGCTGTTCGATGATGTTCGGACTGCCTGTAAATACGAGAACGACGTCGTCCGCGAATGCTTGACAGTATACTCCCTCAGCTTCTAGCATTCGCAGTAACGAGTCTAGGATCACATTCCAAAGGTTGGTCCACAGATGGACCCTTGGACGCATCCCTTGGTTGTTTCCTTCTCATAGACTGCTCTTGCATAGTTGACCTTGATTTTACGGCCGCTGAGGTATGAGTTTACCATGTCGTAGAGGTTTGTTGGGCACCTCTTCTTCGCTAATTGATTTTTGAGGGCGGGCCACCATGCATTGTCGAAAGCGCCTTCTATATCCAGGAGATTAGGAGTACGGTGTCTTTACTGTCTACTCCTTTTTTAATGTGCTCTACCAGATCATAGAGGGCGTCCTCGGTGCCTCTTTGGGGCATGAAGCCGTACTGTTTCCTACTGATGGTTGGGAGGAGATGCCTTTGGAGTCGGTTTGCCAGAAGCTTTTCCACGATTTTTCCGGGAACGGACAGAAGACCTATGGGGCGGTAAGATTTTGGATGTGTGTAATCTGTCTTACCGGGTTTTCGTAATATGACCACGTGCGCCTCTTTCCATTGCTTGGGAAGTGTTTCAGTGACAAGCATTTGTTTGCTATCGCCAAGAAAACCTCCCATTCGCAACGTATGGCTGCTGCGCAAATATCAGCGGTTAGCCCGTCTGTACCGGGGCTTTTTCGGTTTCAGAGTTCTCAATACTGATTCCAGTTCCGCTGATGTGAATGGTGGATCATTTTCCGGTAAGCCTATAGGCGTTTCCATCGTTTGCTCCCGTAGCTCTGCATGACACGGTTGGTCTGTGCTCTCAGAGTCGTCGGGATAGAAAGTTTTGGCAAGTAGTTCTGCTGATAGTTGCGGGGATAGAGTGTTACCTTCGGTATCTCTTAGGAGTATTTCCTCCTGTCTCGTCGAAGTTTTCTCATCACTCTGTAGATCTTGTCCCACATACTTTCTTTCTCCTGATTCGTGCAGAACTCCTTCCAACTTTCCGTCTGAGCTTGTTTGACTTTTTCCTTGTAGTCTTGCCGAGCAATTTGGTACTCTTCGACTACAAGTTCAACTCTGTCAGGGGCGGCATTCCTGATCCTTCTCTTTCTTCTGAGAACTTCTTTCTTCAGATTTTCGAGCGTTTTGGTATACCATGGGGGGGTTGGATTTCCCTTCGGCGAGCTTACTAATGGAATAGTGTGTTCGCAGGCTTCGTGTATACTAGATGTGTAGCTCGTAATCATCGACTCGAGTTCTAGAGGACTTTCACATTTCCCCACTGACTCCGGCGTGATGTTTCTTTCTTTAAGGGAAGATTTTAGTCGTGACATAAAGTTTGGCCACTTTGCCTTCTTGGTGTTGTATTTGCGTGTTGTTATTGGCCTCTGTTGTTCGAGAGCCTTAACTAGACGCAAAGTGAAGGTGATTGCGTTGTGGTCCGATGTTGTGATACTTTTGTCAACCTCCCATCCCTCGATTTTTCCCAGGAGAGACACGCTGCACGTTGTTACATCTACTACACTTGTGCAGAGTTTGCCTTCCTGACGATCTCAAAGGTTGGTGTATCGCCGGAGTTGAGAATGTACAAGTCCATTTCGTTGAAGAAAGAGCTTACGGCTTCTCCTCTCTCATTTTGAGACGTGCTTCCCCACCAGTGGGACCATGCATTCACGTCACCAGCAACAATAAGGTCTTTTGTAGCTAGTTTTCGCTGAATGCTTTGATCCTGCTGAGGTAGGGGTCGACTTTTGGTCTCCTTCTAAGTAGACAGAAATCACTCCCAATTTTAGGCCTGTACCGACCGATAGGACAGCCACTTCCGTTTCGGTAACAATCTGGGGTCATGGATTACCTCCATCATGTCGCCGAAGACTATTATGGCTGCCTTAACTGGTTTTGCCTATTCAAACTGCACTGAATAATGCGAGTTCCAGGATATTGTTTCATCACGCCTTTGTTTCCCACATAGGGTTCTTGTACAAGGGCAACTGAAACTCCCTTTCTCTCGCGACCTTCAGGAGTTCTGTCGTTGCATTCTGGGAGCGCTGCAGGTTTGCTTGGATGAAACGCAAACCTAGTTTGCCTACTCTTTGGGAGATTGAGCCATGTTCCTCATGAGTGCCCTTAGCAATAAGATATTCGGGACCGCGCTATGCCATCCCATTTTACCCTTTCAGGGCACTCGCGACTAAAAGCGTTGTGAGCGAGTTCTCTGTTGGGGCTGTTTGGATGAGCATTCGCGCAGTTTTTGCATTTGGGTGGCAGATCTTCTTTTCTTGCCTTGCATTGGGTCCAGGAGTGGGGTTTTCCGCAATGACTGCAGCATTCATCCCTTTCCCGGCAGATCGCTTTTGTGTGACCGAAACCTAAGCACTTGGTGCACTGCACCAAAGGCGAGTGGTCTGCCACTGGTCTCCTCTGGACCCAATGTAGACATTTTCGGCGTCCAAAAACGCTCTGTGAATGCGAGGTGAGACCTCGATCACTGGATGGCACTCATGCTGGTTACGCGCTTTTTTCCTGTACCGCACTCTCATCGTGCTCTCTTGCAAATCAACCCCCTGAAGCAGATGTTTATTCTGCGCCAAAAGGTTTTCCACAATCTCGTTGTCTTTGTGGTAAGACAGAACGTCTCGGATGATGATTAGTGGATTACCCGCTTTTGCGGTCTCCACCTTCAGAGACTTGTCCTGCTGCACACGATTTCTAACCAGACCAAGGTCTTCCTCTGTGCTGCAACTCAGGATAACTTTCCTGTTTCGACCTTTTCGCACTCGGTCAACCCTTGCTCCAGTCTTCTTCGTGTCCAGTGCTACCGCTATCCTCTCTATTAGATTTTCGGCGGTAGTGGGAGATGTGGTGTTCGCCGTTGTCACGATGAGAGTGTGGTTTGGTTTTGGCACGATTGGCTTAGCCGCTATTTTTTGCGTAGTTGGGCTTAGATGGCTTGCCCGTCTCCGCTTGGCTGATTTCGGCCTCGATACTTAGGGCTGGTAGGGGAAGAATTAATTTTCCCTGCCGCATCGTCCGGAGTTCTGACGATACAGCTTCTAACCGTTCTGTGATAGGTAGCACGTGCTCGTCAATATTTATTTTAATTGGGGCGGAGGATGGTGGTGGCGTTTGTTTCGTCAGCATTTTTTCTGTAAGTATTTTTTCTATTTTGTTAAGACTATCCGAATAATTTGGGGGAGTAGCAGGTGGAGGAGTCGAGGCGAGCTCTTGCAACATGTCTGTGTTTCGATTAAGGACTTCGGCGGCTTGTTCACTATGTGTGTTGGAGTGTCTCCGGAATTCGTCGACCTGCCTCTGAAGAATTTCTATCCCAGTTTTATGCCGAGACAATCATTCCTCAGCGGCGTTAGGTTGACAGTGGTATTTTCACACGGTACAGATTTTAGGTAACTGCCGATGTCCTCACCGCTTCCGCTGTTGCTTTTATGTGCTGGTGGGGCTCTCTCGACTCGAAGCTCTGCCAGTCTCTGACGGCTTTAGTCTCTTTTGTAATTCCGCTAGTTGTTCTCTGGCCAGAGCTACCTCCTTTGTAAGATCTAGAATATTTTTGTGTTGCTTTTGTGTGAGCCCTTTCCACTGAGAGCAGCTCCATGGCGTGTCGAGCCCTTTCTTTTCGAGCGAGCCGATGTGACGATGTCTGGACTCCGACAGGAAAGGACGATCTCGTAAAGCGTTTGTAAGCTTTCAATCGCCGTTTGCCTTATATCGCGCCTCACATTATGAGACGACTCGAGAGCGTCCTTGCCCCGGAGCAGCGCGTCGTTTGCCACTTTCGTAGCGCTGTCCATTTCGACCCCCGTCCGCTTTGCGCAATCTCCGATCAGCATGCTGACCCTTGTGCTGCGGGCGGAGGTCGGGAAAGACAACTCGGACACGCTGTCCGTCTCGTCATCGGTCCTCAGCTCTTTAGGCGGTGATATCCCGCATTGCTTCCAGTTCTCGATTCTGTCCACCGCCGCCACTTGTTCTGAGCTCGTTTCGGGCACCGAGGTCGCCGGGGCCGAAGTCTCACTAGCTGTTTCTGACTGTGGCGGCGACGGCACATTGCCGAGAGACTGAACGCGACCGGAATCTACTACGGGAATATCTATGGCCTCACTGGGGCTCTCCCCATGTTGCCGCGTCGGCTGCATCACTTCTGACCCGCCGGCCTTAACATTTTTTTTTAAGATTCGCTTATGTAGGTTTGACGCTACTGACCTCACAGAAAGCACCCTTGGTCGTTTTGGTGCGATGACGGGGGCAGAGGCGGAGGAGGCAGACGTGGAGGGGGCGGCTTTCTTGTTTATGTCGGACATTTTGTATGGTACTTTAACAGAATTAGGTCAGATTAAATGGTAACAAACTTATACTACTCGCGTATGGTCCTTTTCTTCTTCCTCTCTTCTTCTTCTTCTCAAGTTAAGATTTGTCAGTGTTCTTACGTACACGCTTGACTTAGATGATGTTCGGGCTGTCCAGTAGATGTTCAGTCACCAGCAATCAGTTTCTCCACAGGGGTTGGCGATGATGATGATGTTCTTCCAATCAATGACGTGCGTCGGTCGCCGGCGCCGGTCGGTCGTGCAGCGATAGGAACGTGTCAGGCGAAGGTTTTCTATACCGACCAGATCGCTGTCAACGGACGTGACTTTTGTCCAAATACAACTTTGCGATCTTGTGATGTTGAAACTAAACTAACCTTTGTTTTTGGCTGTTCGTCCGGTATTTTTGGTGATTTTTCCTTATCCCTGACGTCCCGGCTGTCAACACGGCTCCTGGCTCGCTGAACTGTCGCCGGTCCACTGATACCACTGGGCTGCTCGTAGCTCCAAAAAATCCGCTTGTATTGATTTTTATTTACAGAGCTGATGTTGAGCGTGTACGTGATCGTCGTCGTCGTTCCCCACTCCCCACTCGGTCATTCGACTTTGAATCTTATTTGTATCAGCTTTACAGACTAAATGCTCTTAGCAGTGTTGCCAGCTTAACGGATTTCCCGTGATATTTTTTATGGTAAACAAATGTCACTCTTCAAAATAAAAGCAATTCCGAAAAATTGTTAACATCCCTATTGCTTATGTTGAAAAAAAAAAACATGCAACATGCAATAGCTTTACCGCGGCAGTCTCCGAGTGCCACACTTCTTTTTTTTTAACCGACTTCCAAAAAAAGGAGGAGGTTATCAATTCGACCCCTATGTTTTTTTTTTTTTTTATGTATGTTACCTGATTTCTCGAGAACCTCTGAACCGATTTTAAAATTTCTTTTTGTGTTCGGATGGGTATGCTTCCCGAATGGTCCCATATAAATATTTTTGAAATCGGTCAAGTAGTTTTTGAAATATGAACCAAAAACTGAAAAATTGCGTATCTGGATGACGTTGTAGATTTCACAAAAGTTATGAATCTCGACCCTGTCAATACAAAATTGTGTAAATTCTTTAATAAAAACTTGTTTTTAACCCCCGACCAAAAAAGGGGTGTTATAAGTGACGTCGATGTCTGTCTGTGTGTCTATCTATCTGCTGTGGCACCGTAGTACACCTCAAACAGATGGGCCGATTTCGATGCGGTTTCTTTTATTTCAAGGTTAATACCATAGCAGATGTTCTTAGCTATGTCTGGTTAATGTCGATTCAAGATGGCCGCCTCCACAAAATAGCGGACATAATATTTTCACAACCAACCTCAATTTGGGTATCAAATGAAAGGGCTTGACTAGTAGAGTACTATGTACTATAACAAATTTCAAATCCAAAATGGCCACCACGACAAAATGGCGAATTATATTATATTTTTTCATTACTACCTCAATTTGGGTATCAAACGAAAGAGCTTGACTAGTAGAATACTTTTCACTATGAAAAAATTCAAATCCAAGATGGCCGCTTCCACAAAATGCCGATATACATTTCTTTTTTCACAACTCCCTTTATATGGGTATCAAATAAAAGGTTCGTTGCCACTAGTTCCATTCACAGTTCCATGATGGAACTACTGGTAATATTTTTACAACATTAGTTCCATTAAAAATGGATCTCGAAATAATGGAACTAGTGTCAATTTTGAGTCGACACTAGTTCCATTCACAGTTCCATGATGGAACTACTGATAATATTTTTACAACATTTGTTCCATTAGAAATGGATCTCTAAATAATGGAACTAGTGTCAATTTTGAGTTAACTCTAGTTCCATTCACAGTTCCATGATGCAACTACTGATAATTTTTTTTTCACCAGTACCATCCTTTTAGTTTATGAAAAGAATGTAACTCATTACAATAATGGAACTACATCCATTTTATATTAAATATTATATTATATCCCGAATCTGAGAAACTAAAAATGCTTGGAATCTCAAATTTTACATGGAGGTGCCTTTGAGCACGTAAGCACCCGTCGGTTTTGCATATTTTCGCAAGGTTTTTTGCAAACATAGCTTTTTAAAAAAAAACTATTGAAAATGAATCAACAGACGTTTCTTTATAATACTTTTGATTAATATTGGTACCAAAAAAAATTAGTGATTTGTTTCAACTAGTATTGCATTCCTTTGTTTCAACACATGCTCATCGCAATTTATCTAAAAAATGACCCACAGATATTTTGCCAGCTAGCAGTTGCATTTGAGTTTCCGTGGCAAAATCGTTTCTGTCATGAGCCATTCTGCGTTGTTTAGGTTGTGAACTAAGCCCATGGTTTTTAAGAAGATTAGTTTTATACTTCATAAACGTTGCATCATCATATTTATATTATATGTAACAGCTGTTATAAATTTGTCTCGTTTTTATTGATATTTGCATTAATACTGTGATGCCATCCTTCAAGGACATTATTTGTCCTGCGCATCTCTCCATATACGCACCACATTTTTTGTGGGTCTGGTTTCATCCAAAAAGAGTCAAAACATTTTTTTATTTTTAATTAAAATTATTTCGAATATTGCACATTGACATTAGTTCCATTAATTTCATTAACTAAAAGGATGGTACTGGTGAAAAAAAATATTATCAGTGGTTGCATCATGGAACTGTGAAGGGAACTAGTGTTAACTCAGAATTGTCACTAGTTCCATTATTTCGAGATCCATTGCTAATGGAACAAATGTAAAAATATTACCAGTAGTTCCATCATGGAACTGTGAATGGAACTAGTGTCGACTCAAAATTGACACTAGTTCCATTATTTCGAGATCCATTTTTAATGGAACTAATGTTGTAAAAATATTACCAGTAGTTCCATCATGGAACTGTGAATGGAACTAGTGGCAACGAACCAAATAAAAAGGCTTGACTAGTAGAATGTTGTACAGATAACAAATCCAAGGTAGTCGGGATTTAATCAAAATTTTTAATTTTGTTCTTGTACACTAAAAAGAGTAAAATAAACAATTTTCGTACAAAAAATTAAACCGACTTCAAAACCACAAATAGGCACTCAAAAGCGAAAAATAAACTAAAATCATTATTATAAGCGCTACTCACTCATCTATTTGAAGTCGGTGCCAGTCAGGTCAAAAAGTTAGTAGATTGATGCTATGTAGGCACAGGTAAGTAGTATCTATCCTATACCTGTTAGATTTAGCTGGCACCGACTTCAAATAGATGAGTGAGTAGCGCTTATAATAATGATTTTAGTTTATTTTTCGCTTTTGAGTGCCTAATTGTGGTTTTGAAGTCGGTTTAATTTTTTGTACGAAAATTGTTTTATGTTTTGTTATTCATATAAGGTTTCGATCAAGTCTACCGTACCTCTTGACGAAATTATTAATATAGATATTTCTTGTTTGGCAGCATTCGCGAGCTGGTGGCTGAACTGAAATCTGATGACATCACGCTGGAGCTGAAACCACTCGAACCGACCGTCTGTGCGGCTTAGAATATATATATATGCAGCTGTTTAATTTTAGAAAGAGACCTGTGGCAGTTACTAAATTTAGCCAGCCAGCGTACCAGGGATGTTATGGAGCTTCGTAACCGTATGCGAGACTAACGGATATCTCAAATAAAATGTATCCATATCCGTTTCAGATAGTTTCGGATAGAATCGATTTAGGTGATAATAGAGATGGGCCGAGTACTCGGTTGATACTCGGTACTCGGCGGGTTTTTCGATACTCATACTCGGCCCGATGTTTGAATGCCGAGTATACTCGGTTTAAGAAAAACGATATTTGTAGATATAATTTAAACGACAGTGTTGATCAAAAAGTATTATTACTAAAATTTTGGAAATCTTTGACAATCTCGATAAATAAAATCAAAATCGTAATTTTGCTAATGAATGGCTAGCCCATTTGTGCCTAGTTTGTTTTGTTTTATTTATTTAGTACCTGTGTGACCGAGCTTCGCTCGGTTCTTAGATACATACTTATTTTCTCAAAACCAAAAAAAAAATACTTGAAAAAAGAAAAGTGGCCGGTTGGATCCTAAACCAGACCTACCATAATGATCGCCCATCTTCCCGACTGAGGTAATATACTGTCGCGCGACGTCGCGATATTTACCGTCGCATTCTAATCTATATGTAACAGTTTTTCATTGTCTACAAACGCGCATTAAACGGCGTTTTTTTTTAAACAAAACCTGGCTAGATCGATTTATCGTCCCCCGAACTATGTATGCAGGGGTGAATACATAATTTCATAAAAGTCGTTGGAGCCGTTTCCGAGATTCAGATTCTATATATATGTACATACCTACGATAATTGCTCGTTTAAAGGTATAATATAAATTGCACTTACATACATTTGTTTGTATCTAAAAACTATAGAACAAAAATGTAGTAGACCGAAATAACCGTATCCGAAATAACATATCCTTGACATCCCTACTGCATACAATCATACATAGATCATACACAGTTGCTTGCAGACTAGCTCCGAGTATTTTTTTTTATTTTAACTTTACTCACTTGTAGCATAATCTACTATTATACATCGTAAGAGTGAGATACTCTTGTCTTCACTATTCATATTATGAGATTTTAAAGTGTTCGTTTTTTTATATTCTTATGTACACAACCTTGTCCTGACAATAAATACCACAAAAATATTTATTTAATATCTACTAAGAAACGCAATTACCTAACATGGATTTTCATAATATATATTCTTAGTATTATTATTCTATAGTATCTTCGTTCGTAGACGTAAGGCGACTATTAATTAAATTCGACGCTTATTAATTAAATTCTCATTAAAATAAAAATTTCTTAACGACGTGCCTAAACAATTGAACATTTTCATATTAAAATTAATGTTGTAATTAAATTTAATTCGCGATAATTGAATTGTTTATTTAAACGAATCTAAGTAGGTCGCAGCGCAGTCAAAAAATAATTTAAGTATTTAGCAATCAAAGGTTAGCTGGATGAGATCACTCTTGGCGATAATATCGCACTTTTATGCCGGGAAAGTAATAAAACAGTGGAACCTCGCTAAGTTAAAGTCCAAACACGAAATATTTTAAGATTTTAGAGGTTTTAAGTTATCAAGGGTCTATGTTAGGGATATGTCAATCTTCTAATCCATTATTCCGCAACGCTATCCAAAAATCTTGCTTCAAGGAGAAATGATCGAGAGTTGCAACCCCTTATCTTTACCTGCACTCAGTTGGATAGCTTTCGAGTGATGGCATAGTGCTGAGTCTTATTATTTTATACCCGTCTATCATCCAACATACGTCTCCTGGACTTAGGGTTGCCATCCGTCCGGTTTTCCCCGGATTTTTTCCTAGCCGGACTTCATTTGTAGGGGGGGGAGAGGGGGTCTCAACGTACCAACGTACGAGCTATGAAAACGACAATACGGGATTGGTTGAAATTTTGACCTCTTTATCCTAGGGGTTGTCTCAATGTACGAGGGATTATTTTTCTACACATAATAATCTTGGATCCCGAGATTATTATGTGTAGAAAAAATAACCGGGTTTTGGGCTCTGAAATCCCTCAAATTTGGCTTAAAAGAGGGTTTCACTTGGCTTGTCCTGGTTGCCAAACTTTAGGGATGGCAACCCTACCTGGACCCATACATTTTGTTCACGGTCCTGTGGTCTATTGTAAACTTGTTGTCGCCTCCGGGCTTTCTCCTGTCATTTTATACTGCTCTGCCGTATAGAATTGGACAGGGCTTGTGCGGCTTTCACTAACTCCCTAAAAGGCCGATCCATCTGTCCTAATGGACTCGACACAGGCTTTTGCTACGGCAAAAGATTCTTCTGTCTTTTCTGCACTCATTCACGCTTCTGTTTTTCAAAGTCTCTGCTTTTCGCCCGCCACGCCAGTCGCAATACACTGCAGGCCTGTGAACTAAATTTATGGGTCAAATGAACCAGCTGGAGACCTATGTAGAATGATAGAAGGGTATAAAGTAATAAGATTCAGCACTATGCCGTCACTTGTAAGCTGTAACTGGGTGCAATTGAAGAGAGGGGGGGGGGTGTTCTAAACCTTGATCATTTCTCCTTGTCGCATGATTTTTGTACGGCGTTGCGGAATAATAGATTAGAAGAGGTATTGAAACTAAATAAAATTTGAATTATTAGTTTGTCGGAAAAATTCATGATTTTGCGACGATTTACAGAGTAAATTTGGTTATTTGAGTTCGGCATTGGTTTCATACAGTTTCAATACCTCTTCTAATACATTATTTCGCAATGCCGTACAAAAATCATGCTACAAGGAGAAATTATCGAGGGTTAGAACCCCCCCTCTTCAACAGCACTCAGTTGGACAGCTTACAAGTGACGGCATAGTGCTCAATCTTATTACTGTATACCCTTCTATCATCCTACATAGGTCTCCTGGTGGTTCATTTGACCCATACATTTTGTTCACGGGCCTGCAGTCTACAAGAAGCGTTCTGTGATTCCACTTGTTTTGTCCGTCGGGTAGATTATATGCATATGGGACATGTATTTTTGAATCGAAAACTTCTTGTGGCGCGCCACAGACCGATTTTTCATGGGCTGTGAATAGAATTCTAGCGTCACGTTCGGGAATGATTAGAAATCTTCGGGTGAACTCTGGACCGTGACCGTTGGCCATATAGAAATGCGGCAGCGTTTCTAGATGGCCACGCCCTCCGGTATCACCAGCGTAGTTTCCAAAGTGAGCGATCAAATTCTGAGTTGTAAGTTTTCAGTTCTATCGGCAGTTCCCATGACTGCTAAGTTATTTGTTTAGTGGATCATAGTTCAGAGGTCACATATCGATGTAGCGGTTATGAAATATCAATAAATAGCTATAATTTGCTTGCTAAATCTGGACGACTTGATGGTAGATTGTAGTGGTAGGACTCTTAGCAGAGTCCGCCTGGGGGAAGTACCACACATTTGCCAGTTATACTACCGCCAAGCAGTAATGTGCAAACATTACTGTGCTCCGGTTTGAAGGGCAATGTTTAAAGATAAATTACAAGGCTTAGAGATATAACATCTTAGATGTCTGAGTGACGAGCGCAGTGCAGTGCTAGGTAATGATTTGGACTCTTCATGTTCCAATAGCTGCGTGTCACTGTGCAGCATGGCATGTTGCTTACCATCAGGCACACGTACTGCTCGTCTCGTCACTGTTTATTTTAAAAAAAAAGATCAATAAAAATTGTGAAATTTAGTCGAGATTTTAAATTGAAGTTGGTTTTTGCTTTTTGGGAGAAAATTAAATTATTTTTCTCTTGGAAATGTCACATCCCTTTTAAAATGTTTTAATGCTTGTTATTTGTATATAAAGGATTTACGATTATAGTACTTAAATTATATAAATGTAAGGTATTTATAGAAATAAATGACATTTAGAAATATGTTTGAGTTTTATTGAGTAAGTAGCAAGTAAGACTTTCAAAATATTGAAAGGCTACTTGCTACTTGAATACCTCTTTTGACGCACCACAGACAGATTGTTCGTGGGCTGTGAATTGAGCTCAAGCATCACGCTCGTGAATGAAAGAAATCTTCGGGTAAACTCGGGACCGTGGCCATCTAGAAATGCGTTACCATTTCTAGATGGCCATTGTCGCCCCGCGTAATTTACAAAGTTTTCACTTCTATCGGAAGTCCCTATGACCGCCAATTTTTTTTGTTGTACGATGGGGAAAGTGCTTTTAGAGTGTTTAGTATCAATCAATAATAAGTCAGCACTTGACCACCATTTTTAACCCCTGACTAAAAAAAGGGGTGTTATAAATTTGACGTCGATGTCTGTCTGTCTGTGGCACCGTATAGCTCATACGGATGAGCCGATTTCGATGCGTTTTTTTTTATTTGAAGGTTAATAATACCCGTGCAGATGTTCTTAGCTACGTTTGGTTAAATATCGATTCAAGATGGCCGCCTCCACAAAATGGCGGACAAAATATTTCTTCACAACCTTCCTCAATATCGGTATCAAATGAAAGGGCTTGACAAGTAAAATACAAAAAAAATTCAAATCCAAGATGGCCGCCACCACAAAATGGCGAATTATATTATTTTTTTCACTACTTTCTCAATATGGGTATCGGACGAAAGGGCTTAACTAGTAGAATACTTTGCACTATGACAAATTTCAAATCCAAGATAGCCGCTACCACAAAATGGCGAAATACATTTCTTTTTTCACGTTCCCTTAATATTGGTATCAAATGAAAGGGCTCGAATAATAGAATGTTGTACGGATAACAAATCCGAGGCAGTCGGGGGTTAGTCAAAATTTTTAATTTTGTTCTTGTGTTCAAAGAGTTTACTTTTATTACTACGTATAGAGTTAGAACAAACGCTTTACACTGAAAGCACGGGTCTGATCGCTCTTGTCTTGTCGCTCTCGTGGAAGTGACATACTTTTGTCGCGGCACATCACTATGTCACCATAGCTAACATACACCTCATCTGCTTACGACTGGTACAAAGGAAAAGTGCGTTTTTTTTTCATAAAAAGTAACGAGACTAGCAGGATATGTGCCTGATGGTAAGCAACATGCCTGCCACATAACAGCACAGTGCCACGTAAGTATTGGAACATGAAGAGTCCAAATCATTACCTAGCACTGCACTGCGCTCGTCACCGAGATATCTAAGGTGAGATAAACCCTGTAATTTCTCTGGAAACATTGCCTTTCAAACCGGAACACAGTAATGTTTGCACATAACTGCTTGGCGGTAGAGTAACTGGCAAAGGTGTGGTAGTTCCCCAGGCGGACTCTGGCAAGAGTCCTACCATTACAAATAAATTAACTATCTATTAACTTATTCTAAATCTAAAGTTTCAACTAAAAAAAACTTATACTTGAATCAACTTCAAAATAATTATTTAACTCGAAACAGGGACTCTAGCAGTTCGTCTCGGCTTCGCCCGTGTTACATAATATGAAGCATATAGCACAAAGGGACATACATAAAACAAATCCAACGGTGAAAGAATTTTTGAAATTCGTTCAGTAGTTGTTGAGCGCGTTCAAAGGTAAAACCTCTTCAACTTTGAAATATTAGGTAGTATTATATAGTACCTACTAGCTGTGGCGGCGTCTTCGTCCGCGTGGAAAATTGACTTTAGGCAACATTGAATTTTGAAAATATGTTTAGTTTACAATAAACACTAGAAGATAGCATAACATTTTTATTTTTGGACCGATTGTAAAACAAACCACAGATAACAGAAACAATTTTCTAATTTGTGAAACAATAAATGTTAAGTGACGCTTACTATATATATAAGTGAAAACTACATAAAAATTAAATCTCTCCTCTCCCCAGTCAATACTCCTTTTGTATATGTATAGTACGTAAATATATTTAAAAAAAGAAGTGTGGCACTCGGAGACTGCCGCGGTAAAGCTATTGCATGTTGCATGCATTTTTATCAACATAAGCTATAGGGATGTTAACAATTTTTCGGAATTGCTTTTATTTTGAAGAGTGACATTTGTTTACCATAAAAAATATTACGGGAAATCCGTTAAGTTGGCAACACTGCTAAGAGCATTTAGTCTGTAAAGCTAATACAAATAAGATTCAAAGTCGAATGACCGAGTGGGTAGGACGGCGTTACGGTCTTCCATCCCTCTTTTTTGTGAACATGAGAAAGATATGCACGATCACTAAAATTCGGTCCCCAGGCCCGCGATAAAAGCTATGCAATAGCTTAAAACTTAAATAATAGATGGAACAAAAGTTACCGTCTAAGAACGCTGTAGCCTACATCAATCTCCTCGTTTAGCGGTCTATCTTTCTACGTGACATTGGCGAAATTGTGAGGCTAAACCACAATAAAAGCCTTAGGTCTCTGGGTGACGAGCGCAGTGCAGCGCTAAGTATTGATTTAGACTCTTCAAGGTCTAATAGCTACTTGTCACTGTGCTGCTGTGTTAAGCATGTCATCAGGAACTTGTCCTGCTCGTCTCGTTACTCTAAATTTACTATACAAGAACAAAATTAAAAAATTTGACTAACCCCCGACTACCTCAGATTTGTTATCTGTACAACATTCTACTAGTCAAGCCCTTTCATTTGATACCCATATTGAGGTAGGTTGTGAAGAAATATTTTGTCCGCCATTTTGTGGAGGCGACCATCTTGAATCGATATTAACCAAACATAGCTAAGAACATCGGCACGGGTATTAACCTTCAAATAAAAAAAAAACGCATCGAAATCGGCCCAGACACAGACACAGACACACACACAGACACAGACAGACAGACAGACATCGACGTCAAACTTATAACACCCCTTTTTTTGGTCGGGGGTTAAAAAGAAATAAAAGTGGTCAAGTGCGAGTCGGGCTCCGAAGGCTTCCGTAGCAGCAAGTAACATAATACAAAAGTTCTTGTACTTCGTTGTTACTTTAATCAGTGTTTTAACAATAGTCAATTTATGACGTATTAAAATAAAACTACTTACTAGATATCATTCAAACCAATTTTCGTTGATAGTTTACATGGTAACCTATAGTACTTTTTTCACAATACAGCACATCACTAGTGTAGTTCTTACTACCTGTGTAGCTACCATTGCTATTATTTTGTCTTAATAAAAAGTAGTGTACCTATATAAGTGGTAACCTATATACTATTCCTTGCTATAATTATTGATCTACGTTTTATATTTAAACTAAAACAGCAATCAAGTCTCAATATATAGCTAACGTGGCCCTTAACTTGATTCTGTAACAAACAAATAAGGTAAGTAAAATGACAAAACAAATGGTGGCACACAATAGTTATTTGTTATACAAGAGTGCAAAGTTTATTTTTACACATTCGCTGCTAGACAGTTTTTAATAATAAGGCGTTTTTACTGAAATAACACGCCAGTCGCGGCTAGCCGCACTCGCGTTGCATCGTGCAACGCGAGTACGGAAAACACGCAAGGAGTGTTTTACGCGCTAGGCGCGAGTAGCCGCACTGCTGTTCAGACGAGCGACGCCAGTGCGGACAAACACACCTGGTGTGAAACACGCCGTATGCGTGAAGCAGCACTGGTGAAACGACAATACAATTTTAATTAAAAAAAACGGTTTACAAGAAGCAAAATTTTGGTTGGGTTTAATTGCACATAATAATATAGAAACAGTTCTGTGTGAGTATGTCTATTTAGAATAGTTACAGTAGAGAATATGCATACCATTTATTTTGTCTGAAATACCCTTTTCTCTCATCTTTATTATGTCTCATTATATTTAAATTGTTTTTTTTGGGATACATACTTCTTTAGATTCCGAATGAGACTAATTTATTCATTTATAAAACGGTATAAAACTACTTGAAACTATCAACATTGTAAAATTAAAATTATCATCATTATCAATTATGTACGTATTAATACGCACCTAAAAAGATATAGATTTTACCGATTTCAAAGAAAGAAGAGGTTCTGGACTGATTTATTCGTATGTAAGTTTCATGATTGTTCTAATTGAAAATAAATTTTGATGGTTGTTTTACTTTAGAGTAGGTACTTTTCTGTTCTTATTTTTACAAAATTATGTTAATTTTTCTTAGAATCTTTTGTGTTTGTTATTCGTTAGGTACTTTTCAAAAATAAATTACTTTAACTTGACCGTAGGGTAGTCTGGGTAAATGTTGCTTTTCTGGCGATAATTACTAGTTTTAACACTATTTTATTAGTTTGGTATGTTTTAATCTATGTAATAGAACTTTTGAACAAGATTTTTGCTTAAAACGACGAATAGATTTGAAACTGCACACTTATCAAGGAACGATAATAACTGACTGCTTTCCGACTGTTTACTGATGGGCTACCTTATATAGCAATCAGTCGTGGAAGGTATCTAGACGCCATTCGAATAGTAGAACATTGCTCATCTACATAATACCTGTAAACGAGCAATTCTTGTATGTCAGATTATAATCTAACAACGCTATTTTATGAACTAACCTACCGTGAGATTATAATCTCGTGCATTATATCTACGAATCAAATATTGACACTTTTATTTGAAGAGTGCCTTTAATAAACGTAATTTATTCGAATTTTGTGGCTTTAAAGTTTCCAAACAAAATCACTTCAAAAAATATTATACTTATGTTGGTATTAGGTAGGTACTTGAAAATATAATTAGTTAGTCGGTATTAGAGGCATTGTATCGTACTAATTACCTCTGTAGCATATATTTTTTTTATTAAAAAACGAACAAATACTCCTCGCATATATTTCCGCTCTAGCGTTACGTTATTGTAAAAAAAATCTGACATCAGAGGTAAGTATTGTTTCGAATCAATTACTATCAGGAGAACACCAAGCATGACTTGTTTTATTTTTTTAATAAAAAAAACGATAAAACACGCCTCGTATGTACGTCCGCACTGGCGTTTCGTCTTTTGAAACACACACGTTTGTGTGGCGCCGCACCGGTGCATAGCAATGCAGCTTTACACGACAGGCGTGTTTAGCCCGCATACGCGTTGCACTAAATAAAACACAACGTACGTGTTTTCAGCAGCCAATGTGTTACCGCGTGCTCAATTTTGATGACCGAACAAGCGAAGGATTCTAAAATTGAATCACGAGCGCAGCGAGTGATTCAAAATTAGAATCCTGAGCGTAGCAAGGGAATCAAAAGAGCACAAGGTGAAAAATCTTTGCACTCGAGTGCAACACGTAACTTTTCATTCCACCTCAGCGAGGAAATGACTAAATGCAAATTTTGGAATGTTTTCGCGCTAAGCAAATTAAAAAAAGTAAGTACAACAAGGAGGTTCCGAGTCTGAGTTTTTAACATATTCAAAAAAAATGTATGATGCATTCGGCACCAAGGAGGTAGAAATAAATAGGTTGAATTATGTTTTGAATTCAAAACCTCAGTACACACGATGTTCTAAATTCAAATTTACTTTAACCTCAAGAGGGTAAAAACGACTTTTGCGCCCTGATATCGAGGAGCAAAAGTACTCTTTCCGAGCTGGTGGGATGAAAAATATATTGGTGGCACTATTTCTACCCGTTCTGAGAAGATTCAAATAGTTTTAATATTTAAGTACCCCATTGGGTATTTTTTTAATAAGAGTGGTAGGTGTAATTCATTCAAAAATGCAATTAATTTCTACTGCGTTAGATGCTGTTGCAATTAATTTTAAAACGTATCGAATACTGAGTAGTGCTTTCATCTATCCTAATATAAGATTTTTACATCCAAACAAATTTGTTAATGAGCGTTCTGTTTTTACATTAAGTTTTTTTTACATTTATTATTTTAACATTAAGTTATTGCTCGGCTTAGGTGGTTTTGTCACGCCAATACGCAGATGCAGTGCCTGGTTCTAATCTCACGCGCACCTCTGCTTTTTTTTTGAATTCATGAGCGTAATGCTTTAGCAGCATTACGCTCATGAAAGAAAACACCTTAAGCAAACTGGCATGCTAAAAATTTTCGAGGTCAGAGAGGTTTGTCATCCACCACCAACACGGAAGAATTATAGCCCCAGCAAAGATCTTTTAGTGGGTCGCTTATGTGAGCAGCGTCCCGCAAATTTACCCGCTTAGATCCCTATTCCGTAATTTTCCCTCCATAAAAATAAACTTATACCTATGCTTTCCAGATCATATTCTAACCGTGTTCCGCGTTTAAACCTGAGCCGTTTAGCTGTTCCATCTTGATAGAGCAACGTACATCTAAACTTTTGCACTTATAATAAGGATTAGTAGATTTTCTTGCGAATACATTATTTAGTGGTTCATTAGGTAAACGTCTTATAATTTACGTGCAAAAAGTAATGGTATGATTTATCAGAAACATGCGTATACTTAAGTGAAGTGAGATCAAAGTTCAGTATTATGATATTATATGCCTTGTTTGTTGACTTCAACGGCTAAAGAATAGAGATCTAAATGGTCTTAAATGGTCAGTTCTAAAATCTATTTATAATAACATAGACTAGTTTTAAATACTTAAAATATGATTTGTTTTTATAATTAATGATAATTATTAAAAGCAGTCTAACTTGGCTGGTTTTAATATCATAATATTGAACTTGTCTTTCACTTCACATTTATGTTTTGATGGGAATCGCAGTTTGAGAAACATAGATCAAATTGCCACTGTTTAAAACCGTATCTACCACATTCTACTATTTCTATTTATAACTTTCAAGATAAGTTAATAAATCGTTATTTGATCAATACAAATCCAAGTATGTTGTATTTAAGATCACAGTAAAGTCGAATCATATTTGTGAAAAATATTTTAAGACAGTTTTAGAAAAATACTAAGGTTAAACGATTTTTATGTTATGGTAGCACCTTTGTTTACATTTTCTACACGTCTTCGTGGAACGGACTATATATCATTTAGAAGTCACGGGGGGGGGGGGCACTTTTACCACTTTGGAAGAATGGAAGGTTTGAAAGTTTGAAAAAGAAAAGTGGAAGAGTGGAAAGAAGAGAAGAACTATCCCTCGCGCAAACTATTCAGTTTAGAAAAAATATATGTTAGAAACCTCAATATCATTTTTGATGACCTATCTATAGATACCCCACACGTATGCTATTGATCAATTATTTTTTTAAATTTCAGTTCCATGTATGGTAGGTACACGTACACCCCTATTTTTTTTGTTTTTTAATTTTTTTATTTTTTGCATCAAAATCTTAATGCGGTTCACGGATTACATCTACTTACCCAGTTTCAATAGTATAGCTCATATAGTTTCGGAGAAAAGTGGCTGTGACATACGGACGGACAGACAGACAGACATGACGAATCTATAAGAGTCCCGTATTTTGCCATTTGGCTTCGGAACCCTAAAATGAAAGCAAAAGTTGAAGTTACATAAAAATTGAATAAACCATTTCTGAGATTAGCGTGTACAAACATGCAAACAAATAGGCAATCCGACATACAGACAAAAATTCCAACAATTATTGTTTCGGGTGCTATTGCGTTGATAAAGGTTTGCTATAATATTATTTGTCATATACAGAGCGACCCGCTACACTTTAATTAAATTGTACAGGTAGATCACTTGAAAATCTGATTATAGAAGTCTCAATTCCTATCGAGAAGGAATCCTATCTGTATATTCCGTAAAAGCGTTTTCGGAAACGTATCTATTCCTCTGCGGAACACAAGAATGTTTGAAAGAACAAAGACGATAAAAGTAGTCGCACAGGGACGGAGCAAGTGAAGCGGCTCCGCGCGCGGATTCATTTAAATACCACGGATTCCGGGAACCGGGGTCGGATTAAGAATTAAGAATGGGGCGGTATGTACCCAGGAGCGGTAGCAGCCTCAAATTTTGGGGGAGTCACATTTTTAGATGATAGGACCTTAAATGACAAAATTAAACTATTTTGTGTTTCTACATTATACGAAGGCACTTCGTTCCTAACCTGGTGTCCTGTGACACAGGAAATTATACAAATGCATCACAGAATTTAATTTTAAATTGGACTCGGTTGGTGTTTTCGGAGAAAATTAAATTATTTCTCAATAAAAATAGCTCAACGCGGTTCAATATGTTTTTGAAGTGAAAACTTCTTTTGGCGCGCAATAGACAGATTTTTCGTGGGCTGTGAATTGAATTCTAGCGTCATGTTCGGGAATGATAAGAAATCTTCGGGTAAACTCGGGACTACGGCTATTGGCCATCTAGAAATCCGTCAGTAATTCCCATTGGTCATGGCCACGCCCTTCCGTTTCACCCGCGTAATTTCAAAAGTAAGCTATCAAATTCTGAGTTATAACTTTTCACTTCTATCGACAGTTGTTATAACTGCCATTTTTTTACTTCAAATCATATTTCTTCGCCCCGCATCGACCCTCCTAACTCCGGCCCTGCAGTAAAAGCGACACAACTCACAATCCCACGGAGGGCGCGGATCGAGGCACGACATAGCGAGATCGGGAGATTAAAGATATTTAACGTAAGTACCTAATGGGGGGAGAGGGCCTTTTATTAGCCTCTGCTCTAAAATACTGTTATTGACGGCTATTTAGTGCTTGATACGTATCATTTGCCAGTTATTCTACCGATAAGCAGTAATGTGTAAACATCAGTGTTCCCGTTTGAAGGGCAATGTTTATTGCAATCAATAAATTTACGGGGCAGAGATAAACTTATACGAGTATCTCTGGGTGACAAACGCAGTGCTATGTTTGCTAGTTATTCTACCGCTAAGCAGTGATGTGTAAACATCAGTGTTCCGGTTTGAAGGGCAATGTTGCCATATGATTTACAGGGCTGAGATTAATTATGTTATACGAGTAGACGGGTGAGAAGCGCGGTTCAGTACAGAGTAATGATTTGGACTCTTTATGTTCCAATAGCTGCGTGACTAAAGAGTTTAGATATATAATACGTCCATATTTATAGAGTTGGCACAAACGCTTCAAACCGAAAGAACGGGTAGCATCTTTCTTGCCTTGTCGCTCTTGTGGAAGTGACATACTTTTGTCGCGGCACGTTTGTTGCTGTTGCCATAGAAAGTATGCACGTCATCTGTTTACGATTGACACAAAGGAACCGTTCGGAAAATCTAACTCTACTTATACTTCCGTAGTATGCGATCTACTTGTATTGACCTGTGTCTGTCTGTAGTTAGAACTAATCATTTATTTTTCAGAAAAGGGGAAGCACTCAAAAACACTGAACAAAATTCACCGCCCAGAATATCAACTTCAACTCTTGGTTTGTGGCTTTTCTTGTAGTTTAGCCTCACAATTTCGCCAATGTCAAGTATAAATCTCTATAATACATAAAAATGTTATGTTCGTTTGTGTACGCTTCAAAAACTCAAAAAGTTCTGCACCGATCGAGCTGAAATTTTAGAATGATATATAATCCGAATCAAGGATTGTTTTTATCTAATTCTTGCATTACACTGTGTCACTGCGAAGCGTGGCAGGGTACATACAGCTAGTCTCTATATATAAAAATGTTATGTTGGTTTGTGTACGCTTCAAAAACTCAAAAATTTCTGCACCGATCGAGCTGAACTTTTAGAATGATATATAATCCGCATCAAGGATTGTTTTTATCAAATTCTTGCATTACAATGTGTCACAGCGAAGCGTGGCAGGGTACATACAGCTAGTATAATATTTAATCTAAATTTTTGAAGAAAAAACGAACGACGCGTACGTCAAAACGCCATTTTTTCTTCGAATCCCCCAGAATATCTACACCAAGGGTCAGCAACAGGCGGACCGCGGTCCGTGTCCGGACCGCGAAAGGTCGAACCTCGGACCGCCAAGTACTTATTGTATTGTATACCGAGTAGGTATAGGTACATTTAATAAACTATTTTCGTACAAAAAATTAAACCGACTTCAAAACCACAAATAGGCACTCAAAAGCGAAAAATAAACTAAAATCATTATTATAAGCGCTACTCACTCATCTATTTGAAGTCGGTGCCAGCCAAATCTAACAGGTAGTGGATATATACTACTTACCTGTGCCTACATAGCATCAATCTACTAACTTTTTGACCTGACTGGCACCGACTTCAAATAGATGCACTGAGTAGCGCTTATAATAATGATTTTAGTTTCTTTTTCGCTTTTGAGTGTCTATTTGTGGTTTTGAAGTCGGTTTAATTTTTTGTACGAAAATAGTTTATTTTACCCTTTTTAGTGTACAAGAACAAAATTAAAAGTTTTGATTAACTCCCGACTACCTTGGATTTGTTATCTGTACAACATTCTACTAGTCAAGCCTTTCATTTGATACCCATATTGAGGTAGGTTGTGAAGAAATATTTTGTCCGCCATTTTGTGAAGGCGGCCATATTGAATCGACATTAACCAGACATAGTTAAGAACATCCGCTAGAGTTTCTACACTATCCTCCTCGTTTGACTGTCTATCTTTAAAAGCCATAAACCAAGAGTTGAAATTGAAGTTATAGTATGTAAACTCTTTGTGCGTGACACTGTGCTGTTACGAGCAGGCGGTCATACCATCTAAGAAACTGTTGTTGATGCAATACCGATCAAATTATTTTATTTTGTTGGCCGTTGCCGTCTACGAAACTGCCACGAAACGGACATTGGCAGTAATGTGACAGCTAAAAGTCACAACACGCGCCATTCATCTAGAAGTTGAAGTTGAACTCTCAAAAAGGAATATTTTTCCCCGATTTTGTTACATTCTTGATTCATGCTCCGCTTCTATTAATAGTAGCGTTATTTTCTATAGCCTATAGCCTTCCTCGATAAATGGACTATCTAATAGAAAAATAATCTTTCCGAGTGTTTGTAGGCTATTTTCCGTGATTCTGGTTGCCTGGAAGAGATTGCTCTCAGCGACAAGGCCACCACTTGTGGCTCTAGTTCATAAGTGTTTCGCTGTAATACTTTAATATGTTTGTGTCACAATAAAGAGTTCCTATCTATCTAAGCACATAGCTTGTATCTTGAGGTCCGAGTGCTCAGAAACCACTTAGAAACAGTGTTTTGTGTAGAATTACTAACAGTTACTTTATTATTAGATACAAAATCGTTATCCTATTATTACATAATTATTTTACTAGATACTAAATGTTGAGTAATTAATAGAATTGCTAAAAATGAGACTTTAACATTTTGACAAGAACAAAATTAAAAATTTTGACTAACCCCCGACTAACTTGGTTACTCGGTTGTAATCTGTACAACATTCTACTAGTAAAGTTCTTTCATTTGATACCCATATTAAGGGGATTGTGAAAAAAGAAATGTAATTCGCCATTTTGTGGTAGCGGCCATCTTGGATTTGATATTTGTCATAGTGGCAAGTATTCTACTAATCAAGCCCTTTCGTTTGATACCCATATTGAGGTAGTAGTGAAAAATATTATATAATTCGCCATTTTGTGGTGGCGGCCATCTTGGATTTGAAATTTGTTATAGCGTATTGTACTCTACTAGTCAATCCCTTTCATTTGATATATTATGGTTGTGAAGAAATATTTTGTGCGCCATTTTGTGGAGGCGGCCATTTTGAATCGATATTAACCAAACATAGCTAAGAATACCCGCACGGATATTAACTTTCAAATAAAAAAAACCGCATTGAAATCGGCCCATCCGTTTGAGCTCTACGGTGCTACAGACAGACACGCATACAGACAGACAGACATCGACGTCAAACTTATAACACCCCTTTTTTGGTCGGGGGTTAAAAATGAGACTAACATTTTTAAAATCGTGTCTATGTGTCTGAAGGACCAAATCACAAGAATTGAAATTGAAAAGATTGACATTTATAATATTAAAAGGATAGATAGTAGGTTATATAGATAACTAGCTTTTACCCGCGACTTCGTCCGCGCCACATATTTATTAAAGTAATTGAGGCAGTACCTACTCGTATGTCTACTACCATACAAATTCACGTTTTCTAATCAAAATCGGTCTAAGTCAAAGTTTTATATTTATTAATAAATGTACAATTTACACGACAAATTACAGAAAAACTATGTTCTCAAAAAAATTAATCAAAAACAGACTTTAATTTAAAATCATATTGGGACGGTCCACCAAATTTTATTAGAGTCTATTAGTAGATATTAGTAGATATATCGTCTGATTACATGAACGCAAATTTTAGTTTGTTGTTCATATTTCAAAAACCGCCGCACTGATTTCGATAAAATTTATATAACCACCTCTGAACTATAATCTACCAACCAAAAAAAAACCATCTAAATTGATTCACAATTGGAAATACAACTGGATTGATAACCTCCTCCTTTTTGAAGTCGGTTAAAATAGCATACAAAGAGTGCAAAGATCCTTCCATGCACACTTTTACTCCTCATTTCCACTCTTTTCAACTCTTTTTCTGTGATAAAAAGTCGCCGTTGTCCTTTCCTAAGTCTAGGTAGTCTATCTGTGCACCAAATTGTAACAAACTCTTTAAGTGGCTTAGGCGTTAGACGGTAACAGACAGAGAGAGTTACTTTCATATATATAATTTCATATTAGAATTGAAAACAGGTGTTCCTGATCATTTTATAGGAGGCAGTTGTAAAAGATTACCGAAAAGTAATACGTTTACTCCTCCAAAAAACTCATTTTCGCAGTTCTTAATTTGCCTTAATCGAGCGTCCATCATGCATAACATTTGCTAAGACACCATGGAAATCTCGTCGACTATCAAAAATTCTGTCTGATACGCCATTTAGTGGCTGCGCCCATCTAAAGTATTGAGGTTGTATAGTGCACTGTATTCTTCTTGTCAAGCCCTTTTATTTGATACCCTTGATGGGATTGATAAAACCTAAGTTATCCGCCATTGTGTAGAGGCCGCCATCTTGGATTTTAATTTTATATAGTACATTGTATTCTACTGGTTGAGCACTTTCAGTTGATACCCATATTGATGGGATTGATAAAACCTACTTTATCCGCCATTTTGTAGCGGCCGCCATCTTGGATTAATTTTTTTTATAGTATATTGTATTCTGCTTGTTGAGCCCTTTCATTTGATACCCATGTTGATGGGATTGATAAAACCTACGTTATCCGCCATTTTGTAGCGGCCGCCATCTTGAATTTAAATTTTTTATAGTCTATTGTATTCTGCTTGTTGAGCCCTTTCATTTGATACCCATATTGATGGGATTAATAAAACATAAATTATCCGCCATTTTGTAGCGGCGGCCATCTTGAATTTATTTAAGTACATTAATTATAAATAAATGATACCGCTAGAAGCGTCTTGAAACGCTCTTGAGAGTAAATGGCTCAAACGGGTAAAAGTAAGGCGGCACTTCATATGCCGAAACATAAACACCGCACTTATGTAACCTGACACCCGTTTTCCTGCCAAATTTGTAAAACGCGAAAAGCGGCCAGTATATCAAGCGGTTATATAAGTATCCCCGTATAGTTAAGAATTATAAAATTGCTGGAACAAACGTTTATCGACCCCATTTCAAGTGTTTAGATACAAAGTTTCATGGTTTTATCTTCAATAGTATTGAACTTCCAGACTTTCACCCCCCAATTCCACTCCCGTAGGTACAGTTCGAAACTACAAAACTGCTAAAACATACATTTTATGGTTTCGTGTTAAATATCTAGACGTAAAGTTTCATAGTTCTTCAACAATGACGAAGTTTTCCATATAAACTTTCATCCCTTATTTTAACCCTTTCAACCCTTTTTCGGAACAAAAAGTAGCCTATGTCCTTTCTCGGAATCTATTCTATTTATGTATCAAATTTCATCAAAATCTGTTGCTTGGTTTAGGCGGTAAAGACGGACAGACAGACAGACAGACAGACAGAGTTACTTTCGCATTTATAATATTAGTATGGATAATTAAAAATGCGTAGTAGGTAATAAGAAGGATATTATTTTTTCAGACCCTTCCTTCTATACAGCTTAACATAAAGTTATTTCATTAAATACCATAATGTCACCATCAAAGCCAACACAGCTTATAATACAAGCCGACAAACAAGCTCCCTGCAGGTGGACGGACCCCTATTCTCTACCTACGATTCCATCACGACAACAACTGTACTAAGTCCAAACCTTTCCGAGCGCTTGGATAGGTACGATAGGAGACCAAAATTCTGGCGTTTATTTGGTTTAACGTATAAGCATTGCCATTCAGCGTGGTAATGCTGTCAGTATGCAGGGCACACTTCCGATTGGTAGCGGACTTGAGCATCTTGATTATGTTTAGACCTTCATTGGTCTGTGGATAATTGGATAATTCAGGTGTGCTTAGAATACGTATATTTATACCAAATTTCAAATCCAAGATGGCCGCCACCACATAATGGCGAATTATATTTTTTTTTTCACTACTACCTCAATATGGGTATCAAACGAAAGTGCTTGACTAGTAGAATACTTTGCACTATGACAAATTTCAAATTCAATATGGCCACTACCGCAAAATGGTGAAATACATTTCTTTTTTCACAACTCCCTTAATATAGGTATCAAATGAAAGTGCTTGACTAGTAAAATGTTGTACAGATAACGAATTCGAGGTAATCGGGGGTTAAGCAAAATTTTTAATTTTTTTCGTTTTACCTGCGAATATTGGAATTGGGAATATTCCGCAAATAGCGAAAACGCGATTACGGTATTATAAACGCAAAAATATAGCATGTTTAGATATTTGTTGCTCAATCACGTCGCCTGAACGGTTTGGGTTGCAATTTGCACAACAGGTAGATTACAGTTTGGAATAACACATGTATGCTACTTTTAATCCCGAGACAATAACGGGACGAGAACTGCGCGAGTAAAACCAAGGAGCTCTGTTAATAAAAGAATAATTAACATAATAGCTAACATTATTTGCGAATTACATTATTATTATAGAGAATACAGTCCCAGGGGGTAGCCCCTAGATGTCATTGTCGACTCCCCTCGATCCTCGACAATATTGTCCCTCGGTTCTGATTTATTGCGAACAAGTGCACGATTACCTTTTATTTATTCTGTTTATTTTAAACTGATGTAGAGCATCCATATACCGAGTTACGCTGACAAACAGAATTACCACGGGCGAAGCCGGAACGGATATCTGGTCCATCTATACTAATATTATAAAGCTGAAGAGTTTGTTTGTTTGTTTGACCGCTAGGATCTCGGGAAGTACTGGTCCGGATTGAAAGATTATTTTTCTATTGGATAGTCCATTTATCGAGGAAGGCTAGGCTATAGAAAATAACGCTACTATTAATAGAAGCGGAGCATGAATCAAGAATGTAACAAAATCGGGAAAAAATATTCCATTTTGAGAGATTTCGAACGTTTCGTGCTTTGACATGACACATGGCAGCATGTGTCTAAGATTGCGTCATTGAATATCACAATATCACAGATTACATACCTCTTGAATATAAAACCTTTGCTAATCAATTTTTTTTTCTAAATCTGTGTTGGTACAACCAATTTCCGACAGGTGGCGTAGCAGGTAGCTGAAGAGGTGTTTTGTATGAAAGCGATATTCTCAGGAATGACTGAACCGATTTCAGTCATTCTTTCACCGTTGTATATGTACGGGATCCTGATGAGTACTATATAATGTAGCACGGGCGGACATCTAGTAATATGTATTATGTCAGACTGATGTGAACCGAAATGCACTTAAAATTATTTCAATTATCCTAGTGGCTTAGTTGACTGCCCTAGTGGCTTAGTTGGTAGTAGCTCTGCCTGCGAAGCCGAGGATCGTGGGTTCGATCCCCACCCAGTGCAAATATTTGTGTGATGAATTCAAATGTTTGCACTGTGTCTGGGTGTTTCTATGTATAATAAGTATGCATTTAAAAATTATATAAGTATTATATCAGCTATCGGGCTGCCATCACACAAGCTTTGCTTAGTTTGGGGTCAGATGGTATTGTGTGTGAATTGTCCACCAATATTTATTTATTTATTTATTAATTAGCCAGAACTTAGTGTATCAATTGCGACAATTCACTTCCTAGGCCCCATGACGACTTTCACGATACTTTAATTGTGTTTAGTTGTACCATTGATGGTACTAGCGATACATCATTTTTTCTGGTGGTACTACTGATCCCCAAACAATTGTCTCTATTACCATCATTGGTAGGGGAGAGCCTTGTACCATGGGACACTTTTTTTTAGTTTGATATGTTTAAGCCAATATTGATATTTAATTATAAATTATTGCACATTTCAATTAAATGTTTATAATATTACAATGTTAAGGTGCAACAAACTACATACTAAGCTTAATTTTTAAACTAATGTCAAAAAAGTGTTTCGGAATATTTGTCCCAAGGTACAATCGCCTCGTGTACCTTGGGACGCTCCATATTGTACCGTGGGACAAATATTTCAAAGGCAATATGGAAATAAAAACTCGATATAATATTTAATTTTAATCGTTTAGTGCTAATGAAAAATGTTCTTCTTCTTCTTCTTCTTCATCAGTAAAGAATCGTTTAACGTCGTTGTGAGGTTAGTAAATGAATTCATCATTTTCTGATTGCTATCGGTTTTTTATCGGATACACTTGATCTAATAACACCTTGCCCTTTTTTCTCTCGGAATGCTCGCAGCTCGAAAAAGCAACATCGTTGCATGCTTGATGTTCCAAAGACACGAACGAAGAGATTTGACTCTACTTTTGTGATAAGAACATCTAGGCTGTGGAATACGTTGCCTGAGTGAATCGGTTTTTTCTAGGTAGACACGCTCCATCGTAGACCGCATCTTCGTTTAACATCAGGCGAGATGGCGGACAAGTGTAAACCTATAAAAGTTAAAAAAAATCGTAACGACCGATTAAACTTTTCGATACATTAAATACTTCCGCTGCTTTCCGAATCGCCATACGTTTTTCAATAACTGTTTTAACGGCAATGTTAACATTTTCCTCATTTGGGTTTAGCCGGGTAATTTTGTTCTTGCTACGCGGCATCTAAAATATACATGAAATATATTATGAAAATCAAATTACTAACATTAAAATTATTTAGCGAAATTTTCCTGTTGTACCTTGGGACAGTCCCAAGGTACAAAATTCAAATGTCCCAAGGTACAAATATCAAGTCATTATAAAACAAATATTATTAAAATTAAAGACACTTTAAATACGCTGATTTCTATAAAAATATATACATATATGAGAGTATACAGACTAATTAAAACTTAGAGCAAATACTTACGTCGAAAACTTTGATGAAAAAGGAGGATTCCAACAGATTACAAAAAAACAATGGACCTGCAAAACGCGACCTTTAACTTTTACAACAACACGAGACAAAACGGTCGACTTCACTGCTTGCGTACTAAATGTTACAGTCACGGAGACAGTAGATGGCGCTAACAGACTTTTCTGGATACATTTATGGCAAAGATTTGAGCTTGTCCCAAAGTACAAGGTGTCCCGAGGTACAAGGCTCTCCCCTACTAAGGATACAAAGTTGTGTCATTTCATTTGTACCATCAATGGCACTACTGACATTAAGGCATTATTTCTGTTGAAGTTAAGATGCTCTTTGGATGTGTGAAATCTTGCCTCCTCCTACACCGACATCAGTTATACGTTATACTAGGCTAATCGATAAAATACCTTATATCTCCGAGTGACGAGCGCAGTGCGGTACAAGATAATTTGGACTCTTCATGTTCCAATAGCTGCGTGTCACTGTGGAAAGACATGTTGCTTACCATCAGGCTCATGTCTTGCTCGTCTTGTCACTTTATGCTATAAAAAAAAGTATGTTGGTGACGTAAACCTATTTTAAACCTATATTTAGACTTTTATTTACCAACATAGTTCAGGGTACATACTGATCCTAAACGCACCGAACGACGGAACGGCGAAAATGATCATTCATCTCTGTCATTCTGAACAGATAAGACAAAGTGCGAGATGTGAGATTCTGTGTCGTATCAATCCCACTGGGTTTAGAATCGCTACTGTAAACTCGGATTCAAAAGTTTTTACTTAGAAAGAAAACAAGAACAAAATTAAAAATTTTGACTAACCCCCGACTACCTCGGATTTGTTATCTGTACAACATTCTACTAGTAAAGCCCTTTCATTTGATACCCATATATAGGAAGTTATGAAAAAAAAAATATTTCGCCATTTTGTGGTAGCGGCCATCTTAGATTTGAAATTAGTCATAGTGCAAAGTATTCTAAAAGTCAAGCCCTTTCGTTTGATACCCATATTGCGGTAGTAATTTAAAAAATATTATAATTCGCCATTTTGTGGTGGCAGCCATCTTGGATTTGAAATTTGTTATAATATATAGTGTTCTACTGGTCAAGCCCTTTCATTTGATACCCATATTGAGGAAGGTTGTGAAGAAATATTTTGTCCGCCATTTTGTGGAGGCGGCCATTTTGAATCGATATTAACCAAACATAGCTAAGAACATCCGCACAGATATTAACCTTCAAATGAAAAAAACCGCATCGAAATCGGCCCATCCGTTTGAGCTCTACGGTGCCACAGACAGACACACACACAGACAGACAGACAGACAGACAGACAGACAGACAGACAGACAGACAGACAGACAGACAGACAGACAGACAGACAGACAGACATACAGACAGACAGACATCGACGTCAAACTTATAACACCCCTTTTTTTGGTCGGGGGTTAAAAAAAGAAAATTAGTCGATATTTTTTCACACAACACCATCTGGTCCCAAAGTAAAGCCTATTTGTTATTGATTATGATGAGTATAAAGCATCCCTTTCAGAAAACACACAGTTTCTGCGTAATCCTAAATAACTCAGATTGAACGTAGAATTCGTTGTGAGCTATATTATCCAAATTTTCATTAGATTTCAGCCAACCAACAAAATGTAACAATACACCGGTAAAGAGCGTGTCAATCAGTCATGCCGTGGGTTCCGTACCATTACAGTATTGATAGAATTGGGCTCATGGCTGGGTCAAAACTGTACCATTCTAATTAGTACGTCAGCGTCAGGTAGATTATATGTAGATAATTTATTTTCATCTAAAAACATATCCAACTTCAACGGGGAGTTTTCAAGAGGCAAAAAATTGGTTGCCTGTAAAGTCGGTATACGGGCGAAAGTTTTACGTGACAACGACTTTGAGTGGTAAAATAATTTTACGGAAGGGACGCGTGCCTTTCACTTTTTATGTCTGTCTCTCTCGCTCTTAGGCGGGCTAACCATGCCCGAGTGGAAGGGACGCGTGCCTCTCACTCGCTCTCGTTGTGAGCGCATAACGTGAGCGGAGCGTAACGCAGTTTCTTGAAGTGTCACCCGGCAAACCAATTTATAAGACGTTGTCACGTCAAAACATGCAACCCGATTGAGAACATCCTCCTTGTTTGAAGTCGATTAGTGTATCTCATTACTTAGTCTGTGATTATAACCGAATGATGTACGGTTTAAAGGAAGTTTTGGAAAAAGAAATGTATTTCGCCATTATTTGGTAGCGGCCAGCCATCTTAGATTTGAAATTTGTCATAGTGCAAAGTATTCTACTAGTTAAGCCCTTTCGTTTGATACACATATTGAGGTAGTAGTGAAAAAAATAATATAATTCGCCATTTTGTGGTGGCGGCCATCTTGGATTTGAATTTTTTATAGTGTATGGTATTTTACTAGTCAAGCCCTTTCATTTGATACCCATATTGAGGTAGGTTGTGAAGAAATATTTTGTCCGCCATTTTGTGGAGGCGGCCATCTTGAATCGACATTAACCAAACATAGCTAAGAACATCCGCACGGATATTAACTTTCAAATTAATAAAAAAGGCGCATTGAAATCGGCTTATCCCTTTGAGCTCTACGGTGCCACAGACATCGACGTCAAACTTATAACACCCCTTTTTAACCCCCGACCAAAAATGGGGTGTTATAAGTTTGACGTCGATGTCTGTCTGTCTGTCTGTCTATCTATCTGTCTGTCTGTCTGTCTGTCTGTCTGTCTGTCTGTCTGTCTGTCTGTCTGTCTGTCTGTGTGTGTGTCTGTCTGTGGCACCGTAGAGCTCAAACGAATGGGCCGATTTCAATGCGGTTTTTTTTATTCGAAGGTTGATATCCGTGCGAATGTTCTTAGCTATGTTTGGCTAATATCGATTCAAGATGGCCGCCTCCACAAAATGGCGGACAAAATATTTCTTCACAACCTACCTTAATATGGATATCAAATGAGAGGGCTTGACCAGTAGAATACAATACATAACAACAAATTTCAAATCCAAGATGGCCGCCACCACAAAATGGCGAATTATATTATTTTTTCACTACTACCACAATATGGGTATCAAATGAAAGGGCTTGACTGGTAGAATACTTTGCACTATGACAAATTTCAAATCCAAGATGGCCGCTACCAGAAAATGGCGAAATAAATATTTTTTTTCACGATTCCCTTAATATGGGTATCAAATGAAAGGGCTTGACTAGTAGAATGTTGTACAGATAACAAATCCGAGGTAGTCGGGGGTTAATCAAAATTTTTAATTTTGTTCTTGTTTGATCGGGGGTTAAAAAGCAGCGAGCAACACGGAAGCGAGTAGGCATACACAGCGTTTCCCTTCTGTCAAAGTACAAGTCCGCGTGGACCATGGAGTTTGTGTGGCTGCGGGTGGGGCTAGATTTGTGAATGGTGCTTTATTTTGTATGTGTTAGTGATTTGGCTGTGTGAGCATGATCGGCAATGGATCGGTACAGGTATGTTTTGTATGTAATAGTGCGGCTTTGCGCTAGTGTGCAGCTTTCCCCTCCCGCAAGAAATGACAGAAAGATTAGCTAAGGCTACTACTCCCTTCCGTGCTTGCGCAGAAGATCGAGTTGCTCGATGCCTAAAGTACCTAAAGGGAATTACGCAGGTGAAAACGAGGACTTGGATCACAAATAGATTATAATCTGAAATAGCACAGAGGCAATTTTTTATTGTGGGAAAATAACAAGAACTACACAATCCCAGAGCACTGCTGGTACCTATATAAGTGTAAATACACACTTATTATACACAAACAAATAAATATTCATCACACAAATACTTTTTTTTTAACTTGTATAGGTTTACACTTGACCGCCATCTCGCCTGATGTTAAACGATGATGCGGTCTACGATGGAGCGTGTTTACCTAGAAGAAACCGAGTCACTCTCGATTTGAAGACACATAGATTATAACTATCGGGGAAAACCCCTCTCAGGCAACGTATTCCACAGCCTTGACGTTCTTAACACAAAAGTAGAGTCAAATCTCTTCGTTCTTGTCTTTGGAACATCAACCATGAAACGATGTCGCTTTTTCGAGTTAAGAGCATTCCGATAGAAAAAAGGGCAAGGTGGTATTAGATCGTACAAATCAGACGCACACTTTCCGAAGTGTATCCGATAAAAAACCGATAAGCTAGCAATTTTCCGGCGATGTTCGATTATTTTTATTTGCACTGGGAGGGAATCACCACGACTCAATGGCCTACGGGTTCATGTTCACCTCAGAATTGTACCTAACCCTAAAAACAATATAACCTCCCTTCCCCCCAGGTGGCTCCCCCCTATCGTTTAATTTAACACATAGTTATATCGAAGTGAACATCAAAGCAGGAATAATTTCATAAAGTCCTCGCTTTGATCCTCAATTCATAATAATAATATTCAATAACGGTACGGGGTTGCTAGCGTAGAAAATTGTTACACAATAAGGTCGGTTTATGACGAGACGAAATTTTTGAAGTGAAAACTTCTTTTGACGCGCCTGGACAGAATTTGCTTGGGCCGTGAATTGAAATCTAGCGTCACGTCTATTTTTCTATTTTTATCCTAAACTAGCGTTCCGCCCCGGCTTCGCCCATGGTAAGTATATATCCTTTAGCACTCAGGGATCACATACAAACGTACATATCCAAGTGTAATTTTTTTTTAAATCGGTTCAGCAAAAATATTCATGCGACACTAACGTCACTCAATTGTTTTGCCTTCCCGGAACCTCTCATGAACTTTACGATACGGTGTTAAAGTTCAAATTGACTTTTAAGTATTATTACGAATTGTTTGTATGGGAGTTTAGAAAAGTGTTATTGTTGGATTTTTTTAGGCAATTTTAAACATTTTTCTCAGCGTAAGTACCTTCTTCGTACTTCAAGGAATATTCTGGATAAAGGATTAGCGAAATCGGTTCAGCTGTTTTCGAGATTTGCGCTTAGTAACACATTCAGTGCAAATTTTTATATAGACATTTTTTTATTGTTCTAAGAAATAAACCTTATATAGAGCGCTCAATCCTGGCAACACCGTCGAGGCGGGAGGAGTGGGTGCGGGTAATTATAATATTCCGCGGGCGCCAGTATTGCCAGTATTCACTCGCGAAATTATATGATTTGTGGCGGCGGCAGAGGTACGAACGGTTTAATAACAAAATGCCATAGATCTCGCCTTAGCTACGTTTTTTTTTCAATTTTAGGATCGTTAGAAATTAATTTGAAAACATAAAGGCACACAAATTGGAAATACTTCATTCAATATTCCGATGCTGCAATCTCTTTTTTTAGAGGTATTCTATGGTTTTCTGGAAGAGGTTTGTATCTGGAAGAAACTTAGTGATAAGCTCGCCAATTGCTACTTTGCTTTTTTAACCCCCGACCAAAAAAGGGGTGTTATAAGTTTGATGTCTGTCTGTGTCTCTGTGTGTGTCTGTATGTGGCACCGTAGAGCTCAAACGGATGGGCCGATTTCGATGTTGTTATCTTTATTTGAAGGTTAATTAATACCTGTGCTTTTAGCTATGTTTGGGAAATATCGATTCAATATGCCCGCCTCTACAAAATGGCGGACAAAATATTTCTTCACAACCTACCTCAATATGGGTATCAAATGAAAGAGCTTGTCTAGTTGAATACTATACACAATAACAAATTTCAAATCCAAGATGAAGAAGGAAAATAATTAGTAAAGATTTTGAAATATTCAAAAGTTTTAATTTTTTTCCTGTGTATGGTATAAGAAGAGAATACCTAGTATTCCAAACCCAACCCGATCGAAACCCAAGAAAATTATTTGATTAGGTATTTCTGTTTAAACAAACATAAAACTCCAAAATGCCACACTTCAAATAGATGAGTGAGTAGCACTTGTAATAATGATATTAATTTATTTTTCGTTTTTGAGTGCTTATTTGTGGTTTTGAAGTCGGTTTAATTTTTGACGTGACAACGTCTTATAAATTGGTTTGCCGGGTGACACTTCAAGAAACTGCGTTACGGTCCGCTCACGTTATGCGCTCACAACGAGAGCGAGTGAGAGGCACGCGTCCCTTCCACTCGGGCATGGTTAGCCCGCCTAAGAGAGAGAGAGACAGACATAAAAAGTGAAAGGCACGCGTCCCTTCCGTAAAATTATTTTACCACTCAAAGTCGTTGTCACGTAAAACTTTCGCCCGTATACCGACTTTACAGGCAACCAATTTTTTTGTACGAAAATAGTTTATTCATAACATACCGCATCCATTCCCCTCTTTCACGTTTACTCTCATTTACTGGCCGCGAGATAATGTCGCCATTAATTACACACAATTAATAACTTACCGTAATCTGGCTAGATAGCGGCACGATAGCTATTTGTCTATGGTTTCAAGAGAGGTTTCATTGAAATACCAACTTCATCTTGCGGTTTCTCTTCCTTTGCTAAGCAATGAATAGTAATAATTTATTTTTGTTTTAAGGTTAATTTTCAATTGGTAGCATTATATAAGTTAGGTATAATAAAGTTAGATTTTTAATATGTTATAGATTTTGTAGGTAAGCATGCCCGCGGGGAAGCGCGGAGTGCGGGCGGGGGACATCTAGCAATATTTGCACCAAGTGCGTAAACAAGTCACAACACGAAAAAGCGCGGCGAAATTAAACCGAAGTTCGGCCGAACTTCAGCCGAATTTTTCATTTTTACCGAATGTTCGGCCGAAGTTCGTATTCGGTTCAAACCACATTCGGCCCATCCCTAGTTCCTTACCATTAGCATATAAACGACGAACCCCTCTTTTATTGTATGGGAGTCCCCTTAATTATTTGTTTTATTTTAATTAATTAATATTTAAAAATAACATAAAACTAAATTCTGTGAATAGTTAAAGCCTCTACCTGTCGCCATTATTAGTATCTAAGTAAGCCTGTGTACCTAAGTACCGTATTAATAGCAAGAAACGGTAAAATTAAAAAGTTTGTTGTATGTCTAATAAATCGATAAACGCCGGCTTATGCACGAAAAAGTGTCCCGTTATGTTCCGTTACGCTCATTGTACGCTTGCGTCGCATCTATCAATTTTTTGATATGACGTTGTCACGTTAAACTATCGTCCGTAAGCAAACTGACTTTACGGACTACCAATTTTTTATTTTTAGTATTTGTTGTTATAGCGGCAACAGAACTACATCATCTGCGTAATAACTGTCCAACTATTATTGTACTTGAGATACAGCCTAGTGACAGACGGACGGATGGACGGACGGACAGACAGCGAAGTGTCAGTAATAGAGTCCCGTTTTTACTCTTTGGGTACGGAACCCTAATAAGAATATTGATAAACGATTATAATAATCACTATAACATTTTTACAGCGGTTTTACCCGCCTACGTCCCCTTTCCCGTTGTTTTCCGGGATAAAATATTTAATAATAATAATAATAAGTTTATGCGTGGGCAAACCGTATTCGCCGCTACAGAGAGCGTGTGGATCGATATCGACAAAATCGCGACTTTCAGAGTGATCAAAGGAAGGTGTACAGAAACTGGGAAGGAACTAGTCCACGTGTGAACGATACGGATACTACCGGATGCCAGCGCTATGAAAAATTTCTGGCGCAGCATCTGGTCGGTGCCTGTCGAGCACACGGAGGGAGCTTGGATGCGTGTTATCGAACGTGCATGTGAGCCTATCGAACCCATGGAGTCTATTACGATAGACTCCGTAGATGTTAGTTGTGCTATCCGGACGACTCAGAACTGGAAAAGTCCTGGGCCGGACAGATTGCACAACTTCTGGATAAAGTGGTTTCGATGCTCACATGAACGTTTGGCAACACAATTTCAAGAAGCCCTCGAGACGGGTTCTCTTCCCAGTTTCATGACCACCGGAGTCACCTTCCTGCTCCATAAGTCTGGTAGTACCACGGAACCGAAGAACTACAGACCCATTACGTGCTTAGCTACCATCTATAAGCTGCTTACATCCATTCTGAGAGCAAAATTAACGCGCATATTGTCGCGAATAACGTTTTTGGCCTCCTCTCAGAATGGATGTAAGATTGGGTCCCGTGGTACTAAGGAGCTGCTCCTCATTGACACGACCATTTGCCAACAAGTCAAACGAAACAAAGGAGCCCTCTCCGCTGCTTGGATTGACTATAAGAAGGCCTATGATGCGGTGCCCCATTCATGGCTGGAAAGGGTTTTAGAGTTGTACAAAATAAATCCAACTCTGAAATCTTTTCTTAGCAAATGCATGGGACAGTGGGTCACAGTCCTTCGTCAACCAGGTGGCGTAGACAACTCTTTTGTTTCGGAGGACTTGATAAGAATTGAAAGAGGCATTTTTCAGGGTGACAGTCTAAGTTCCCTATGGTTCTGCCTAAGTCTGAATCCTCTCAGCACTCTGCTGAAGGATTCAGAGTTAGGTTATCGTCTTCGTAGAGGAGGTGAGGTTATATCTCATTTGTTGTACATGGACGACCTCAAACTTTTTGCACCGAAACGCCAAGACTTGTTGGAGCTATTAAAAACCACGGAGGTTTTAGTAACGCCATCAAGATGGAGTTCGGTGTGAACAAGTGTGCGGTCATGCATGTACAGCGAGGGAAAGTAGTAAATTCAGAGAATTTACAACTTTCCGAGACTATAACTCTCAGATCTCTCTCGAAGACGAGACCTAAAATATCTCGGTATGTCACAGTCCTTGGGTATATCAGCAGATGACATTAAGAAATCGGTGAAGGAGCGCTTCTTGTGCCGGCTGACAAAAGTACTCAAAAGTCTTCTGTCAGGCGGTAACAAGGCGCGAGCCTTCAACGGTTGGGTAATGCCTCTGCTGATATACTCCTTTAACATACTGAGATGGACTCAGACTGAGCTCGACGCCCTGGACAGAAAGGTCCGTCAACTGCTCACAACTCATCGCATGCTACACCCGCGCTCGTCTGTTATGAGACTGTATATTCCGCGGAAGTGGGGGTCGAGGCTTTTAATGCCAAGAACCTACACAATCGCGAGGTATGCAGTCTCAGGGATTATTTCCGCAACAGCGAGTCCGGGATGCATCGCGATGTTGTGGCAGTTGACAGGAGCTTCACGCCTCTTTCATTGGCAAACGAGAACTGGCGCAAACCATCGGTGCTCAGCATTGATGATCGCAAGGAAGTGTGGAAGAGCAAGGAGCTGCATGGGCGATTCTATCGGGTCCTGACGGGACCTGATGTGAATCTGCTCGCGTCGGTGAACTGGCCGCGCTTCGGGGACCTCTTCGGAGAAACCGAGGGTTTTGCCTGTGCAATTGCAGATGAGGTTATCAAGACGAACAATTACCGGAAATACATAATGAAGGACGATACGGTCGACATTTGTCGGGCATGCCGCCGTCCAGGCGAATCTCTTCGTCATGTTATTTCCGGTTGTTCGCATCTTGCTAACGGTGAGTACTTGCACAGACATAACCTAGTAGCCAGGATCATCCACCAGCAACTTGCTCTTCGACACGGCCTTGTCGAGTCCGAGGTACCGTACTATAAGTACGCACCTCTGCCAGTTCTCGAGAATGGTTGTGCGTTGCTCTACTGGGACCGCTCTATCATCACGGACAGGACTATTGTTGCCAATAAGCCTGATATCGTGCTGGTAGACCGGTCTCAGCGTCGGGCTGTGATCGTCGATATCACCATACCACATGACGAGAACCTCGTGAAAGCTGAGAAGGACAAACTTAGCAAGTACCTTGACTTGGCTCACGAGGTTACCGCCATGTGGGATGTTGATTCCACGATCATAGTCCCCATAGTCGTGTCGGCAAATGGCCTTGTAGCGAAAAGTCTCGACCAACATCTCAAGAGACTTTCGCTAGACGGTTGGATCAAGGGTCAGATGCAGAAGGCGGTCATCCTTGACACAGCACGCATCGTCAGGAGGTTCCTCAGTCTGCAGCCCTAACCACCGGTAGCCTGGGCCCTGCCCCCGCTGCTGGCGGCAAACTAGGTTTAGGTTTTTATAATGTTTTTATGTTGTTTTATATAAATATTGTAAAAACTTAGACTTAAGAAACATGATTAAATGAGTGAATAATAATAATAATCAGACGTTATTGAGCAATAAACAAATAAAAGTGGTCAAGTGCGAGTCGGACTCGCCCATAAAGGCTTCCGTAGCAGCAAGTAACATAATACAAAAGTTCTTGTAGTTCGTTGTTACTTTAATCAGTGTTTTAACAATAGTCAATTTATGACGTATTCAAATAAAACTACTTACTAGATATCATTTAAACCAATTTTCGTTGATAGTTTAAGTGGTAACGTACATCATACACTTTTTTATTTTTGTAATTTTCTTATTTTAGAAATTACAGGACACACTTTTTACCACTTTGGAAGAGTTGGAGAGGAACACACCCCTAAATTTATTGTTTTTTTCTATTTTTTTGTATTAAAATCTTAATGCGGTTCACAGATTACATCTAATTACCGAGTTTCAATAGTATAGCTTTTATAGTTTCGGAGAAAAGTGGCTGTGACATACGGACGGACAGACAGACAGACATGGCGAATCTATAAGGGTCCCGTATTTTGCCATTTGGCTACGGAACCCTAAACCCCCCCCCCTGTAACTTCTAAAATAAGAGAATGACAAAAACAAAAAAAGTATGTGATGTACATTACCATGTAAACTATCAACGAAAATTGGTTTGAATGAGATCTAGTAAGTAGTTTTATTTTAATACGTCATAAATTTACTATTGTTAAAACACTGATTAAAGTAACAACGGACTACAAGAACTTTTATATTATGTTACTTGCTGCTACGGAAGCCTTCATGGGCGAGTCGGACTCGCACTTGACCACTTTTTTTTTTTAACAATGACAGTCGGAACAACTCATTTGATATCGTGCCTTCAGTCACGGTAGCGCATTTTATGTTCATACCGCACCATCCAGCTTAGTTGTTGAACCATTTTTATCAGATCTAAAAACAAGAGGTTGTCAATTGGGCAACCATAATAATATGCTTTTTTTCAACATAATCATTTAAATACCTGGTTGACCGAGCTTTGCTCGGTTTTTTAAATTGATATTTAGGCAGGTACGAATTACGTTGTGATGACTTACTTAGACCTACTTAGATACGAATTAAATGCGTTTATAAAAGGCTCTAAGTATACAATTTTCTCAGAAAAAAAAGAACAAAAAGAAAAGTCCCGAGTGTAACCATCAGGATTCGAACCGGGGCTTGTTGACTTCAAGGGCGAGCATATTCCGTCTGAGCCATTTAGACTTAATGAACAGTGGCGAAATAAGTTATCGTTTTCTAATGACATTGTAGGAGTTTTTCATTGTCTGAAAACGCGCATAAAATGATGTTTTTAAAAAATAAAACCTAGCTAGATCGATTTATCGTCCCCGAAACCCCCTGTACACATAATTTCAGGAAAATCGTTCGACTAATCGTATTACATGCATAAATATACATACTGACAAGGTAATTAGATATACTTAGTACTTAGTTACCGATATGACAAACTGACGAGCAACAATAATTTATTTATTAACACATGTTTACTTTGCCGCCTCTATTACGAAGGTGTAATGTAAGATTTCAGAAAGCGCCTGCTAACCAGCCACATATAGGCCGGTCAGAGAAGGTCTCAAAAACTATACATAGTATTTGTAATAAACATACAACACTCGCAGTCGGACCAACTCTATTATCGTGCATTCAGTCACGCTAGCGCGATTTATGTACGTACAGCGCCATCTAGTTTAGTTGTGGAACAATTTTTATCTGATTTAATAACAAGAAAAGGTTATCAATTGGGCAACCAGAATAATATGCTTTTTTTACCCGACTGCGCGACACAAAGGAGTGGTAATGTGTTTATCAGTATCTTATCTTATACCTTTAAACGAGCAATTCTTGTATATATCTTATTATATATAAATCTCGTGTCACAATGTTTGTCCTCAATGGACTCCTAAACCACTTATCCGATTTTAATCAAATTTGGACACCGTGTGTAGATGGATCCAACTTAAAAGATAGGATAGTTTTTATTTCGATTAATAGGCTTTATGTGACCATATCCGAGCGAAGCCGGAACGGGCCGCTAGTATATATATATATAATCAGAATCTCGGAAACGACTCGAACGATTTTCATGAAAATATGTATACAGGGGGTCTCGGGGACGATAAATCGATCTAGCTAGGTTTTATTTTTTAAAAACATCATTTTATGCGCGTTTTTAGACAATGAAAAACTCCCACAATGTCATTAGAATACGATAACTTATTTCGCCACTGTTCATTAAGTCTAAATGGCTCAGACGGAATAAGCGCGCCCTCGGAGTCAACAGGCCCCGGCTCGAAACCTGATAGTTACACACGGGTCTTTTCTTTTTGTTCTTTTTTTTCTGAGAAAGTCTTATAGTTAAGCCTTTTATAATATACTAGCTGAACCCGCTACTTCGTTCGCGTAAGCAGATGTTACGGACTTATACATTAATTGGAAGTATCGTGCGTCAAATATTTGGGTAAGTAGTCATTGAAAAACCTTTGAGTTTGAGTGAATTTGTTTTTCCACACAAAAATTTATTTAATTTTATCATCTTTATTTTGCTTTTTTTTTAAACAAAATCAAACATACTTAGTAAGGTTTCGTAGTATCGAACATAGCCGCAAGTGTTTGTAGGATTTTTATAGGATATATTATGAAAAGTCTGAAGCTAATGTGCATGATCTGATACCTATTTCTTTTTAACCGCAAGCTGTTTTCTAGCTGCTACCCGCGACTTCGCCGGCGTAAAATTTTAAACGAAGTCTGTGTGGAATCAAAATAATTAAAATTTTGAGTATTAATGATATTCAAGCAAGTTGAACCCGTAAATCTAAGCCAAGTCCTAGTGAAATGTTACTGTATGAATTTAATTGTAGGTAACACAGAAAAAAATCAAGAACGAAAGAATCCAAATTTGGCATCATAATCCTTTTAGCAGCAAAAACTTATTAGTACAATTTAGAATACCACCTAATGACGAAAGAAAAAAATACATACCACAAAAGCAAAACATCGATTTAAATGGCCTTTAGTGCTTTTAGATTTAAACTGGCATTAGCGCCGTCTAATGAGAATATTATGTTGCTTGTTATTTTGATTGTGAACGCAAATCACCTATATTATCTACGCCAAAACGGGTGCATATATTTTTCATTTTTGGCTTTTACCTTACCATCACATCAAGTTCCTTACGAAAATATATGCTTATATTAATATGGAGTTAAATGAAAATGTAGACTTATTAGCCCATGTGAAATTTTAGACTCTAAAACTCTAAACTATATGTGTTTCGTATGTCATCCCATATCGTTGTGCCGTTTTGACGTGATAGTTAATATTTGTTTCCTTAGGGCCCATGTTTCTTTTCAGGTTGATAGGTAATAAATACATAAATGTGGTATTTCAGACTATGAGTTATTTTTGTTTCAATTTTCTACCAAATTTGCTTAGTCTTTCCTACGTCACAGTAACCTATAAGTAACCGATTTGCTATTTCTGAGTACAAACTACGTGTGTTTCGAATTCCATCCAAATATGTTCAGCCGTTCCAACGTTGTCCTGTAAATATTATGAATGTCACTGTTTGGATGTTTGTTACGTAATACATAGAGTACTTATACATAGGCAATGTTTAGCCTATGTATTCTTCCAAACTAATCTAATTCTATTTCAAATTTCAACCCGATCACTTGATACGTTCCGCCATGATTAAAGCGGCAATAGAAATACATCATCTGCGAAAATTTCAACTGTCTAGCTATCACCGTTCTTGAGATACAGCCTGGTGACAGACGGACGGACGGACGGACAGCGAAGTCTCAGTAATAGGGTCCCGTTTTTACCCTTTGTGTACGGAACCCTAACAACGGTCTGCTTCGGTCACCGAAGCTTGTTGAACACTACCTTTAAATTTTAAACAGTATTTGGATTGAAATAACACGTTTTCTAATAAGTTACGGCTGGTCTAGTAAGTTACAGCTGACCTAATCGGGAGAACGGCGACTGTCGATCCGGAGACCCAGGGTTCAAATCCACGCGCACCACTATCTTTTCAGAGTCATGTTCGTAATGCCGGTAATTAAAACGGTGAAGGAAAACACCGTGAAGAAACCGAAATCTACCTATAATCTAAGTTCTTAGTCATATGTCATCCACCAACCGACACTTGGCCAGCGTGGTGGATTATAGCCTAGTCTCTCTCCTTGCGAGAGAAGGCCCCGACGCCCAGCAATGGGAACATTTAATGGGTTGTTTATGCTGCTACTTATTATGCTGATATGTTTTCTCCAAAATACAAACATCTACTTCAATGACAGGTAATTTAATTCTGTCATTCGACAAAATTTTATAAAAAAGTACAAATATGTCGTACAGATAAATCTAAGCTGTTTTTTTAAATTTTTTAAATTTAAGTTTAAATTTATGTTTTTTGTTGATATTTGAAAAACTACCTCCCTGTTTTCGATATCTAAGATCACCTCTGAAGTATTTTCTACCAAACAAAAAAGGAATTATCAAAATCAACTAACAATTAGCGGAGTTATCGCGTAAAATAAAACCAAATAATAAAACATGCAACCCGATTGAAAACATCCTCCTTGTTTCAAGTCGATTATAACCGAATGATGTTTGTTTTTTCCACGCAAAAATATATTTTTGACAATTATTTTGTCATCCAAGACGACGCGACGCGATCACGTGGGCACTTTCTAGAATCTAGAATCTAGATATTCTGTGGAGCGTCTGTGATACACAGAATATTTAGAAGTTAGTATGTACCGAACGCGCCGCGTGTGTCGTTATTATTTAATGTTTGTGTAATTTCCGAACCAACAGACCGATATTGTTCAAATTTTGACGGGACAATATAAAAAATGTGTTCTTTCTAACAAAAAAAGAATTAATGAAATTAAACAACGCAAACATGAGTTACAACCAAATACACATTCTGACTTTCACCCCCTCCCGCAAGAAAACCGATCAGAATTTGGGGATCGAAAGTAGCCTACAGCAATGTCCTTAGTATAAACTATAATCATGCCAAGTTTCAGCTGAATTGAATCAGTAGTTTCCGCGTGATGCGTGATCCCTATACAGAAAGACAGACAGACAGACATGAAAGAAAAAAAATGCAGTTTCGCCATCAGTATCGACTATGGAGTGCCCCAAAAAAATTTTTTTCTAAATATCTTCAATGTACAGAATTCGACCCGTTACAGTTTTATTATAAGTATAGATATAGATTTATAAACGCATGTAATTTGTATCTTTTTTTTTTTTGACGTGACAACGTCTTATGAATTGGTTTGCCGGGTGACACTTCAAGAAACTGCGTTACGCTCCGCTCACGTTATGCGCTCACAACGAGAGCGAGTGAGAGGCACGCGTCCCTTCCACTCGGGCATGGTTAGCCCGCCTAAGAGCGAGAGAGACAGACATAAAAAGTGAAAGGCACGCGTCCCTTCCGTAAAATTATTTTACCACTCAAAGTCGTTGTCACGTAAAACTTTCGCCCGTATACCGACTTTACAGACAACCAATTTTTTTAAATTGTCCCGATTAGATTGAGTTGTTAGATCTAAGTTTTGTTAACAGTTTACTTTAAAAATATTTTATTTACACTACATTGTACCTTAATGTCTTTTGGGTTGGTATGAATATATTATTATATGATACTAGCGGCCCGCCCCGGCTTCGCCCGTGGTACATATATATAAGCATTTAAGGATTACGAAAGAACGGTGAATGATTTTTTTAAATCGGTCCAGCAGTTCCCGAGATTAGCGTGTTCAAACTATAAATATGCTATAGGCTACTTTTGATCCCCAAATTATCGTGCTGTTTACTGGGTCAGAAGTGACACCTGTAGACAACTGGCGGGGATAACTAATTAAATGACGATTGGTCAGTTAACGACCGGGGATGAAAAATGATTAAATTACTAAAATGGCTATTAAAAAATAAGGGGTGATCGTAGAAGGGTGAAAATTAAGGATTGTATGTATTTTGTATGTTGTATCATAAAAAAATAGAAATTAAAAAATTTGTCTAAAAAATAAAAAAAATAATTTAGGGGTGGACTACCCCTAACATTTAGGGGGATGAAAAATAGATGTTGACCGATTCTCATAGATACCGGATAAGCACAAAAAATTTCATCCAAATCGGTCAAGCCGTTTCGGAGGAGTATGGCAACGAAAACTGTGACACGAGAATTTTATATATTAGACTAGCGGCCCGCCCCGGCTTCGCCCGTGGTACATATATATAACCTACAGCATTCAAGGATTACGTACATATGAAAGAACGGTCAACGATTTTGTTAAATCGATCCAGTAGTTCCCGAGATTAGCGTGTTCAAACTATATATATATGCTATAGGCTACTTTTGATTATCCAAATTATCGTGCTGTTTACTGGGTCAGAAGTGACACCTGTAGACAACTGGCGGGGATAACTAATTAAATAACGATTGATCAGTTATCGACCGGGGATGAAAAATGGTTAAATTACTAAAATGGCTATTAAAAAATAGGGGTTGATCGTAGAGGGGTGAAAATTGAGGATTGTATGTATTTTTGTATGTTGTATCATAAAAAAATAGAAATTAAAATTTTGTCTAAAAACCAAAAAAATAAATTAAGTGGCGGACTACCCCTAACATTTATGGGGGATGAAAAATAGATGTTGGCCGATTCTCATAGATACCGGATAAGCACAAAAAAATTCATCAAAATCGGTCAAGCCGTTTCGGAGGAGTATGGCAACGAAAACTGTGACACGAGAATTTTAAATATTAGATTTATGCAACCCAAATTTAAGTCCTATTTATTTCGATTTATAACAATTTTGCATATTTTTTCACTAAACTCTATAAACCTAGTGCTAATATATTTATCATTGATTATTTTATTCAAAGTGTTGACAGCAATTACTTCTCCTATTTTTTGCTCTGTTTCGTGACGCTCTTTACCATATACCGGGCATTCTGTTATTATATGTAATGGTGTTTCCTCCCTGCCCTGGTCGCATATGCACGATGGGCTATCCTTCAGTTTGAACCTGTGTAGGTACTGGGAGAACCCGCCGTGCCCCGTCATTTTTTGCGTGAGTATGCGTGTCGGCCTTATTCTCCTAACGGTTTTAAAAGCTTCCGTTGGAACAGGGAAGAACACCTTGATTACTTTGCCAGTTTCACCAGTTGTGTATCTCCGATTCCATTCGCCCAGCGTCCCCATTCGGATTTGACGCTTGACGAATGAAACCGGGCACTTGTCGTAGTGTGGTTGACACCTCAGTTTCAGAGCCGCCTGCTTTGCCAAACCGTCTGCTCTCTCATTCCCCTCCAGCCCCGCATGTGCTTTAACCCAGAACAATTGAACCTGTTTTCCTTGTCTGCCAATTTGTTTTAAGTTTTCGCGAATTTTTACTGCAAGGGGATTGAGAGAGCCAACGTTAACGACGGCTTGTAGCGCCGACCTGGAGTCGCTATAAATTCCAAATGTTTGATCCTGACTTTTCTGTATTTCTTCCGTCGCTCTGTGGATGGCCAACAACTCGGCCTGGTACACTGTGCAATAAGACGATAACTTAAATTTTCGGTGCCTAGTTTCGACACCATTGCTCCAGAGAGACAATGCTGCGCCAACTTTGCCGTCAATTTTGCTACCGTCCGTGAAAATTTTAATTGACTGATGGTCTGTCTCGCTTACATGCTCCTCGTTCACCAGACATGTGAATTGAAGGTCAACACACAGGGACAGATGCGGGATTGCTGTGAATGCGGCTCTTCGCTCGATCTCCCAGTTGTAATTCGTATCTAAGTAGGTACATATTCTAACGAAAACATAAAAAACCTATTGACGATGCATCTGCACAAACAAACAACTGTTACATAAATGGCGCTGCACAACTTTGCTTTGAGACAAGACCAAAAATGAGTATCAATTGTTCGCTTATTAAATGGCATATTTTTTAACCGATTTAAAAAAGGAGGAGATTCAGACACCTCGGTTTGAACCCTGATATCGTCTTTTTGTCGTTCATATTTTTTTTTAACCGACTTGTTTTTAACCCCCGACCAAAAAAAGGGGTGTTATAAGTTTGACGACGATGTCTGTCTGTCTGTGGCACTGTAGAGCTCAAACGGATGGGCCGATGTCGATGCGGTTTTTTTTTTATTTCAAGATTAATATCCGTGCAAATGTTCTTAGGTATGTTTGGTTAATGTCGATTCAAGATGGCCGCCTCCATGAAATGGCGGATAAATATTTCTTCACAACCTACCTCAATATGGGTATCAAATGAAAGGGCTTGACTAGTAGAATACTTTGGACTAGAACAAATTTCAAATCCAAGATGGCCGCTACTACAAAATGCCAAAATACATTTCTTTTTTCACAACTCCCTTAATATGGGTATCAAATGAAAGGGCTTGACTAGTAAAATGTTGTACAAATAACAAATCCTAGTAAGTCAGGGTTTAATCAAATTTTTTAATTGTGTTCTTGTACACTAAAAAGGGTAAAATAAACTATTTTCGTCAAAAAATTAAACCGACTTCAGAACCACAAATAGGCTGAGTGCCTATATCGGTATATATATATATATATATATATATATATATATATATATATATATATATATATATATATATATATATATAGTGCCTATATCGGTATATATATATATATATATATATATATATTTACATCCTACAATCTTTTGGCGTCATGCACGTCGGGCATCGTTACGACGTCCTCCAGTTCCTCTTGCTTATTTTAACATCTCTTAATGAATATTGCTTAGTTTTTCGATTGCCAGCTCCGTGGGATACATCGTTTTCTGATAATTTAATTTTTCGCGATATTCCTCTTACGTTCGTGCCGCAACATTTTTGAACCCCGAACCATGGTCATTAATTATAAACGTCCTGGATACATTGATCTTGATTTACCAATGGCATCGACTATTTAGCGTCTGCATTGGATGAACGGCATTTCTGAGTGCGACGTTGCCAGCTAGTTTAGATTTACTTTCTCTTTCTTTTACTTCAATTTCGTAAGATCTATAGTTATACGGATGCCCGATATTTTTATATTCTTTATTATTATCTATCTACAAATTTATTCTCACAATATTAAGGTATTGAAATTGTTATAAAGCGTCTTGTTGTGAATGATCACAGATTAATGAATTGTGTGATAAATGTATGTCACACTTCCACGTAAGTGTTCATTACTAGGTAGTAACAATGGATTTTGACAAAGTTTAGTAAACAATTACTTAATAAGATAAAAAAAATTAAGCTCCTATTTATGAGATTTTTACACCAATAATCGCAGGTAGTATCTAGAATAACAAGCATAAATGTAGATGTACATGTTTGTTTAGTCATATTTTTTATTAATTTAAGACAAGTAGGTACGTAATAACCTTATTTGTGGATCAACACAAATGTAAATAAGATAAAATCGGGATTGTATCCTGCCATGGACTGAACCAATATTATATATAGACGTCCAATGTAATATACGGACGTCCAATATGATATACGGACGTCCAATATCTATATACGGACGCCTAATAGTTATATACGGATGTTCAATAGCCTGGCCACTTTAGTTATAAAAATACGGCACTATGTGAAGCAGTTATGTTTGGCAACGAGCTACTGTCTGATAGAAATACTGCTGCCAATCGTGTTGCGCCATACTGGATTATTCCCATTTGCCTCCACATTTATCCCCAGTAGAAACAAACGGGTGCTGAGTTTCTGAGAGCGGGTGGAAAACGGTTACTTAAAGTCCTTCAGAAGCTGTTCTACTCCGTCATACTTGACGGTAATACGCCAGAAGCGTGGAGCTGAAGTGTGGTGGTGCTCTTCTACAAAAAAGGTGAAATCACTTTGTTGAAGAACCCATCTCACTTCTGAGCCACGTTTATAAGTAATCACGAATCGTCTCGCTCGCAGGTTGACGACTTCCAGTCACCCAAACAAGCCGGTTTCCGAAAATATTGGTAGACAATTCACCCACAACACCATCTGACCCCAAACTAAGCAAAGCTTGTACTATGGCGGCCAGATAGCTGATATAATACTTATAAAATTTACTTACTTATAAAATACTATAGTACGAGTACCACAGACCATATCCATACACTTCGGCAGATTATACAGAAAACCGACGAGTATAATCGGCTACTATGTATAGCGTAGGTATATCGAAGTGTTGAAGTGTTTATACAACAAAGCCACCATGTCTATCCGTCTTCAGGACCAATGCACAAATCCGATCCAAATGCAAAATGGGGAGACAGGGAGACGTTATCTCTCCGAAACTGTTCACCTCTGCATTGGAGGATATTTTTAAGCTTTTAAACTAGAATAGATATGGTATCAATATTAATGGCAAATACATCACCCACCTTCGATTTGCCGACAATATAGTCATTATGACTTTGGCTCAGTGCTCAGAGACCTCAATACTGTCTCTCAACAGGTAGGGCTAAAAATGAACATGGGTAAGACACAAAATCATATCAAATGCCCATGTTGCACCCATACCGGTCCATGTTTGAAACGGCAGTATCGAAAGTGGCGACCATTACGCTTATCTAGGTCAGATGATCCAGTTAGGCAGAACAAACTTTGACAAGGAGGTCACCCGACGAATCCAACTCGGATGGGCAGTGTTTGGCATCACATCTTCTCGTCAGAAATATCACAAACTCTCAGGGCGAAAGCTTACAATCAGTGTGTGTTACCAGTGATGATATATGGTACTGAGACGTGGTCGCCAACTATTGCATATTGGCATGATATGCAAACTTAAAGTTGCGCAACGGGCAATGGAGAGAGCTATGCTTAGAATTTCACTGCGTGACAAAACCCGCAACGAGGAAATCCGCAGAAGAACGAAGGTCATCGTCATAGCTTTTAAAATTAGCAAGTTGAAGTGGTTAAGGGCAGGCTGCAGATGATGATGTATAGCGTATATGGGCTATGAGAAAGCCTTCGATTTCATCGAAACCTGGGCAGTACTTCAGTTTTTCCAGCGTTAAAGTGTATAACAGCAAAGCCACAATGTCTGTCCGATTACAGGATCAGTGCACAAAACATATCCAGCTACAGAAAGGCGTGAGGCAGGGAGATGTTATATCTCCGAAACTGTTCACACCTGTACCGGTTATTGTTGGCAATACAACACTCGAAGTTATTGGCGAATACGTTTACCTAGGTCAAAAGATCTAAATAGATAGATCCAACTTCAACAACAAACAGGTCCAGCAAAGGATCCAACTCGGATGGGCAGCGTTCGGGAAACTTCGGCCCATCTTTGAGTCCAAAATACCCCAATTCCTAAAGACAAAAGTATTTAAGTAGTGCGTGTTGCCCGTGGTGGCTTATGGAACTGAGACGTGGTCCTTAACTGCGGGCATCAACACGAAACTCAAAGTTACACAGCGAGCTTTGGAGAGAGATATGTTTAGAGTACTACGCGACAGAATCCGTAATGAGGATGTTCGCAAAAGAACGAAAGTGGCCGACATAGCTCAGAATAAGAAAGCTGAAGTGGCAATGGGCTGGCTACATCGCTCGCAAAACTGACAGCCGATAGGTAAGTAAGTTTCTCGAGTGGCGACCACGAACCGGAAGACGCAGTGTTGGACGGACTCCCACTATATGAACAGATGACCTCACAAAGGTCGCTGGAAACCGCTGGTTGCAGGTTGCGCAAGACCGTTCGTTGTAGAAATCTAGGGGGGGGAGGCCTATGTTCAGCAGTGGACGTCTTGCGGCTGATGGTGATGAGAGATGACGAGGGACAAATGGGAATTGCTGGCAGTATAAAGAAATATTTTTAAACAACTTCTCTTGACGTCCCCGGTGGGAAAATATCTCACTGGATTTGAATTGGACATCCATATATAGCAATTGGACGTCCGTATACAGCTATTGAGCGTCCGTTTATAGCAATTGGACGTCCGTATATAGCTATTGAGCGTCCGTATATAGCTATTGAGCGTCCGTATATAGTAATTCGACGTCCGTATATAGCTATTGAGCGTCCGTATATAGTAATTGAACGTCCGTATATAGCTGTTGAGCGTCCGTATATAGTAATTGAACGTCCGTATATAGCTATTGAGCGTCCGTATATAGCAATTGGACGTCCGTATATAGCTATTGAGCGTCCGTATATTTCTTCTCTTTATCTACGACGCTCAATTTTAGCACGTATATTGAGTCTAAGGCTAAATTAGCCACCAAAAAAACTAGGTATTCTCTCAAAGGTGCGAAGATACCATTCAGATAGACATACAGATTCAATTCTGAATAGTTGCTCACGTTAAATAAAGCACAGATACACTCCTGTATGGAGTACTGTTCGCACCTTTGGGATGGATCGGCTAAGCATCAGCTGGAGACTTTGGAATCGATTGAGAGACGTGCCGAAAGGCTCATAGGCAATGACGCTCTTGTGCGTAACAGACTCCAAATTCTTGATCATCGCCGCAAAATTGCTAGCTTATGGGTTTTATACCGGTCATACTTCGGAGAGTGTGCAATTGATCTACATGATCTAATACCGTCTTGTCCTTTTTTCTATCAGACTTCTCGTATCTCAAAAAAGCGACATCCTTCCATGGTTGATGTTCCGAAAACACCAACGAAGAGATTTGACTCCAAGTTTGTGACAAGAACGTCTAGGTTGTGGAATGCGTTGCCTCAGTGGGTTTTCCCTTATAGTTACAATATTGGTGTCTTCAAATCGAGAGTGAATCGTTTTTTTCTAGGTAAGCACGCTCCATTGTAGATTGCATCGTCACTTAACATCAGGCGAGATGGTGGTCAAGTGCAAACCTAAAAAAATGGCAAATGGACATCCGTATATAGCTATTGAGCGTCCGTATATGATATTATTTTTCTTCTCCGATGTCCTCGATAATTCATCTTCTATCTACATCTAATACATTCCAATAACACATCATTTATTTTTTGCAACTTTTTTGAAAGTTTAAATAAAGTCGGACTTCTAATAATACGCAACGCGTACAACGCCACCTACGGCGAATATTTTTTTTTTGATTTCAGTCCGTGATAAATATTATGTGATCTGTTGTTGCGAGCTGGCAACGTCGCAGTTGCGGACGCCAAATACGCGGATCCATAGTCAGGAAATCTCCGAGTTATACGGCTGTGAATATACGCGCGACAGCAGCGCCTCACCTGCGCTGAGATTTCGTCGCGAACTTTTTAATATATTATTGAATCCATTTTAGAGTTTTTTTGGCTTCTATCGATATTTGTCCTACGGCTAGTCAGGACCGATAGGACGTAAATGGCAATGGTTATAAAAGTGGCGTCCATTATGCGGACGCCAAAAGCAGGTGGACGCCAGTTTAAATGCACTTTTTCCTTCAGAGGACGGCTAATTGTTTGGAGGATGTAAATATATATATATATATATATATATATATATCGGTGCCAGTGAGGTCAAAAAGTTAGTAGATTGATGCTATGTAGGCACATGGTAAGTTGGCACAGGTAAGTAGTATCTATCCTATACCTGTTAGATTTGGCTGGCACCGACTTCAAATAGATGAGTGAGTAGCGCTTATAATGGGCAAGAACGCGAAAAGTTGTACATTAGAGTTTTCTAGATGTCCCCAGGCTATAATGTACTGCTGCGCGACTTTCATAGGTTTTACTAGATGTTTTACTATATATTTTGATTTTAGATGAAATTGGTATGTCATATTTGTTAAAATATTACGCATAAAACTATATAAAATTGTAAAAAATCAAGTCAAAAAATCGCTATTTTTTTTGTGTAGTACTGTCCTCAAAAAAATCCGACATTTAACAGTGTTTTGTGAAAAAAAAAGTTATTGCACTGGCAAACCTCTGGTTGCTTATTTGAAATTTGGCGGGATTTTAATTATTTTATAAGTTTATTGTGCTGCCAAAGCCTTCATTTTTACTAAATAAGTAATTTTTAAACTTGTCCCTGGCATATAGACCTACCGGACAAGTCCAGGTTCCGTTACCGCATTTTCGTTTAAATTTATAGTTTTTTTGTTCGATATAGTATTTACTTTTATATTTTAATGGCAACATCATAGTGTGACCGAAAAAAGAAAAACAATGTGTCTATGGTGTAATCAACCATTTTATTCAAACAGCTGTTTCATTTTGGGCGTTTGGTGAGAGATTGAGTTTTTACGGGCACTGTCCGGTGAGTAAATTTATTTGTTTTTTAATGTTAAAACGGTGTAAACTTCACGTTTTCTTCTATTAATTTATTTATTGCACATATTTTCTAACAGTGCGAGGCAAAGGCAGGGTTTTGTTTTTAATTAAAATTAATGTGAATTGTAGGTATATAAAAGAGGTTCTCAATTCGGTTTTATTTTTATGTTTTTAGGTACCTACCTCTGAACTCCGTCATTTATGTTAAATTAAACTAGCTTTCCGCCAGCGGTTTTGTTTTTCCCTTAAAAATGATTTAATAGTTATTCTGCTATTCTGGATAAAGACAAATACAAAAAATTTAAAATCAGTCCACCAATTCTCGAGGTCTAAGTGTTCGAACAAGCTACATTGTTGTATTATTAAGATAATATTACTCGAAATAGAAACTGTAGGACTATTTCCCAAGCTTTTTGAAGTGTATGGTTCGCTTTACTTACTTACTTTACTTACTATATGGAATTTCAGATTTCAAGATGGTGCTTACTGCAGCTGAAAAAATGCGCCGTTATCGCCAAAAAATTAAAGATAATCCTGAAAAATATAAACAACAGAAGAAAAAAGACCTACTATTTGTTTTTTATCGAGTCCAAAAGATTATTAGTTTTAATGTTTAAGATATTATACAGAGACTGAAGATATTTCTTTAAAAGTCTGATCTTATTGTGATTTAGAGTTGTCTCGTTATTACCAAAAAATAGGAAGTAATTTAATGAAGGTAATTTTTATTCGAGTAATTATTTTTATTCAATAAGTTCTAGTTAAACACTAAAATAATTATTACTCAACGATCTCATACTAAATATTAAAATTATATGATATTAGGCGTCATGTGAACCTAACCTTATAGGGTCCTGTTCGTTGTTAGCGTGTCCTGTTACGAGACTGTACCCTAAACCAATGTTCCTAAAAATCTTAATTTTATTTGAGAATGTTTAAAATATGTATACACATTAATTAGAGAATAACGTATTTTATCAAAATACTAGAAATTAAAATAGGTAATTATCAGAACAGCCAAATTTGTGAATTTGATAAAAAACTTTTGCATACATTTTACACCTTAAGTAACGTACTGGACATGAAAAGTAGATTAATCTTGTGTATTTATAAGATAACGAACTGAAAATACATTTTATAGATAAAAAAGCATGTTTTCTTTCCTTTACTCAATGATATTTGCATATATTTATAGTTTTTAATATAATAATGAACCAATAACCAGCGGTAACGAACAGGATTTAATTTAGTGGCTACTTTAAAATATTTGCTAATTTCTCAAAAACTAACGAATTTACGTGAAAACTTTTATGGTTAGCAGAAAAAGGAATTATTAGAGAATATTAAGTAAAATATCCAAGGAAATTCTACCAAAAAAAAATCAAAGCTCAAATTTGAAGCAGTGTACTACTTTTCGCGTTCTTGCCCTAATAATGATTTTAGTTTATTTTTCGCTTTTGAGTGCCTATTTGTGGTTCTGAAGTCGGTTTAATTTTTTGACGAAAATAGTTTATGTTCTTTCTTTTCTGATAAAAGCAACGATAATGATAATTTTTAATTTCTTTATCAACGCACAAAATCTAAAAAAAAGGGGGAAAATGTAATCTATTGGCGATGTCTGAGTATGTCTGTTTTTCCACACAAAAATATTTTTTTGACAATTATTTTGTCATCCAAGACGACGCGACGCGATCACGTGGGCACTTTCTAGAATCTAGATATTCTGTTAGAACTTAGAAGTTAGTATGTACCGAACGCGCCGCGCGTGTCGTTATTATTTAATGTTTGTGTAATTTCCGTACCAACAGGCCGATATTGTTCAAATTTTGACGGGACAATATAAAAAATGTGCTCTTTCTAACAAAAAAAGAATTAATGAAATTAAACAACGCAAACATGAGTTACAACCAAATACAAATTCTGACTTTTACCCCCCTCCCGCAAGAAAACCGATCAGAATTTGGGGATCAAAAGTAGCCTACAGCAATGTCCTTAGTATAAACTAAAATCATGCCAATATTATTGGGGTGGTTTACCACCGTCCACCTTGCTAAGACTAAATCGGACCGGGTAGGTTAGGAAGGACCCAGATCCGACTCGGAGCACCCCGACTCCACCTAGTCTTGTCGCTATTACCCCTAGAGTGTATATAAAAAATGCGGGAGCCCACCCGGAGTCAAATCTCAATGATGACCCTTGTCTAAGTGCACCATATTTCTTAGGTGTACCATCACCAATATCAAGTTAGGAGCTTTCAAGTTTTATCTGAGAGGAATGATGTTTAAAAAAAAAATCGCAACGAAGACCGTATCGCAATGACAATGCGGCTAATCGTCAAACCGCCGCTTTACAAAACGGCCCTGGTTTTCAAAACGGCTAGCCGTAATGTAATACAGCGGATTATACGATCCGGCTGCGACATATACATGGGGTTTCGGGACGATAAATCGATCTAGCTAGGTTTTATTTCTTAAAAACATCATTTTATGCGCGTTTTTAGACAATGAAAAACTCCTACAATGTCATTAGAATACGATAACTTAATTCGCCACTGTTCTTTAAGTCTAAATGGCTCAGACGGAATATGCTCGCCCTCGGATTCAACATTCGGTTCCGGTTCGAATCCTGATGGTTACACTCGGATTTTTCTTTTTGTTCTTTTTTTTCTGAGAAAAATTGGTTGCCTGTAAAGTCGGTATACGGGCGAAAGTTTTACGTGACAACGACTTTGAGTGGTAAAATAATTTTACGGAAGGGACGCGTGCCTTTCACTTTTTATGTCTGTCTCTCTCGCTCTTAGGCGGGCTAACCATGCCCGAGTGGAAGGGACGCGTGCCTCTCACTCGCTCTCGTTGTGAGCGCATAACGTGAGCGGAGCGTAACGCAGTTTCTTGAAGTGTCACCAGGCAAACCAATTTATAAGACGTTGTCACGTCAAAAACTTATACTTATAGCCTTTTATAAACGCATTTAATTCGTATCTAAGTAGGTCTAAGTAAGTCATCACTACGTAGTTCGTACCTGCCTAAATATCATTTAAAAAAACCGAGCACCAGGTACTATTACTTAATCTGTGTCACAACTGTCTCGTCTGTCTTGCGGATCATGCTTAAAGGCTCACGTAGTATATGTACTTAAAAACTTTCCTCGATTCAAAACACTCCCCATTCTAAATTCAACGAAACTGGCTTTGTCACTGATCAATAATTGAAAGAGTAGTTAAATATAGCTTATTCAAATCGGCAGTAATGTTGAGTTTAGTGAATAAGTTTGGGTGTTGGCTTTCATTCAGTGTTATTATTATTTTATGTGTTTTTTTTTTCTCTTTTTTACGTTAATAGCATGTAATTAATTATGTCAATAAGTTGTATAAGTACTGTCAACAGCGATCTTACTTGAAACGTTTCGGAAATTAGAAGGGGCGCCCAAGATACAGGCATAGCCTAGTTTGGGGCTCAATGGTACATCTAGTAGATTTATATCAATTTAAGCAATTTCACCATCATGTTAAATGTGCTATATTGTATTGACGTGACAACGTCTTATAAATTGGTTTGCCGGGTGACACTTCAAGAAACTGCGTTACGCTCGGGTCACGTTATGCGCTCACAATGAGAGCGAGTGAGAGGGACGCGTGCCTTTCACTTTTTATGTCTGTCTCTCTCGCTCTTAGGCGGGCTAACCATGCCCGAGTCGCCGATTCGCTTAGGCGCCTGCATACAAGTTTTTTTTTTTGGTTTACTTATATGTGGTATCATATCTTGGCACAAGCACAAAAGTTAACAATCATAAGTTAAATACAATTCTTTGTATAAATTAATGTTTTAAATTGTTACTATTATTTCATCCTTCTTCCTACTATACGAATGAATATTCACATTAAAATTATTTTACCACTCAAAATCGTTGTCACGTAAAACTTTCGCCCGTATACCGACTTTACAGGCAACCAATTTTATTTTTAATTTTTTTTGGAAATAAACTATTATTATTATTCACTCATTTAATCTTTTTTCTTAATTTTTAAGTTTTTTACAATACATATATAAAAAATACAAACATTATAAAAAACTTAAAAACTAGGGTGCCGCCAGCAGCGGGGCAGGGCCCAAGCTACCGGTGGTTAGGGCTGCAGACTGAGGAACCTCCTGACGATGCGCGCTGTGTCGAGGATGACCGCCTTCTGCATCTGACCCTTAATCCAACCGTCTAGCGAAAGTCTCTTAAGATGTTGGTCGAGACTTTTCGCTACAAGGCCGTTTGCCGACACAACTATTGGGACTATGATCGTCGAATCAACATCCCACATGGCGGTAACCTCATGAGCCAAGTCAAGGTACTTGCTAAGCTTGTCCTTCTCAGCTTTCACGAGGTTCTCGTCATGTGGCACGGCGATATCGACGATTACAGCCTGGCGCTCGGACCGGTCTACCAGCACGATGTCAGGCTTATTGGCGACAATAGTCCTGTCCGTGATGATAGAGCGGTCCCAGTAGAGCAACGCACGACCATTCTCGAGAACTGGCAGAGGTGCGTACTTATAGTAGGGCACCTCGGACTCGACAAGGCCGTATCGAAGATCAAGCTGCTGGTGGATGATCCTGGCTACTAGGTTATGTCTGTGCAAGTACTCGCCGTTAGCAAGATGCGAACAACCGGAAATAACATGACGAAGTGATTCGCCTGGACGGCGGCATGCCCGACAAATGTCGACCGTACCGTCCTTCATTATGTATTTCCGGTAATTGTTCGTCTTGATAACTTCGTCAGCAATTGCACAGGCAAAACCCTCAGTTTCTCCGAAGAGGTCCCCGAAGCGTAGCCAGTTCACCGACGCGAGCAAATTCACATCGGGGCCCGTCAGGGCCCGATAGAACCGCCCGTGCAGCTCCTTGCTCTTCCATACTTCCTTGCGATCATCAGTGCCGAGCACCGATGGTTTGCGCCAGTTCTCGTTTGCCATTGAAAGAGGCGTGAAGCTCCTGTCAACTGCCACAACATCACGATGCATCCCGGACTCACTGTTGCGGAAATAATCCCTAAGACTGCATACCTCGCGGTTGTGAAGGTTCTTGGCATTTAAAAAGCCTCGACCTCCACACTTCCGCGGGATATACAGCCTCATAACAGATGAGCGCGGGTGTAGCATTCGGTGTGTTGTGAGCAATTGACGGACCTTTCTGTCCAGGGCGTCGAGCTCAGTCTGAGTCCATCTCAGTATGCCAAAGGAGTATATCAGCAGAGGCATTACCCAACCGTTGAAGGCTCGCGCCTTGTTACCGCCTGACAGAAGACTTTTGAGTACTTTTGTCAGCCGGCACAAGAAGCGCTCCTTCACCGATTTCTTAATGTCATCTGCTGATATACCCAATGACTGTGATATACCGAGATATTTAGGTCTCGTCTTCGGAGAGATCTGAGAGTTATAGTCTCGGAAAGTTGTAAATTCTCTGAATTTACTACTTTCCCTCGCTGTACATGCATGACCGCACACTTGTCTACACCGAACTCCATCTTGATGGCGTTACTAAAACCTCCGTGGTTTTAATAGCTCCAACAAGTCTTGGCGTTTCGGTGCAAAAGTTTGAGGTTGTCCATGTACAACAAATGAGATATAACCTCACCTCCTCTACGAAGACGATAACTAACTCTGAATCCTTCAGCAGAGTGCTGAGAGGATTCAGACTTAGGCAGAACCATAGGGGACTTAGACTGTCACCCTGAAAAATGCCTCTTTCAATCCTAATCAAGTCCTCCGAAACAAAAGAGCTGTCTACGCTACCTGGTGGACGAAGGACTGTGACCCACTGTCCCATGCACTTGCTTAGAAAAGATTTTAGAGTTGGATTTATTTTGTACAACTCTAAAACCCTTTCAAGCCATGAATGGGGCACCGCATCATAGGCCTTCTTATAGTCAATCCAAGCAGCGGAGAGGGCTCCTTTGTTTCGTTTGACTTGTTGGCAAGTGGTCGTGTCAATGAGGAGTAGCTTCTTATTACCACGGGACCCAATCTTACATCCATTCTGAGAAGAGGCCAAAACGTTATTCGCGACAATATGCGCATTAATTTTTGCTCTCAGAATAGATGTAAGCAGCTTGTAGATGGTAGGTAAGCACGTAATGGGTCTGTAGTTCTTCGGTTCCGTGGTACTACCAGACTTATGGAGCAGGAAGGTGACTCCGGTGGTCAAGAAACTGGGAAAAGAACCCGTCTCCAGGGCTTCTTGGAATTGTGTTGCCAAACGTTCATGTGAGCACCGAAACCACTTTATCCAGAAGTTGTGCAATCCGTCCGGTCCAGGACTTTTCCAGTTCTGAGCCGTCCGGATAGCACAACTAACGTCTATGGAGTCGATCGTAATAGACTCCATGGGTTCGATAAGTTCACATGCACGTTCGATAACACGCATCCAAGCTCCCTCCGTGTGCTCGACAGGCACCGACCAGATGCTGCGCCAGAAGTTTTCATAGCGCTGGCATCCGGTAGCTGCCCGTCGTTCACACGTTGACCAGTTCCTTCCCAGTTTCGGTACACCTTCCTTTGATCACTTTGAAAGTCGCGACCTTGCCGATATCGATTCACACGCTCTCTGTAGCGGCGAATACGGTTTGCCCACGCATAAAACTTTCTGCTTCAGGTAGTCAATACGTTCCGTAGCATTGGCAAGATAGTGCTGGGGACGGATACCAGTCCCAGCAAATGCCTGTGCTACGAAACGCATGACTCGGGGACGACTGTTCCCCTGTCTGAAGCAGATTAGCTTTGCTATAAGAGTCCTGAATTTGCTGATACGCCGTTCTATTCGTACTTGCCATGCGGGTGCATCTCCGACGGTTCGCGTTGTACGGTCAGTGTCTGGGAACTTGACACGTGCAACGCGACACGCCGCGATAGCACCACAGTACAGAATAGAATGGGTATCAGTCAAATCTGCTAGTTCCCAGGTAGGGCACTAGCAAAGTATTCAGGGCTCCCATCAAAGCCAAATTCCGTTTATGGGTGGGTAAACGCGGTAAGCGCGGCCTAGAGTTGGGTGTGGATACATATCGCAAGATCGCGTCTTCCAAAGCGCTCCTCAGTTGCTCTATTACCTGGTCAGATACATTACTACTCGCCGAGTCTTCCTCCTCGATGACGGGGTCGACCGGGGCCGCAAGTATCGCCACTGACGTCGGCACTGAGGTCAGTGTCAGGGTCGATGACGCGGCGGGCGGATCCCGGATCGAGGTAGAAGCTGGGCGAGTACGTTGTTCCTCCAGGCGTAGTTGATCAAGTGCCGAGCCATCCAGCAACTTACATCTCTGAATAGCGCGAACCTGATCAGATAGCCGTTGTGCGGAAACGGTGACAGCTGGTTCAAGGGCCTGAAACAGAGACAACATTCTGGCACAGTACGCGGTCAGGTTGGTTCCTCCTTCTGTAGCCCTGAAATAGGCGCGCATGCAGTTCTCGTTCATTTGTCGAGTCCATCGCATGCGACGCACTACACTACCGGTAGCGAGGGCCGGGCGCGAGGCAGATTGCCTCACAGGCCCCAAGCGTGCCGGCAGCTGGGGACGCGTCCGTCGTACAGTTGGTCTTGGCGGCGGCGGCGTCGGGGCCACACTCACTTCACTCGATCCGCTGTCCTCGGCGGGGGTATGGAACTCATCGTCCGAGGAAGAGTCTGAAGGGCTGAGCGACGTGGATGCAGCCGAGGGTGAAAGGCGTGCGTTTTGTGGGGCTGCTTGTGCCGTTTTTGATCTCGTAATCATATTTTATTACGTATTTTTCCTTGAATTTTTCATAGTTTTCTTGAAATGTTCTGTTGACATTGGGCTGTCAAAACAACTTTTCCAAATAGTCTTCATTTTTATATTATTGATGGATTTAGCGTTGTAAGAATATGATATTATGAGAAATAGACTTGATAGAAACTGTTGTAATGTAGAAAAAACACAAAAACTGTAAAATATAACACAAAAAATGCATATAATACAATATCAGAGAGAAAAAACGTGTTGTCAGTTTCGCAGCTTTTTTTTTTTTTTTTTTTTTTTTAATTAAATAAATTAATATAATTATTACACGAGGTACTCACTTTTCTATTTGAATTCGGTGCCAATCAGGCCAAAAATACTATTCAGGCATGTGGTAGGTAGCCATTTCCACTACTTGTTAGACTTAGCTAGCACCGACTTCAAATATATGAGTGACTAGCACTTGTAATAATTGTTATTATTATTATTATTATTATAAATCGCTGTCACCGGCCGCACCATAGATATTTAATTGTTTTTTGGCCGCGTGTTGGCTATTGAACAACATGTTATTATGCCGCCAGTGGGGTGGGGTGGCGTGGCGTGGGACGGGTCAGGGAGGGAACACAATGGATGACAAATTGGCGGACGACAAAGGAATCAAGTTTATTGGGTACGTTATGAAGGTACTTTGCGAGTTTGTTGAACAGCGGAAGCTGTGGAGATGCTGTAAATTTGGTTGAAATTGTATACAATACTGTGATGTATTTTTCCATTCAAGGCAGACCTTACAACATTATTGCTTACCTACAATCGAAATTTTTGACGAATATATTTGCGATTTATTGAGTGACAAGCCTTTTAAAATATTTTTAATTGATTTTTTTAAATTAATTTAATTGATGTAGAATGACGAGACAAGCAAGACTTTATGATGATAAGCAACATGCCTGCCACATAACATCACAGTGACACGCAGCTATTGGAACATGAAGAGTCCAAATCATTATCTAGCATTGCACTGCGCTCGTTACCCAAAAATCTAAGATGCTATATCTCTAAGCCCTGTAATTTCTCTGGAAACATTGCCCTTCAAACCGGAACACAGTAATGTTTGCATATTACTGATTGGCGGTAAAATAACTGGCAAATGTGTGGTACTTCCCCAGGCAGAGTCTGCCAAGAATCCTACCACTACAAGTATTTGTATGACAATTGTATGTAGTGGAAGGTTTTTGTAGAGTTTTTTAACGAGATTACGCTTTATAAAATCTACTAGCGGTCTGCCCTAGCTTCGCCCGTGGTACATATTAAATAACCTATATGAATACTAAACATCATAAGGGATCACGTACATTTTCAAAGGTGAAAGATCTTTTGAAGTCGGTTCAGTTCCTGAGACTAGCGTGTTCAAACAAATTAAGTTTTCAGTTTTTTAATGTTAGAATAGATGAAACGAACGTAGATGCATGCTTAAAAAATTGGTAGTCTGTAATCGACACAAGAATTCGGTTTGTGATGCATAGAGATTTATCTCTCTGATTAACGTAAAACACCAAGCGATCTACGGGGACTGCACACCAAATGTCGCCCGCGCGTCGCACCATTTGACTGTACTCCTTATTTTCAGCTGATTATAAACTACTTTAGCATGAACGCCAACCGCCATCCATGCGCCGTTTGGTGCGGTCGGGAGCGGTCCACGTGGACCGCTGGATGTTTTACGGGTTCGCGGGCGTCTCCACAGATTTCCTTGTGCCGCCAAATTCAGTAGTTGGACATAATGAGATAGTGCGTCGTGTTCGGGAGTGTCGTCATCAAGTATCGCCAGTGTCCCAGGACGCGATTATTATCGCTTTATAATCTGTGGAACAAGTGTCTGTTTGGCAAATAATATTTATCTGTGCAAAACAAACTAGGTATAAGATTTTTTCAGACTACATAATATTGTTAGATATTTTTTGTAGTAATAGTTATTTGTTATACAAGAGTGCAAAGTTGATTTTTAACCGCGTGCTCAATTTTGATGACCGAGCAAGCGAAGGATTCTAAAATTGAATCACGAGCGCAGCGAGTGATTCAAAATTAGAATCCTGAGCGTAGCAAGGGAATCAATAGAGCACAAGGTGAAAAATCTTTGCACTCGAGTGCAACACGTAACTTTTCATTCCACCTCAGCGAGGAAATGACTAAATGCAAATATTTTAATGTTTTCGCGCTAAGCAAATTAAAAAAAAGTAAGTGCACCAAGGAGGTTCCGAGTCTGAGTTTTTAACATGTTAAAAAAATGTATGATGCATTCGGCACCACGGAGGTAGAAATAAACAGGTTGAATTATGTTTTGAATTCAAAACCTCAGTACACACGATGTTCTAAATTCAAATTTACTTTAACCTCTAGAGGGTAAAAACGACTTTTGCGCCCTGATATAGAGGAGCAAAAGTACTCTTTCCGAGCTGGTGGGATGAAAAAACTTATTTATGGGCGTTGAGCACCTTATGGGTGAAAAATAAATCAACGATTTCGTGTCATCGTCACTTAACGTATTTCTAGATGGCCAAATGACCATGCTTAGAACTTAGAATACTAATCTAGATGGCCATGCTTACTTTTTAATGTCTGATAAGGTGGTTTCGTTAACTACCATAGGTTTTTTTCTAGATTACATCAAGTTTAATTGCGGATAATAATAGATTGGTTATGAGCTACTTTTATCACAGAAATTAACAGAAATTTACAATGGCCATCTATTCGAGATGGCCACGCTTCGAAAACTTATGTAGACGACAATGCTTTGATGATTTGTTCCAGACTAGCAGTCCTCTCCGGTAGAGATTTACTACGATAACATGGCCCGCCCCTCCAAATTACTGTTTTAATGTGTGTAGTCACATCCTTACGAAAGAGTTTGTATGTAGTTGTAATTATTCGTCTGCAGTAGCAGTACGCACACATGAGTGGTGGTGCGTTGTACATACTTTCACAAATACTTTCAAACGTTTTAAATTCTGGAGGGGCGGGTCATGTTATCGTAGTAAATCTCTACGGTAGTTTCCAAAGTGAGCTAACATATTCTGAGTTATTAGTTTTCAGTTCTATCGGCATTTCTTATGACTGGCAATTTTTTTGACTCACGTCTAATAAATCGATGAACGCAGGCTGCATGCACGAAAAAGTGTCCCGTTATGTCCCGTTACGTTAATTGTTACGCTTGCGCCGCATCTCATCATGTGTCTCAATAAAAAGTATCTATAGGTAGATTATATAATATGTAGATAGAATATAGATGGAGATTGCGTTCTTCCTAGAACATTGGGAAGCTGTGGTACAGCTACATAAAGAAACATTAAAAGTCGTAGTACGGGCACGGGTGCCCCTCATTATCCAATGATACAGATCGCTATAAAAAATCCAATAAAGTGTGTCTGTCAGTCGCGGCGATTAGCGCACTTAATGTACGACCCGGTATTACTGCGAGGAATTTTAATCACACCAGCCCTACGTTGACAATTTAAAGCTAGGGGTGTGCCACAATGGAAAATCGAGTTTTTTTTTTGTAAAAAAATGTGTTGGCTTAAGTCCGCACAGCAGAAGTGATAACTAAAATCAGAAATACATAACTATTTAAAGACCACTAAATAATTTCAATAGTTAAAAGCAAAAATGATTTATAAATTGAATATACCTAGGTATATTTAATTACACTTACATAGTACTTACACAGTCATAATTACACAGCACTTACACATACACTATAAACACAACATATTTATGCATTTTTAGCGAAATATCTCAAAAAAAAAAAAAAACTAAAAAAATTGTAAGTCAAATGTTATTTCCGAGCCCCTTTTTTTTTTTTGACGTAACAGTGTCTAATAAATCGGAGAACGTCGGCAGCATGCACCAAAAAGTGTCACGTTATATCCCGTTACGCATATTGTACGCTTGCGCCGCATCTATCAATGTTTTGTTATGACGTCACGTTACATTATCGTCCGTAAGCCAACCGACTTTACAGACAACCAATTTTCTTACGGTTTTAGTCTCACATTTTTTAATTTATTCTTGGCCATGAATACACTAGTCATTCAGCCGCATGTTATTCTCGTGTTGCTTTGCTTACTAGGTATATTCTAATTTTCAATTTCGAAATAGTTTTTATTTTTGTTTATTATAATTATTTAATTAGTAAAGTATTTAAATAGTTAAGTATTTCTTAGTTTAGTTTTCACTTCTGCCGTGCGGGTTTAAGCGCACACATTTTTTTGTTTGGTAGGCACTTCAAAAACATTATATATAAATTTTATCGAAAACGGTGTATCAGTTTTTGAAATGTTAACAAAAATCTAAAATATGCTAATCTCGTTGACGTATCCATTTTATTTCATCGAAACAGTTTGATTAGTTGCTCTTACAAAATCATTAAAATTTTGTAAAGTATTTGAGTTTTATTTTCAGTTGAAGTCAGTTTTGAAAAACAAATTATTTGGCCATCTCAAAAATTCCTGACGTGCATAAAAAGCCACTTCAAAAAATCACTTAACGTTTATTCGTTGCCAGCCCTAGCTTACGGAGGGTTGCCGCATCAAAAGCGCATCATCTGATTGTCGGGCCCGCTTCCCGGGCACCGCTCGCGACTTTCACAATATTGTGCACTTGTATTGCTACTACAGAACTAACAGTAACACAACTCCATTGTATCTCCCAAACAAGGCACCTGCATTGTTCTTAGTTGGTTGGCCTGAGGCATTGTTAGAAAAGACCTCAGAAATACCTCGACAATAATAACTATCAATGTCTTCTTTCTCACTTATGCCCGAGCGACACTAGCTACACTTCTACCTTCGTATAGACAACGCTACGCAACGCAAGTATTGTCTACAGGAAGCTAGCAGTAGGTACTCGCTTCCTATCCTAGCTTGAAAACCTAACCTCGTATCGCTCGGGCATTAGTAATCATCTGGCATCTTCTTTGTTCAACGCATTAGCATTACCTTTCAACGTGACAATGTAGCTAGCACTTCAAGCTTCCCACCACAGACTAAGTAGTACACTCTTCCCACTAATATCGATATTTTAATCTATGATAGTGTTAATAGACTTTTTCAGATAAATTAAACACATTTTCCCGGGATAAAAGTTGCCTTTGTGTTTTTCCGAACTATAATCTAACTGTGTTCTAAATTTCAACCCGATCCGTTCAGTCGTTCCTACGTGATTGAGCAACAAACATCCAAATATTTGTAAAATTAGTAAGATAATAGGATTAACCAATTTTCTTTCCCTGACACTACGTAACTAATGTCCGAGCCACACAAATCCAGTTTTCAAGCTAGTGTTATCAAGTTACTTCTAGCTTCGTGTAGACAACGCTATAAGTATTAGCTTACTAGCTTGAAAAACTAGCCTCGTGTCGCTCGGACATAACTGACAAAACTAATTAAAAACCGAAGTGAGCCTAGCGTTGTGAAAGCGTGAGTTGCGCTACTGAATAATTGTATACTGCGTTATCAGCCCTCGTACAAACGGTTTCACAATAGCCCACTTGCAGTGACTTCGCGATGGGGGATTTGTTTTGATGATATTTACTGGTGTATCACAAAACCTTCTTGACTTTCGTTCAGTTTTTCTTCTAAAACACGCTTCATCGTAGACCTCATCGTCGCTTAACATCGAGAAAGACGACGGTCTAATGTAATCCTTTTCAGCGACAGCTAAAAGGGAAAGAAGAGGGAGCTAGACATCCCTCACCCGCCTTTAATTTCGTCTCTTTTAATAATCAGTCCGAAGACACTCTCCGAAATATTAGTTTTAATAATCAGTCAGATGACATCTAGTTAATTCCCTCATAAAAATCAGTCAGCCGACATAGGTCGTTCTAAAACAAAACTAAGCCAGCCGGCAAAGTCTCTCTTTTCATAATTACCCAATAATAAGTCAGTAGACATAGTAACTCGCGTAGTAGTACCGGGTTCGGTTCCCGTCATGACCCGGGTGTAGGCAGTAACTCTGTAAATAGGCACTAAGTGCCGAACCTTGAATTCCTCCCCGGACAGCGCGAGCCGAGGCCGTGCCGTCTAGGCGCCCTCGCGTGAGTGTAATAGTCACCGTACCCGCGTCACTGCCCTCCGCGACTTGCGGTTCACGGGCGCACTAGGTCCGTTAGCGCTCAGCTAGAGTGCTTATGTTCGGTATGTATGTATGAGTTAGATAGCTAGGTAGCTCTCTATCAGTTAGTTCGATTTTTCTTACAGGTTAGATTCGTAAGTATGATAGGAATGTCAGGTTAGGTTATTTTGAGTACTGCGCCTCCGGCGCTAACTCAATAGTCAGATAGGCAGTAGGGGCCTCCGGGCCAGCAGCCATAAGTCAGTTAGAAAAAAAAAAGAGCTAGACATTGAATTTGCTCCCGTAACATCAGGGCTAGGTGGTGTGTGCAAAATATCCACCAATATTTATTATTATCGTTAAAAAATTGGCAGTCATAGGACTCAGAGGGCATGCCGGTATTAGAAGTGAAAACTATATTTATTTTTTTATTTCTATTTAAACGTCTACCCCGACTGGACCTATGTACGATTTACGTCAGAAATTCTGAGGGTAGCTCATACCAGAGACTATTTTGATTTGGCTATCAAAGAATTTTATTAATGTAATAGTATTTAGACCTAGGTAAACATAACATACTGCCATAATATTGTTAAAGTTATTGTAAATTATGAGAAATAAAATTATTGTACTTATATAACATAGAATTTTAGTATTTATTTATTAAGCCATTTATTCCATAACCATAATCATATTTCATTTACAATGTTGTTAATTGTTGTTAGTATTTATCTAATCTTAGTTGTTAGTGTGGTTGTAGTTGTTCTTAACTCGCTGCACAAACGCATCAATCTTAAACCAGCTGAAGATCATTACCTACGAGACTCTACACCATCTCACTCTGCAATCAGCGAACACTTCAATTTTTCTCACACGTGGCTAGACGACAAGAAAGCTTAGAAAAGTTAATAATGGTCTGTCGCGTCGAAGGGAAGAGAGGTAGAGGCGCCCTTCCTTTTGATAAACACCATGTATGTTAGTGTTCTGTTGGATTTTGTATATGGACTCCAGTTTGAGTAAAGGTATCCTCCAACTCGTTCCATCCCTTTCTGCCCTAAGAAGAATTATCGTATTAATCAGCAATAATGTGGAATACGTCACGTCCACAGATATACTGATACTAGATGTCCGCCCCGGCTTCGCCCGTGGTACATTATCTAGCACTCATCAGGATCGCGTACATATCCAACGGTGAAAGAATGACTGAAATCGGTTCAGTCATGCCTGAGAATATAGCTGTCAAACAAAACACCTCTTCAGCTACCTGCTACGCCACCTGTCGGAAATTGGTCGTACCAACTCAGATTTAGAAACAAATTTGATTAGCAAAGGTGAGGTGTTTAATCTGTGATATTCAATGACGCAATCTTAGGCACATGCTGTCATGTGTCATGTCAAAACACGAAACGTACGAAAACTCTCAAAAAGGAATGTTTTTTCCCGATTTTGTTATATTCTTGATTCATGCTCCGCTTCTATTAATAGTAGCGTTATGTTCTATAGCCTATAATAGCCTTCCTCGATAAATGGACTATCCAATAGACAACGAATCTTTCAATTCGGACCAGTACTTCCCGAGATCCGTTCAAACTAGTATAGATACATATAGTATAGTATAGATAGTATAGATACAACGTAGCATAGATACTAATATTATAAAGCTGAAGAGTTTGCTTGTTTGTTTGAACGCTAGGATCTCGGGAAGTACTGGTCCAGATTGAAAGATTATTTTTCTATTGGATAGTCTATTTATCGAGGAAGGCTATAGAATATAACGTTACTATTAATAGAAGCGGCGCATGAATAAAAAATGTAACAAAATCGGGAAAAAATATTCCTTTTTGAGAGTTTTCTTACGTTTCGTGCTTTAACATGACACATGACAGCATGTGTCTAAGATTGCGTCATTGAATATCACAGATTACATACCTCTTGAATATAAAACCTTTGCTCATCATTTTTTTTTTCTAAATCTGAGTTGGTACAACCAATTTCCGACAGGTGGCGTAGCAGGTAGCTGAAGAGGTGTTTTGTTTGAAAGCTATATTCTCAGGAATTACTGAACCGATTTCAGTCATTTTTTCACCGTTGTATATGTACGGGATCCTGATGAGTACTATACATATAATGTACCACGGGCAACGCCGGGGCGGACATCTAGTAGATTTGATATAATGACAGTATTTAACAGAATAAAATACGTCCCAATTTTAATTTTGATATCTTTGTGTTTAACTTACTTACTTACTTTTAAAAGTACGAAATTATAAGAAAAAATATTTCATAAGCAAAAGCAACCCACTAAATGTTCCCACTGCTGGGACTCGGGTCCTTCTCTCGCAAGGAGAGAGTTAAGGCCATAATCCACCACGCTGGCCAAGTGCGGGTTGGTGGATGACACATGACCTCGAAAGATTCTAGGTACATGTCGGTTTCCTCACGATGTTTTCTTTCACCGTTTTTAAGTTAGCGGCATTACGCACATGATTTCGAAAAGACAGTGGTGCGCGTGGTGGGATTCGAACCCGGGGGCTCCGGATCGGCAGTAGCCGTTCTCCCGACTAGACCAGCCGTAACTTCGAAAAAATTGGTTGCCTGTAAAGTCGGTATACGGGCGAAAGTTTTACGTGACAACGACTTTGAGTGGTAAAATAATTTTACGGAAGGGACGCGTGCCTTTCACTTTTTATGTCTGTCTCTCTCGCTCTTAGGCGGGCTAACCATGCCCGAGTGGAAGGGACGCGTGCCTCTCACTCGCTCTCGTTGTGAGCGCATAACGTGAGCGGAGCGTAACGCAGTTTCTTGAAGTGTCACCCGGCAAACCAATTTATAAGACGTTGTCACGTCAAAAAAACCATTGAATAACCCATTAAGTTTAAAGTGACTTTTGTTATTAAACAAGGTTCCTAATCGCAATATTTTATATAGCTAACATACACTCTTTACGCGCGACGCATAGAAAATTCAAGACTGTGACGTCACGCTTTAGTGGCGTTTTTGTATGAAGCGTTTTTCGGAAAGTCCAAAATTTTGATTTTAAAATCGTGATATCACGGGAAGTTTTTAAGAGAACAAAGTAATTCTTTCACATATGTTTCAGTTGACGAGTATCCTTTTGAAGGCACATTAAATCAAAAATCAGTCGTCATGCCTATTTTGATCGAGAGTGAATCAGTATCTTCCAAGTCGCTCCATCGTAGACCGCATCGTCGTTTAACGACAGATGTCATGTAAAAAACTGCAGTCATAAAAATTGCCGATAGAAGTGAAAACTTATAACTCCGGATTTGATATCTTACTTTGGAAACTACGCGCCCGAAATCGGAGGGCGTGGCCATGAGTATGGCTATCTAGAAATGCGTCAGCATTCCTAAATGGTTAATGGGTAATGCTGACGCATTTCTAGATGGCTAAGGTCCCAAGTTTACCAGAAGATTTCTTATCATTCCCGAGCGCGACGCTTCAATTCACAGCCCACGAAAAATCTGTGTGTGGCACCATAAAAAGTTTTTATTTCAAATAAAAGAGGTTAAGTGCGAGTCGGACTCGCCCATGAAGGCTTCCGTAACATAATATAAAAGTTCTTGTAGTTCGTTGTTACTTTAATCAGTGTTTTAACAATAGTGAATTTATGACGTATTAAAATAAAACTACTTAATAGATCTCATTCAAACCAATTTTCGATGATAGTTTACATGGTAATGGACTTCATTTTTTTTTTTTTTGTCATCTCTTATTTTAGAAGTTCGGGGTTACACACATTTTACCACTTTGGACGAGTCTCTCGCGCAAGCTATTAAGTTTAGAAAAAAAATTGGTTGCCTGTAAAGTCGGTATACGGGCGAAAGTTTTACGTGACAACGACTTTGAGTGGTAAAATAATTTTACGGAAGGGACGCGTGCCTTTCACTTTTTTATGTCTATCTCTCTCGCTCTTAGGCGGGCTAATCATGCCCGAGTGGAAGGGACGCGTGCCTCTCACTCACTCTCGTTGTGAGCGCATAACGTGAGCGGAGCGTAACGCAGTTTCTTGAAGTGTCACCCGGCAAACCAATTTATAAGACGACGTTGTCACGTCAATAAAACTACTTAGTAGATCTCATTCAAACCAATTTTCGTTGATAGTTTACATGGTAATGGACTTCATACATTTTTTTTTTTTTTTGTCATTCTCTTATTTTAGAAGTTACGGGGTTACACACATTTTACCACTTGGACGAGTCTCTCGCGCAAGCTATTCCGTTTAGAAAAAAAGAATATTATAATATTATTAAACCTCAATATCATTTTTAAAGACCTATCCATAGATAAACCACACGTATGGTTTTGATCGAAAAAAAAAATTAGTTTTAGTTCTAAGTATGGGACACCACAAATTTTTTTGTTTTCTATTTCTCGTTTTTATATGTATTAATCTTAATGCGGTTCACAGAATACATCTACTTACTAAGTTTCAATAGTATAGTTCTTATAGTTTTGGAGAAAAGTGGCTGTGTCATACGGACGGACAGACAGACAGACATGACGAATCTATAAGGGTCCCGTATTTTGCCATTCGGCTACGGAACCCTAAAAAAAGAAAAACCTCATCTTAGCGTGGTGGATTATGTCCGTGACTAGAGAGTCAAGGAGTGTTGCGAGAGAACCCACAACACTGCCTAAATTACCTTTATATATTACCGTAATAGTGCCGCATCCAAAAGTATCCGTAGCTACGCTTCACGTTTTAGATAGATACCTAACAATATTGAAGGAGATTATGATATTAAATTGTTTCACGAGAATGGGGGAGTGGTGGGGAGAGGGGGTGCACAGGGACGGATCAAAGGAACAAATTCGATTAACATGTTCAACTTGTTCATCCTGTCTCTCTAAGCGTTTATCGTTAGCTAGATGCGCCCCGCGGTTTCTAAAATTTACCTATGAAAATCGGGGACAATATAGCTTTATAACGGTAAAAGAGTTGAGTAGTTTTGGAGCCCAACAAACAAACTATCAAACGTTTCCTCTTTAGAGAAAATAATTTTCAAAATAAATTTTGATGGAGAATTTTTTTTTTCGGTTCGGTTAAAAAAGTGAAACACAATCGATGTATTTTTGTTACTCTATATCGATGTCACTATTCGATGCATTAACTCGGGAAATATTCGATGTTTTTCTTCAACGTCCATCACTACCCAGCGATGAGCAACTTTCTCGACCAGCAGTACACTCCGCGAGGTATAAGCTGAGCTTTGCATTAGTGTGAGTGATCACCAATCAGGCAGGAGCTTGAAATTTTGTCCGCGAGGTATAGGCTGAGCTTTGCATTAGTGTGAGTGATCACCAATCAGGCAGGAGCGCGGCGAGACAGAATGGCGCCGCGCCTAAGGCCGGTTGTCACACCTACACTATCCATGTACACTCACACAAATGCAAAGCTCAGCTTATGCCTCGCGGAGTGTAACTTACTAGATCAGCCATAACTGTTGTTGTTTGAGGTCATAACGATTAAAATATGTATCCATATGATGCAGTGTGAAAGACAAAGTATTTCTACTTTAAATACCAACTTGTTATTACCAAATGTGCGTTATAAATAGATTTAATCATCAATTTTGGAACAAAGTTCCTAATAGCAGGCCATCAATCATAATAGTTCCAAATTGTGGAAGATAGGAATTTTCACTGCGCGACGATACTGAAAAAAAAAGTGACTAAGACCATTAGAAAAATATGTAACGGAAGTGACGCGTAGAAAATGCCCGTGCCCAGTGTTAGCGACTTTATTTTTCAGATGGTCGTACCATAAATATTAAAATAACAGTAGATTATTCACCAAGGGAGTAAAGCACTGTCATGTGTCATGGGCGCCATATTGGATCCTGAGCGCAGCGAGGGACTCGAGTCAACTACCGAGCAAAGCGAGCGAGTTGTAGTGTCCCGAGTGAAGCGAGCCGAATCCAAGCCGGCTATGACACAAGACAGTTTTTTACTTCAGAGGTGAATACTCTACTTTTCATATCTTCTGCGAGGCAATTAAAAGAAAGGGCTTTGGGAATATTTTAGGTATTTATCTTTCGATTTTTCCGGAAGTAGATTATTAATAATCCCTAAAGCGTCCAATCTTATGAACTCCGGGTTTAATTCACTATCGCTTGAAGACATTTTGGTGTTTTTTAAAGAGTTAAAGTGATACAATTCAAAACTAACAAAATTCGACTCAATGGCGCCTATTTATATTTTCTTTTTTTGTGTTTTGTTTCTGTGCGTGCCTGTTGTTCGAGTTTTTAATAAAGTCTTTTTACAATGGTACTATGGGTAAGAATTTTCATACGAATTTTAACGTTCCAAATTATTACTTACCTCTGCATTTTGAAAGGTCACAATCACTTCCTTTGTTTTGACGTTTCATGACATATAATTGGACTTTGTCAGCAGAGCAGGAGATATGAAAACATTTTTTTTTAACCCCCGACAAAAAAAGGGGTGTTATAAGTTTGACGTCGATGTCTGTCTGTCTGTCGGTCTGTCTGTCTGTCTGTCTGTCTGTCTGTCTGTGTGTGTGTCTGTCTGTGGCACCGTAGAGCTCAAACGGATGGGCCGATTTCGATGCGGTTTTTTTTATTTGAAAGTTAATATCCGTGCGGGTGTTCTTAGCTATGTTTGGTTAATATCGATTCAAAATGGCCGCCTCCACAAAATGGCGGACAAAATATTTCTTCACAACCTACCTCAATATGGGTATCAAATGAAAGGGCTTGACTAGTAGAGTACTAAACGCTATAACAAATTTCAAATCCAAGATGGCCGCCACCACAAAATGGCGAATTATATAATATTTTTCACTACTACCTCAATATGGGTATCAAATGAAAGGGCTTGATTAGTAGAATACTTTGCACTATGACAAATTTCAAATCCAAGATGGCCACTACCACAAAATGGCGAATTACATTTCCTTTTTCACAATTCCCTTAATATGGGTATCAAATGAAAGGTCTTGACTAGTAGAATGTTGTACAGATAACAAATCTAAGGTAGTCGGGGGTTAATCAAAATTTTTAATTTTGTTCTTGTTGCAGATGTTGTTGCTTCTATATTATCCACGGATATCTCTATGATATTATACGAATGAACTTCGTTTATACCGAGTGTCCCGTGAGAGCATAATTATCTTTTTTTTAACCCCCGACCAAAAAAAGGGGTGTTATAAGTTTGACGTCGATGTCTATCTGTCTGTCTGTCTGTCTGTCTGTCTGTGTGTGTGTCTGTCTGTGGCACCGTAGAGGTCAAACGGATGGACTGAGTTCGATGCGGTTTTTTTTATTTGAAGGTTTATATCCGTGCGGATGTTCTTAGCTATGTTTGGTTAATATCGATTCAAGATGGCCGCCTCCACAAAATGGCGGACAAAATATTTCTTCACAACCTACCTCAATATGGGTATCAAATGAAAGGGCTTGACTAGTAGAACACTATACATTATAACAAATTTCAAATCCAAGATGGCCGCCACCACAAAATGCCGAATTGTAGTATTTTTTTCACTACTACCTCAATATGGGTATCAAATGAAAGGGCTTGACTAGTAGAGCACTTTGCACTATGACAAATTTAAATCCAAGATGGCCGCTACTACAAAATGGCGAAATATATTTCTTTTTTCACAACTCCCTTAATATGGGTATCAAATGAAAGGGCTTGACTAGTAGAACGTTATACAGATGATGCGAGATCCGAGGCAGTCGGGGGTTAATCAAAATTTTTAATTTTGTTCTTGTAATTATATTTAAGGTTCACTGTTTAAGTGATAATAGCTTACACATAAAATATAAATACATATTTTATTCCGTCGCAAGCTTTTGACGTGACAACGTCTAATAAATCGATGAACGCCGGCTGCATGCACGAAAAAGTGTCCCGTTACGCTCATTGTACGCTTGCGCCGCATCCATCAATGTTTTGTTATGACGTTGCCTCGTTAAACTATCGTCCGTAAACCAGACTTTACAGACAATCAATTTTATAAAATTATTGTTAAAGTTCACAGTTTTGGTGATAATAGCTTACACATAAAAGATAGATACATATTTTATTCTGTCACGAGCTTTTTGTAGGGCTACTAAAGATAAGCATTTACATCATATCATGTTCGTATGCGTAACACGAAAGGTTTTCGCAGCGCAGGGCAGAATAGCTCGCCAATGGTAGATTTTTATCCTATTTATACTTGACGCTAATCTTTATATTTAGGATAATTCAAAACTATATCTTTATAAATCATATTATGTTCTTGGAAGTGCAGTTTCATGCAATGGATATAAATCTATACTCTATACTAATATTATAAAGCTGAAGAGTTTGTTTGTTTGTTTGAACGCTAGGATCTCGGGAAGTACTGTTCCGGATTGAAAGATTCTTTTTCTATTGGATAGCTCATTTATCGAGGAAGGCTATAGCTATAGAAAATAACGCTACTATTAATAGAAGCGGAGCATGAATCAAGAATGTAACAAAATCGGGAAAAAATATTCCATTTTGAGAGTTTTCGAACGTTTCGTGCTTTGACATGACACATGACAGCATGTGTCAGATTGCGTCATTGAATATCACAGATTACATACCACTTGAATATAAAACCTTTATTAATTTTTTTTTTCTAAATCTGTGTTGGTACGACCAATTTCCGACAGGTGGCTGAAGAGGTGTTTTGTTTGAAAGCGATATTCTCAGGAATGACTGAACCGATTTCAGTCATTCTTTCACCGTTGTGCATGTACGGGATCCTGATGAGTACTATATAATGTACCACGGGCAACGCCGGGGCGGGCATCTAGTAAAATATAAAAATCATTATATTCATACTGATTTTATGTTTTTTTTGTGGTAAAATAAAGAGGTTTATAATGTATTTATGGGTTAACATAGAACTGACCTTTTTAACCATATTAAGCATTATGGAAAATTTATAATACTAATGCGACGCATAAATTACCTGATTACCCGCTTTATTAAGCCTAATTATGTCCCCAGAATGTAATTACTCAATTAAATCCTGAATCCATACCTGGGTCAATCAAAGGCTTCGTCGACCGCAAATCACTGCCAACCACACCCCTAAATCCGGCCACGCCTTTCGCCCACGCATGCGCGGGGCTGAACCAATTATAACTTCCCATTTTCATCCCCCTACTCGCTTCCACCCTCACAATTTCGCCCCAGCTACCCTCACAATTGACCGCTGTATGCGAATGTCATTTTTTTCGCGCCAAACCGATCGTTTGACGTCTAGCCCCGCCCTCGAATCGAAATTTAAATGTAACCTTTTTAAATCATAACCGCAATAACGTCTCGGTGGCCAGTCCGCGCGCTCCATTTTCGAAATTAAGTCACATCATTACATCTCTATTTGGCTAATTAGCTAAAGAAAAAGTTTTAATATTTTTTGTAAACTTTAACTATAGATTGGTTTAGTGAATGTTACGTGATATAATAATGTGATTTTTTTAAAGAAGATGTCAAAAAAGAAGCAACTATGATGGAGCAGAGGTCAAACGCGATTTATCCGTCAAATTTGACAGATTTGCTGGCTGTTTCCGTGTCGAGTTACCAGCAAAATGTGGACCGATTGTCAGCTATAACCGATGGGGATGAGAAATTTGCGGAATATGAGAATGCTGAACGATTCGAATCGTCTGAACGGTATGATAATCGATCATCATCGCCTGTGTCGACGTTTGATGACGGAGATAGCAGTCAGTATGGAGTGGACTTGACGGGGAAGGAAACAAGTTTGAAGAAATCGTTTACGATCGCCGCCATACTGGGGCTGACGAACGCGGAAGAAGATGTGATGAACTTGAGCGTTCAGGAAAGGCTACAGAGTCAGAGGCAGCTTCAGAGCTACCTGTACTCTGGGCATGATGTCCAGCGGATCAATGAAGGGTTCCGGAGTATGGTCAACCATCAGACCACGTTACGGCAAGGTAGGTTTGATTATTTCGGTATTTTCACGAAATTAACAAAAATTTATCATAAGTACTCGTAATATATAAATAATTTCAGTAATGTTAACATTCTAAACTTAATTGTAATTTAATCAGAAAATAAAATGTCGCTTAAATTAAAATATTTAATGATGTTTTAATGGTTTTAAGTTACTTGAATTTTAATGGTGTTAAGTTTATTTAAATTATCGATTCACCTATCAATATAAACCATGGTTTAAATCAACCAACTACGATCAAATTATTAGGTAAAATATAAAACTTAATTACCTACATACATTTTTATATCGCAAAACTATTTTTTGTAACAATTCAAAAACTTATGTTTAAAACTACGATAAATAAAAAACATACTAAGTATCTATATATAAAAATGTTATGTTGGTTTGTGTACGCTTCAAAACTCAAAAAGTTCTGCACGGATCGAGCTGAAATTTTACAATGATATATAATCAGCATCAAGGATAAATTTTATCTAATTTTTGCATCACAATGTGCCACAGCTACAGCGTACAGCTAGTACCTAATAAATACAATAAATTCATAAACTTGGTCTAAGTGACATGTACCTTTTTGTTATGCCTACTTAAAATTTAAATTCAGCAATGAAACTAAAGAAAATACCTACAGAATTTCACAAAACATAATATTTTTTTTTTTTCATCAAAAAAATCGAAATTTCAAAAAAGTCGTCCCTGCAAATGTGGCGCAAATCGGCTTGAAAATCGAGTAGGCTTACCAGAGAGCCGTCGGAAGGAATTGAAATTAATTTTAGGGTTCCGAATTTTTATTTTATTTTTAATGTACCGATAACTTACATAATACTCGTATTTACTACACTATTATGTTTTACTACACTTGCATCATAAAAACATCAGTGCTGTGAAATGCCTTGCCTAAGTTGGTTTTCCGATGGATCCAATCTTGATGTCTTCAACTCGAGAGAGAATCGATTTTTTTCTTTCTTCAAGCACTTTTAGGGTTCCGTGCCCAATGGGTAAAAACGGGACCTATTACTAAGACTTCGCTGTCCGTCCTTCTGTCCGTCTGTCACCAGGCTGTATCTCGAGAACGGTTATAGCTAGACAGTTGAAATATTCACAGACGATGTATTTCTATTGCCGCTTTAACAACAAATACTAAAAATATATATTTAAGGATGGCTCCCATATAACAAACTTAATATTTTTACCGTTTCTTGCTCGATACTAACAACGGTGACAGGTAGACACTTTGACTTTTCACAGAATACTTATTTTTACGTTCTCTTTAAATTTAATTAATTAAAATGAAGATTTAAGGGGGCTCCCAAACAATAAAATAGGTTTTCGACGTTTATTTGCTAAAGGTTCGGAACCCTTGGTGCGCGAGTCCCACTCGCACTTGGCCGGTTTTGTTTCATTTCATTTTCATTGCGCTCGATCAATGTTAAAAAATACCGGCCGAATTCATATCCTCATCCCGTTGAACTTGATTAAAAGGTTAAAATACCATCAAATCCTTCTTAATACTCAATCATTTATTGCTAATATTATGGTACATTTCTTGGTCTTATTAATAAGTAGTAAGTACATGTCATATGTAGTTACCATAATTACCCTGATTGGGTGTGGCAATATAATTCGTATCGTGCGGAGCGGATCGACTCATTCTATTATTAATTTGTCGGCAAGATATTCGTCTATTGTATAGTAAGCTTTCTCGAGTAATATATTTTTTAAGGTTTTGGCAAACTTTTCGTCAGAATTTATTTGTTTTAGTTTGTAGGGTAATTTGTTGTATATTTTTACTGACATTGAATTAGGGCCCGAGCTATGTAATGTTAATTTTGAATGTGGTAGATTCAGATTGAGTTTGTGGTTGGATCTAGTAGGGTAATTTCGCCCGTCAGTCAGTCTTGTGAAGAATTGCGGATTTCTTCGCACAAATTTACAAAGTTCCAAAATGTACATGGAGGCTACGGTTAGAATTTTAAATTTGACAAAATATTTTTTATGGAACTTGGGCTATGTTAATGTTTGGTTGTTTAATGTTTGCCAGAATCCGTATGCATTTTTTCTGCATAACGAATAGATCACTAGCATTAACACTATTTCCCCAAAGAATTATTCCAAAATTAAGCCAGGAGAAAGCATAAGCATAATAGGCTGATAAAGCAGTGCTAAAGTCTGTCGCCCTTCTCAATTCCCTCAAGGCATAAATAAAGCTAGATAATTTAGTTTTTAATTTATCAATGTGTCGTTTCCAGTTGATATGTGTGTCGATTTCTATTCCTAGTAATTTAGCAGCGTCAACAAATTCAAATTTATAATTATTGTAAGAAAAATTGATGTCAAGGGGGGGTTTTTGATGGGGTCTAAATTGAATTAAATTTGTTTTGACTAAATTTATGTCAAGATTATGATCAGTCATCCATTTGATAAAATTATTAAAAATGTCAATTAGGGTTTGAATTAAATTATTATCATTTTTACAAGAAGTCAATATTGATACGTCATCGGCAAATAATATGCATGTTTTGTCAATTGTTTTTGGGAGGCCATTTATATAAATTAGAAAAAGGATACAGCCTATGACACTACCTTGGGGTATAGAATGATTTATTTTTATAGGATTAGATCTTATAATATTTATAATTCCTGTGTTTTCGTCATAACTTTCGATTTCCACGTATTGTTCGCGGCCCTTGAGGTACGAGCAGAACCACTTGTGTGCTACACCTCGTACACCTATACCATGTAATTTGTCCAGTAAAATGTCAAATTTGACTTTATCGTAGGCCTTAGTCATATCTAATAAGATTCCAATTGCATATTCCTTATCGTTTAATATATTTAATATTTTGTCAATTAATTTATAGACAGCTAACACAGTCGAGCGATTTTTTCTGAAACCGTTTTGGGACTCATCAAAGATCTCATATTTTTCGCAAAAAGAATTCAAACGGATTTGCATGGCCTTTTCAAATATTTTTGATGAGGTAGGCAATAACGCGATTGGCCTGTAATTGCTGGGATCTAATTTGCATGATTTTTTATGAATTGGTTTTACCAGGGCTTGTTTTAATAGATCTGGGAAGGTCCCTTCCGCAAAGGATTGATTTACGAGTAAATAAAACGGCAGAGTTAATTCTTGAGCACAGTGCTTCATTAATATTGGTGGGAGCTCATCTACACCATAACTATATTTACTTTTTAAATTTTTGATAATTAAATAAATTTCCCGCGGTTCGGCCGTTCGTAAAAACATGGAATTGTTTGTCGGGCGCAAGACGGCCCGGCCGCGCGCCGTTACACTGCCTTTACTTATACTGCCGTTACTTATACAGTTGTTACACTGTAACAACTGTATAAGTACATTGCAACCGAGCGAAGCCAGGTTGGGTCGCTAGTTAACTACTAAGTTACAGCGGCTTATTTATTTTATTTAGACGTACATTTATCAAAAACAAAGTTAACCCTCAAAAGACCACCCGCCTGTCAGACGACCATAAACTAATTGCCGTCTCGGAGGCCCTTTTAACCCTCGCGTTAACGGTCATCGAGCCAGTTAGGACCGGATTAAATTTTAAAGCTTGATCAAGGGTTGGACCCTGTTTAATTAAAACAATATTGTAACTGATCTCTTTAATGTTATTATAGTGTTTGTAATGGTCGTTAGACAGATAAATAGATAAACTCTATCGCACTTAATAACATAGAAACATGCGGGAAAAAAATAATATAATAAACTATTTTCGTACGAAAAATTAAACCGCTTTCAAAACCACAAATAGCGAAAAATACATTAATATCATTATTACAAGTGCTACTCACTCATCTATTTGAAGTTGGTGCCAGTCAGGCCAAAAATACTATGTAGGCTCGTGGTAGGTAGGCATATCCACTACCTGTTAGACTTGGCTAGATTGAACAATTAGATTGGCTGTAAAATAATAATGGATCCCGACTGTTCAGTTGTTATGTTCCTTTACTAGAATATATTATATTTTCTGCAATAGTATTAATTCAATAACATATTACAGAATTCTAGACCACCAGAAATCTAAGTGCTTGTTTTATTCTTTTCAGTTTTTTAACTGACTTCCAACAAAAGGAGGAGGTTATCATTTCGACCCCTTTTTTATGTATGTTACCTGATTTCTCGAAAACCCCCGCACCGATTTTAAAATTTATTTTTGTGTTCGGATGGGTATGCTTCCCGAATGATCCCATATAAATCTTATCGAAATCGGTCGGGTGGTTTTTCGGTTAGGATGACGTAGTTGTAGATCTTGTCCGTCTTAAAGTTGTCCGTCCGTCCGTCCGTCCGTCCGTCCGTCCGTCCGTCTGTCCGTCTGTCCGTCTGTCCGTCTGTCTGTCTGTCTGTCTGTCTGTGGCACCGTAGAGCTCAAACGGATGTTCCGATTTCGATACGGTTTTTTTAATTGAAAGTTATATCCGTGCGGATGTTCTTAGCTAAGTTTGGTTAATATCGATTAATTATGGCCGCCTCCACAAAATGGCGGACAAAATATTTCTTTACAACCTACCTCAATATGGGTATCATATGAAAAGGCTTGACTAGTAAAACACTATACACTATAAAAAAATCAAATCCAAGATGGCCGCCACCACAAAATGGCGAATAATTGTTATGTTTTTTTTTACTACTACCTCTATATGGGTATAAAATGAAAGGGCTTGACTAGTAGAACACTATGCATTATGACAAATTTAAAATCCAATATTCGCCACCACAAAATGGAGAATAATTGTTATGTTTTTTTTTACTACTACCTCTATATGGGTATAAAATGAAAGGGCTTGACTAGTAGAACACTATGCATTATGACAAATTTAAAATCCAAGATGGCCGCTACCACATTATGGTGAGATACATTCATTTTTCACAACTCCCTTATTATGGGTATCAAATGAAAGGGAGTGACTATTAGAATGTAGTACAGATAACAAATCCGAGGTAGCCGGGGGTTAATCAAAATTTTGAATTTTGTTCTTGTTCTCTTTTGAGTGCCTATTTGTGGTTTTGAAGTCGGTTTAATTTTTTGTACGAAAATAGTTTAAATGGTATGTAAGTACGTAGTTTGGTTCACATTATATGCAGTCCGGTTCTTTTTTTTTGAGTTTTTAAATTATATATCTTTTATTGGATTATTCTATACATAATGACATTCTTTGACATTACTCACACGGCTGAACTGCAACAGTTACTACCGCAATTAAACTACATAAGTACTTGTCAAAGTCCATAACAGCATCCTGCTGAAGCACAAGACGTAGGCGTAATTGTGCTCACCAAACATATCACACTTACATAGCACAACTGGATAGAAGCCAGAAATTAATAGACGATGAATCAGATGACATATAAAATGATACAACCGATTAAAAGCTAAAAATGAAAAAAGAAGTAGAAGACTTTATCAGCTGACTATTATTATCATTGTATAAATTCAGGCTAATGGAAACTGTGTTGCCAGATATATTGCATGCCTCTAGGAGAAGAGGCCAGTTTGTATGAGTCAACTATTAAAATGTTTTGTATCACCTTATCTTACCTTTTGAGGGAAATATACTCCGGTATGCACTCCTCGGTGCCCCGTGTAAAGTCCCTAGAGCAGAGAAGGTATAAGGGAACGCAAATACCCAACACCCAACCAAACACCCTCTTTTTAGTTCACACTCAAGAGGAGAAGGACACCCTGACAAACCAGGGTTATGGGTCAGCCACCGGGTCACGCATCCTTACCATCCATGAAGCTCAGGGACTGACATACGAATCGGTAATCGTAATCAAAACTAAGGCAAACATGACGCTGCACGAGAGCGTGCCCCATGCGGTCGTCGCAATCTCACGGCACACAAGGGACTTCACGTACTACGCTGACGACATCGACGACGCCATCGGTCGGTTCGTACGGCGAGCGTTGGCTGCAACACCGAAGACCATCCGAGAGTTCAATTTGCAGATGGCCATCAAAGACAAAAATGCAGCCGTGGTGGAGGCGCTGAGCCAAGAGGAGGCGGTTTAGAAAATAAAATAGGCCTAGAATTAGAATGAAAATGTTCCCTACTCCCCCCTATTTCCTTTTCTTCTCCTACTCCAAGATTCATGTAAAAAAGAAAACAAATGACAAAGGTCACGGACCCCGGAGTCTGTGGAGTTGCCAAATTTAATAAAAAAAACTTATCTTACCTGCAAACAGCAATAAAGATTTTTGTATTTGTATATTTGATCCATTATTATTCTACAGCCAATATAATTGTTCAATGGATCCCGTGATGATGATGAATGGATTAATTGATGAATAGATATTTGATTACAGTTTATTTCTATGAAAACTTGTTCGTGACAATATTTAATCTTTATAGCTAAACGCCAGTTTATAAAATTAGTTACAAGTTATTAGATTTACATTAACAATGTCTTAAGAAGTATTATATTTGTTTAAATAATTTGTAAATATATATTTTTTTTCTTTAACAATAAATGACCAACATTTTCTTTGCAGAACCACCTACTTGGGTAATTACCCAATGGCTGATTGTACTTTGTAGTAAAGGTAGTATTAGTAACAGTAGCAAAGAGCCATCTATCTGTCTATATGAACAAAATTTTAATGTTTGTTTGTAGTTCCAAGTTTTCTCTAAATGCACAGGAAATTACACAATTACATTTGGCACTTTCTTAAACAAAAAGTATGTCTGTACGTTCCAGTTAATTTCTGAAACTGTTTTGAGGTTATGACTTACATAGGATACTTTTTTAAGCTATTGCATAGCTTTTATCGCGGGCCTGGGGACCGAATTTTAGTGATCGTGCATCTCTTTCTTATGTTCACAAGAAAGAGGGATGGAAGACCGTAACGCCGTCCTCCCCACTCGGTCATTCGACTTTGAATCTTATTTGTATTAGCTTTACAGACTAAATGCTCTTAGCAGTGTTGCCAACTTAACGGATTTCCCTTGATATTTTTGACGTGACAACGTCTTATAAATTGGTTTGCCGGGTGACACTTCAAGAAACTGCGTTACGCTCCGCTCACGTTATGCGCTCACAACGATAGCGAGTGAGAGGCACGCGTCCCTTCCACTCGGGCATGGTTAGCCCGCCTAAGAGCGAGAGAGAGACATAAAAAGTGAAAGGCACGCGTCCCTTCCGTAAAATTATTTTACCACTCAAAGTCGTTGTCACGTAAAACTTTCGCCCGTATACCGACTTTACAGGCAACCTATTTTTTTTATGGTAAACAAATGTCACTTATGTTGATAAAAATGCATGAAACATGCAATAGCTTTACCGTGGCAGTCCCCGAGTGCCACACTTCTTTTTTTTTAAAGAGGTGTTATAAGTTTGACGTCGATGTCTGTCTGTCTGTTTGTCTGTATTTCTGTCTATCTGTTTGTTGTGTGTCTTTCTGTAGCAACGTAGAGCTCAAACGGGTGAGCCGATTTCTATGCAGTTTCTTTTATTTAAAGGGTAATTTTTGTGCGGATGTTCTTAGTTATGTTTGGTTAATATCGATTCAAGATGACCACCTCCACAATATGGCAGACAAAATATTTCTTCACAACCTCCTGTCTCAAAATGGGTATCAAATGAAAGGGCTTGACTCATCGAACTCTTAAAAACGCAGAAGCGGCAAACGCGCTTCTACTATGGCGATGCAAAATCAGGTGACGTCTCCTGATTTAGTCTCAGTCGCAACAAGGAGTTGTGTACGTTCGCTGACAATTCAATTTTCAAATTTTTCAAACAAATTTTCGCCACTTTAGTCTTGTCTAGTTTAGTCTTGTCTAGTTTAGTCTTGTCTAGTTTAGTCTTGTCTAGTTGTCTTTAGATTATGGCATACCTCATCTTCGTTTCTTTAATTATATCGATGGCTTGACTAGTAGAATATGATGTCCAATTTCAAATCCTAGATGCCCGCTACCACAAAATGGCGGATTACATTATTTATTCACTACTACCTCAATATGGGTTTCAAATGAAAGCGCTTGACTAGTAGAATGTTGTACATATTACAAATTCGAGATAGTCAGGTGTAAATCATATTTTTTAATTTTGTATTTGTTTTTCCACTTGATTCTACTGTATGCAACTTTACAGACAACCACTTTTTAAATACCTATTCAACGATAGTATTACATTAGATTTACATTTACACATTTTATTCTTTACACAGTTTTTGACATTAGATTCTTGACATAGTTTGTTGACTTTCATTTTTTTAATTTGGACAATATGGCGTCTGGTAGCCGCCATATTGAATTTACACTAATGTCATCTTTAGTGTCACTCGCAAAACTAAGACGAATCGATTGACGTGTGAATCATGAAAATTGGCCAGCCGTTTGGTCTGTGTAGAGCTTCAAAGAATCATACATATATATCGACTGATAAAACACATTACCACTCCTTTGCGTCGCGCATACGGGTAAAAAAGATGGCAGTCATAGGAACTGCCCATAGAAGTGAAAATTTATAACGAAGAAATTGATAGCTTGCTTGGAAATTACGCGGGTGAAATCGGAGAGCGTGGCCATTAAGCTTCTCTAGATGGCCAATGGCCATGGTCCCAAGTTTTCCCGAAGAATTCATAGCATTCCCGAGCGTGACGCTAGAATTCAATTCACAGCCCACGAAAAATCTGTTTACGGCGCACCAAATGAATTTTTCACTAAAATTAATCAACTTGAAGAGTTCTGGACCGGTAGCAGTCGCGTTCTCCCGACTAGACCAGCCGTAACTCCTCGATATAAAGCAATGGATGTGCCCTGCGTAACTTGAAATTGGTAATAAACTGCGTCTCTGTGTGTCGTAAGTAGTTTACACATTACCAATCTACGTGACCCCTAGAATCGCTAGTGGCGGGATATACTGTGGTTCTACTTATTTTGGTTGTTGATAACGAATAGTAATAAGTAAAAACGTCCGGCGTTCACCGCTTCCTGCAACCGACTGGAACGGAATGAATGAGCTCACTCTTCCCAACAATGACATGATTCCGAGCGCCCTGAAGTTTGGGAGGGCACATCTGTGTATTGAGATATTTGCCGTAACTTCTGAACGCTGCCGTGAGACTCTCAGTTTTGATATCAATGTGTTTGTCGCCAGAGAGCCCCCGGGAGCGGCCCCCGACGCAGATGAAGCCCCGCAGTCACCCTCTCTCCTGCACCAGGTAAGCAGGTACCTACAGCTTACAGCTTCTATTCTATAAATAAATAAATATTGGTGGACACACACAACACCATCGGACCCCAAACTAAGCAAAGCTTATACTATAGCCGCCAGATAGCTAACATAATACTTATAAAGTTGTAAATACATACTTATTATACATAGAAACACCCAGACACAGTACACACATTTGAATGCATCAAACAAATAATTGCACTGGCTGGGAATCGAACCCACAACCCTCGGCTTCGCAGGCAGAGCTACTACCCACTAAGCCACGAGGCCAGTCAAATTCTACTTCTTTATGCTAAGTAGTGGTAGGACCAAAGAGTTTACATACAACGCGGTCACATTAACTCGATGCATACGGGTCCGCATTCCAGCGGTATTTAAGCAATTTTTACTCGATCTTAATAAACAGGTAGAAACTTTTTATATACTAGCGGCCCGTTCCAGCTTCGCTCGGATATTGTCACATAAAGCCCATTAATCGAAATAAAAACTATCCTATCTTTTAAGTTGGATCAATCTACACACGGTGTCCAAATTTGATTAAAATCGGCTAAGTAGTTTAGGAGTCTATCGCGGACAAACATCGTGACAGGTGATTTATATATATTACGATGATGGTTGGGAATCTTTCGTGTGGGAGTCGGACTCGCACTTGGCCTGTTTTTAACCCCCGACCAAAAAAAGGGGTGTTATAAGTTTGACGTCGATGTCTGTCTGTCTGTGTGTGTGTCTGTCTGTGGCACCGTAGAGCTCAAACGGATAGGCCGATTTCGATGCAGTTTTTTTATTTGAAGGTATATCCGTGCGGATGTTCTTAGCTATGTTTGGTTAATATCGATTCAAGATGGCCGCCTCCACAAAATGGTGGACAAAATATTTCTTCACAATCTACCTCAATATGGGTATCAAACGAAAGGGCTTGACTAGTAGAATACATTACACTACAAAAAATTCAAATCCAAGATGGCTGCTTCCACAAAATGGCGAAATACATATCTTTTTTCACAACACCCTTAATATGGGTATCAAATGAAAGGGCTTGACTAGTAGAATGTTGTACAGATAGCAAATCTGAGGTAGTCGGGGGTTAATCAAAAATTTTAATTTTGTGCTTGTGGACACCGTAATTGAGTGCCAAAATGACGTCACATGGTCAAGCGTCTATTTTTTTCTCTTTGTTGGATTTATACAAAGCGTCTAGTTAATGTGACCGTGTTGACGTATACAGTTAGAACAAACGCTTTTTACACTGAAAGCACAGGTCTGATCGCTCTTGTCTTGTCGCTCTTGTGGATTGTGGAAGTGACTTACTTAGTGTACTTTTGTCGCGGCACATCACACTGTTGCAATAGTTAGTATGCACGTTCTTCTTACGATTAGAACCGTGCGGAAAAACCTGATCTATTTACTTATTCTCTATCTAAAGGTAGGACTCTTGGCAGAGTCCGCCTGGGGAAGTACCACACCTTTGCCAGTTATCCTACCACCAAGCAGTATTATGCAAACATTACCGTGTTCGGGCAATGTTTCCACAGAAATTACAGGGCTTACAGATAGAACATCTTAGATCTCTGGGTGACGAGCGCAGTGCAGTGCTAGGTAAAGATTTGGACTCTTCATGTTCCAATATTGGCATGTCACTGTGGTGTTATGTGGCACGTGTGCTTACCATCAGGCACATGTCCTGCACATCTCGTTCTTTAAAAAAAACACGCTTTTACGAGGGTCAAACTGAAAGTTCTTAGAACTGGCCACTTATAAACAATATAATAAAAAAATAATTCTATAATTTGAAAATAGAACTCTTTGCCAATATTACTGAGTATATACTTCATTCATTTGTCATTTGTTTTACGATTTGGCGGCAAATTGAAAATTGTCTGTGTCACGTCAACATGAATTTAACACGAGAAAATTTTCGTGCAATGATTTTTTTATGACTTTCGATGTCATTTAAGTCAACAAGAAAGTTATGATAGACTACGATTGGCCTTTCACGATGAAGCCCCATCTCGTGCGACTGTTTACAGCTGGTTTAATGAGTTTAAACGTGGTCGCACTAATCTCACTGATGATTTACGTGAGGGACGGCCTTCTACGGCGACGACTGAAGATAACATCTGTGTTGTGCGGCGTATGATAGAGACTGACAAAGAGTGACCTATCAGCAGATTCGGACAAGCTTAGGAATCGGTATGAGTCAAGTGCACAAAATCCTACACGAACATTTAGCGGTCAGGAAGCTTTGCGCTCGGTGGATACCTCATAATTTGACTGAGGCTCAAAAACTCCATCGTGTGGATTGGTGCCGTAAAATGATTAAAAGATTTAACGGAGGTGACTCAAATGCTGTGTTCGACATACTAACAGGTGACGAAAGCTGGATTTACTGTTATGATCCTGAAACCAAAAGACAATCTGCTCAGTGGGTGTTTCCTTTCGAGGAGTTGCCAACTAAAGTGAAGAGAGATCGAAGTGCGGGGAAAAAAATGGTGACCTCGTTCTTTGGAAGGATAGGTCATTTCGCAACAATTGTATTAGAGGATCAAAAAACAGTTTCTGCAGAATGGTACACTACCAATTGTTTGCCACTTGTCTTGGAAAAAGTTCGAGAGAAACGACCTCGCAGTAGGATCCTCCTTCACCACGACAACGCCTCATCGCACACCGCCAAGCGAACGATCGACTATTTGGCGACATCAAACGTTGAATTACTGGGTCACCCGCCGTATAGCCCCGACCTCGCGCCTTGTGATTTTTATTTATTTTCAAAAATTTAAGAAAAACTTAAAGGAAAGCGGTTTATGAATGCTGAAGAAGCGGTGGCTGCGTATCGCGATGCTATTGAAGAGACCCCTAAGGACGAGTGGGCAAAGTGCTTTTCCCAGTGGTTCCATCGCATGCAGCGGTGTATTGACGTGAATGGACAATATTTTGAAAAGATATAATAAAATTAATAACTGGCTAATGTAATCAGTTTTTGATTTTCTAAGAACTTTCAGTTTGACCCTCGTATTTACTCGGTAGGTATGTATCTATGTAACGGAATCTTTGAACGTAAATTCCACCACTTTCTAAACAACGGATTGGTTTCAAATTATACTTGTCAAGTACCGATGGCACTGCAATGATGTCTTTTTGTAGTGAAATATCTTATGGCACGCCACAAGCAAATTTTTCTCGGGCTGTGAATTGAATTCTGGCGTTACACTCGGGAATTATTAGAAATTATCGGGTGAACTCAGGACCATCTAGAAATGCGTCAGCATGGCTCATGGCTACGCCCTCTGGTTTCACCCGCGTAGTTTCCAAAGTGAACTATATAATTCTGAGTTATATTAGAGTAAGATCCCAGGGCTGCCAGACGTCACGTATTTTCTGATGAACGAAATGTGTACCATTGAGCAGAGGTAGTACGTACTAAGAACACATGCTTACCCGCCAACTTGCTTAGACGGCCAATTTGAGATATGGAGTCCAGAAGGAACATAAAAACATTTATTGTACGAGATTATGGGTTTAGTTGATGGCTGGCCCCTTAGTCGGTCTGTCCTTTCGCAAAAGGCTTTAAAATAGTTGTCTGATAAACATATAGTACCTGGTTGACCGGGCTTTGGTCGGTTTTTTTTAAATAATATTTAGGCAGGTACGAATTACGTAATGATGACTTACTTAGACCTACTTAGATACGTATTAAATGCATTTATAAAAGGCTCTATGTATAAAATTTTTTCAGAAAAAAAATACAAAAAGAAAAGTCCCGAATGTAACCATCAGGATTCGAACCGGGGCCTGTTAACTCCGAGGGCGAGCATATTCCGTTTGAGCTATTTAGATTTAATGAACAGCGGCGAAATAATTTATCGTATTCTAATGACATTGTAGAAGTTTTTCATTGTCTAAAAACGCGCATAAAATGATGTTTAAAAAAAATAAAACCTAGCTAGATCGATTTATCGTCCCCGAAACCCCCTGTATACATAATTTCATGAAAATCGTTCGAGCCGTTTCCGAAATTCAGATCCTATATGTTTATATATATATATATATTATACCTACAAGAATTGGTCGTTTATACCTACAAGAATTGGTCGTTTAAATATGGATACAAATGGAGTATGAGAATTTAAGTGAAGTTAAGTAATTATTTTTTTGGGAGTTTTAAAGCGTCTGTTAAGCAAAACGGCCGACGGAAAATGTCTGGGAGTATTGGGGCCTTATTTTTATAAATATTGCCTGAAACATACGTGAAAATAAGTTTTCAGAAAATACGTGAAGTAAGTAATGTATCTTCTGGACCCCATATCTCAAAATTGGCTGTCTAAACAAGTTAGCTGGTATGCATGTGTTTTTAGTACGTACTAACTCTACTCAATCGTCCACATTTCATCCATCAGAAAATAAGTGACGTCTGGCGGCCCTGGGATCTTGGACTATATGTAAGTGTTCACTTCTATCGGCAGTTCCTATGACTGCCAATTTTTTTTTACATGTGATTGGGAATAAAATAAAAGTGGTCAAGTGCGAGTTGGGCTCGCCCATAAAGGCTTCCGTAGCAGTAAGTAACATAATACAAAAGTTCTTGTACTTCGTTGTTACTCTAATCAGTGTTTTAACAAAAGTCAATTTATTACGTATTAAAATAAAACTACTTACTAGATATCATTCAAACCAATTTTCGTTGATAGTTTACATGGTAACGTACATTATACACTTTTTTATATTTGTCATACTCTTATTTTAGAAGTTACAGGGGGGCACACTTTTTACCCCTTTGGAAGAGTCCCTTGCGCAAACTATTCGGTTTAGAAAAAAAAATGTTAGAATCCTCAATATCATTTTTGATGACCTATCCATAGATACCCCATATCTATGGATAGGTCATCAAAATAGATAATCCTAAGATACACGTATGGTATTGATCAAAAAAAAATTTTTTGAGTTTCATTTCCATGTATGGGACATCCCTAAACATTTTTGTTTTTTTCTATTTTTTTGAATCAAAATCTTAATGCGGTTTACAGATTGCATCTAATCACCAAGTTTCAATAGTATACCTCTTATAGTTTCGGAGAAAAGTGGCTGTGACATACGGACGGACAGACAGACAGACATGACGAATCTATAAGGGTCCCGTATTTTGCCATTTGGCTACGGAACCCTAAAAATGTACCTACGCATAATGTAAGTTGTTTTTATTTGCAGTTCCGGCCGCAGTAAACGGATACGAACGATATTCACCCCGGAGCAGCTAGAGAGGCTGGAGGCGGAATTTGAGAGGCAGCAGTACATGGTCGGCCCTGAGAGGCTATACCTCGCACACGCCTTGCAGCTCACCGAGGCGCAGGTCTGTCTCACATATTACTTATTTATTTATAACTATCGACCCGCCCCAGCTTCGCTCGGGTGCAATGCTGATACTAAATATAAATACCTACTAATAAAATTCCGGTCCGGCGGCAAGACGTTTCGTTTTACGTAGTCACATAAGTCACAGTTCTTTGTGATGGATACTTTTTTGGCGCGACGGACGCACGCAATGTGTTGATTGATGGAACGAAACGTGCTTTACACCAAAGATGGCGACAGCGGTTTATTTGTCAGTGCCATCAGAATTTAACGAAATTTTTGATAATCCGAATTTTGTGGACATATGTTATCGACTCAAAATCAATATTTTTTTATGTTTTATTATTCATATAAGGTTTCGATCAAGTCTACCGTACCCCTTGACGAAATTATGAATATAGATTTGCATAGTGTACATAAATTATTAGACCTTATGACTAAAATCTTAAACTATGTACAACGAACCTGTTAGGGTGTCGCAAAACAGGAGACAACACAGTTTCATCCTGAGAGGTACAATGTGTAAAGACACCGTACTCTTAATCTCCCTGGATATAGAAGGCGCCTTCGACAATGCATGGTGGCCCACCCTCAAAAATCAATTAGCGAAGAAGAGGTGCCCAACAAACCTCTACGACATGGTAAACTCTTACCTCAGCGACCGTAAAATCAAGGTCAACTATGCAAGAGCAGTCTACGAGAAGGAAACAACCAAGGGATGCGTCCAAGGGTCCATCTGCGGACCGACCTTTTGGAATGTGATCCTAGACTCGTTACTGCGAATGCTAGAAGCAGAGGGAGTGTACTGTCAAGCGTTCGCAGATGACGTCGTTCTCGTGTTTACAGGCAACTCGAATATCATCGAACAGCAGGCGAGCAGGGCGCTGAGCATGACAGTGGAATGGGGTAAAACTAACAAACTCAACTTTGCAGCGCATAAAACCAACGCGATGCTTTTCACAAAAAAGTTGAAATACGAAACTCCAAACATAGTCATGTCCGGCGTCCGGCTCGATCTGGTCGATGAAGTCAAACTGCTAGGCCTACTGATCGACCGCCGGCTTAACTTTAAAGCACATGTGACCGCCCAATGTAAAAAAGTGGCGAACATTTATAGACAGCTCGCATGTGCAGCGAAGGTGACCTGGGGATTAAATGGCGAAATCACGAGAACAATCTACGTCGCGGTGGTGGAACCTATCATCATGTATGCCTCAAGTGTATGGGCGCAAGCGGCAGACTTCGAGGATAACAAGGCTCAGTTGAACGCTATCCAAAGAGGTTTTGCCCAGAAAATCTGTAAGTCGTACCGTACTGTTTCTCTGAAAGCAGCACTTGCCCTTTCCGGTCTGCTCCCCTTGGATCTGAGAATACAGGAAGCGGCAAATTTGTGCAGAGTAAAAAAACACCTCTCCCAAGACTACCTCCCACCAGAAGTGGAACTCGAACGAAATGTTAACTGCCTGGACCAACCCCATCCGTCCACGCAGTTATCCGTAGAGTACGAGCTCCTAGAAGACACCTCCAATCTTCCACAAGGACCTCAAATTTATACTGATGGCAGTAAAATTGAAGGTAAAGTTGGAGCTGCTCTAACATGGTGGGAGAAGTCTTTCAATCGGAACTTTATGCTCTGTACCGGGCAACTCAAATGGCGTTAAAGAGCAAGGACCCAGAAGTCAATGTCCTGAGTGACTCCCGATCTTCACTCGAACTGCTAAGTAACCCAAAACGAGCCACCCTTGGTTAAGTGCGTAAAGGAAACCATTGGACAGATAAATGCTGAAGGAGATCTCTTCGTCTTTTCTGGGTGAGAGCGCATGTTGGCACCGTCGGCAACGAAAGAGCCGACGAACTGGCCAAATCGGCGGCACTCACGGAGTCACCCAGGGACTAGGAGGGATCCCTTGTCCTACGTCAAAAGGAAAATCCGCGAAGAATCGGTCAAGAAATGGCAGGATCGATATGAGACCTGGGACACCGGAAAAGTCACCCAGACGTTCCTCCCCGATATAGCAAACGCATATCGGGTGATGAGAACCACGAAACTGACTCCTTCCAGGTACAAGCGTTGACGGGACACGGAGGAATAGCAGATTACCTGTACAGATTTAAGCTCAAGAGCAGTCCGGCATGCGAGTGTGACCCCAACCAACCCGAAACAGTCTGGCATGTGCTAGTCGATTGTCCCCGATTCATGGTCGCAAGACATGAGCTCGAATCTATGATCGACAGAAAACTGGTTGTCTCGGATCTCCACAACATCTTAGTAGATCCAGATAACAGAACACGGCTCCTGTCCTTCATGGAGAGCTCATTCCGCATAGCGGCCATGAGAAACTCCACTAATTCAAATACGCGCCCCCATCACCACCACACCCTGCCCCGCTGTCTGTGGACGCCGCGCGGCATGCGGTTCCCGCCCAACATAACTCCTCGAAGAGCATCTCCGTCAAACAACTACTGGAGAACGCAGACCGAGGAGAAGCAGGGATCCGTATCCGTGGAGTGGCTCTCTTCATGGACAGCAACAAAGAAAGATTCGAATAAGCTTTTGCTTCGCTTGGGAGCGAAACGAGCCCGTTTGTCGCCTGGATTGTCTTGCCTGCTCAATGGGAGTACCGCAAAGTCACGATGAAGCGGAAAACCTACGACGCTATGCCGGTGTGCGAGGTAGACGGCCACCGATTTCGGTTGGTGCGATCGAAAAACAAAACGATTGCACTAATAGAGTACTCGGAGGGTCGGACGCCTTTCACACAGGGAAGTGCGCTGCTCGCACATCTGAGCAGAAATGCAGGTGAAACACCCCGGGGGATAAGCGTGGATGCGATGGCAATCGAATATTCAAGAGCGAGAGTCGCAGACCGGCTGGGTTGCATTGAAGCCTCTAAACATCATGAGGTTGTCGTATACGAAGACAGGGGAGAAAATCTGAGCTTCCTCAGAGCCCCTTCGCACGACCAAACAAATGCAACTGACAGCTGGGGACATCCTGTTCCTAGTTCGACCATCCAAACCGGCTCCGAAAGAGTACAGCAGAGGGCAGCCGCGGAAAAAGCCTCAGCCAATCTAACTAGCAGCCGAGGCACCAACACGGCGTTCGTGACTGCTTTCAACGCAGCAGCAAGGAGCGTATTCCGAATCACATCCCATTCATCGCCCCCCTCGACGTCAAAGACCCCCAAAGCAGCTTCACAGCAACAACAAGCCCGAACGAGAGCCGACATGGGACAGGTTGAACCGCCCCGCTATGTCACGGCTTCAGAGCCGCGGAGCCATGCACGCAACGCCTTCATCGAATTCATAGCCACACTGAGCGCGACACGACAAGTCAACCTCAAGACCTGCGAAAACATCATGCAGTCCTATAGGCTAGGAAGTGAAAGCCTTTTAAAGGCGAAACTCGAGGAGGCCGAAGCAGCCATTTACAATAATGTCACTTCCCGGGTCATCAAGGGAACCATGACAGGACAGTATATGGCAGCTTACAGTGCAGAAAATGGCTTCGTGACACTGAACGAGAGAGAGACAGAGCGCGCGGAGTGCCTGTTTATGCGACACCACCAAACGACCCAATTGTAGTTACTGCCCGATGCACCAAGATTATGCTGGACGATAAGATCCTAGAGATGGCCAAGACCATCGAAGGGAACGGAAACGTCAAAGCAGATTGGGAAAATTGGGAGGTACCGAGAATACAGTGGGTCAACGGAGTTCCAGGATGTGGAAAAACAACATGGGTGATTAGACACTTCGACGTGGACAAGGACGCCATCATCACTACAACAACTGAGGCAGCAAAGATCTAAGAGAAAAGCTATCGCACCGAATCGGAAACCTGGTCAAAACCAGAGTGCGAACCATGGCTTCTGCTCTGGTAAATGGTTTCGGTAGAAAAGTTTCAGTCGCCTCATGGTGGACGAAGCTCTCATGAACCATTTTGGAGCCATTGTGATGGCTTCAAGGCTGTCTGGTGTTGGTGAAATTGTCCTCATTGGAGACGTCAATCAGTTGCCTTATATCGACAGGGAAAATCTCTTCGAAATGAGGTATCATCGGCCGAACCTGGTAACAAAGATCAGCCAGGAGTTGCTCTGCACACATCGAAACCCAATGGACGTCGCATATGCACTGAGGGAAATATACTCCGGTATGTACTCTTCAGCGTCCCGTATAAAGTCCCTAGAACAGAGAAGATATAAGGGAGCGCAAATACCCAACACCCTACCAAATACCCTCTTCTTAGTTCACACTCAAGAGGAGAAGGAGACCCTGACAAACCAGGGTTATGGATCAGGCACCGGGTCACGCATCCTTACTATCCATGAAGCTCAAGGACTAACATACGAGTCGGTAATCGTAATCAAAACCAAGGCAAACATGAAGCTGCACGAGAGCGTGCCCCATGCGGTAGTGGCAATCTCACGGCACACGGGGACCTTCACATATTACGCTGACGACACCGACGACGCCATCGGTCGGTTCGTGCGGCGAGCGTGGGCTGCATCACCGAAGACCATCCGCGATTTTAACCTACAGATGGCCATCAGGGACAGAAATGCGGCCGTTGTGGAGGCTCTGGGCCGGGAGGAGGCAGTTTAGGCAAATGACAAGGCAAACACTCGATGTTGAGTCGATTACTAGCGGAATCCCAACCGGTAGTGATCGGCTCTACAGACGAGCACTAGAATTAGTTTTTAATGTACCCAACTCCCTCCTATTTTCCTCTTCTTCTCCTTATCCAAGATATGTGTAAAAAACGATAATTGTAATGACAAAGATCACGGACCCCGGAGTCTGTGGAGTGGCTAATTTAAATAAAATAAAAAAAAAGAAAAAAAAAAAGAGGTACAATGTACAAAATTGTATTCATATTTATGAGGAGACCTTTAAATATGTAAAGAGTTGTTACTACTAAATATTACAGATTGAATCAGAATGTTTTAAAATAAGAAGTAGAATTATTACACTAGATGTCCGCCCCGGCTTCACCTGTGGTACATATCGATACCTTAATTTGCAAAACGAATAACACCATAGTAGTAAATTTCACAGCGGCCACTAAAAACTAAATATAAAAAAAATTAAAGCATCACAAGAAAAAACAAACATCCCTTTAGAAATTGTGTTTCTTATCTATACTAATATTATAAAGCTGAAGAGTTTGTTTGTTTGAACGCTAGGATCTCGGGAAGTGCTGGTCCGAATTGAAATATTCTTTTTCTATTGGATAGTCCATTTATCGAGGAAGGCTATAGAAAATAACGCTACTATTAACAGAAGCGGAGCATGAATCAAGAATGTAACAAAATCGGGAAAAAATATTCCTTTTTGAGAGTTTTCGTACGTTTCGTGCTTTGACATGACACATGACAGCACGTGTCTAAGATTGCGCCATTAAATATCACAGATTACATACCTCTTGAATATAAAACCTTTGCTAATCAATTTTTTTTTCTAAATCTGAGTTGGTACAACTAATTTCCGACAGATGGCGTAGCAGGTAGCTGAAGAGGTGTTTTGTTTGAGAGCGATATTCTCAGGAATGGCTGAACCGATTTCAGTCATTCTTTCACCGTTGTATATGTACGGGATCCTGATGAGTACTATATAATGTACCACGGGCAACGCCGGGGCGGACATCTAGTGATATATAATCCGCATCAAGGATTGTTTTTATCTATTGTTCCACAGCGAAGCGTGGCAGGGTACAGCTAGACTAGTATATATATATATATACCTACAAGAATTGCTCGTTTAAAGGTATAAGATATACTAACTTTATTAAAACTTCACGGCTATTGTTTCAGGTCAAAGTATGGTTCCAGAATCGTCGCATAAAATGGCGGAAGCATCACCTGGAGGTGACGCAGCAACGGCTCGCTGTGCTGCAGAGGCATTCCCATGAAGTGCACGAGGACGCGTGAGAACGCCAGAACATCCTACCCGCGTCGTCCGACCACCAACCTACGTAGAACACCACCCGTGGATACTATCCATGTCATCCGAACAGAATACTGTGCAGAAAATTACTGGAGATAACTAACCAGAGAAGTGTGCAGAATACTACCCGCGTCATCTGACAAACAACCTACGTAGAACACTACCCGTGGATACTATCCATGTCATCCGAACAGAATACTGTGCAGAAAATTACTAGAGATAACTAACCAGTGAAGTGTGCGGAATACTACCCGCGTCATCTGACAAACAACCTACGTAGAACACTACCCGTGGATACTATCCATGTCATCCGAACAGAATACTGTGCAGAAAATTACTAGAGATAACTAACCAGTGAAGTGTGCGGAATACTACCCGCGTCATCTGACAAACAACCTACGTAGAACACTACCCGTGGATACTATCCATGTCATCCGAACAGAATACTGTGCAGAAAATTACTAGAGATAACTAACCAGTGAAGTGTGCAGAATACTACCCGCGTCATCTGACAAACAACCTACGTAAAACACTACCCATGTTTTCGGATACTACCCACATCATCTAACCATGGCACAGTGCAGAAAATTACTCGAGGCAATCAACCAGAGAATAATACCCGTGTCCCAACTACCTACGTAGAACATTACCCGGCGTATTATAGGATACTACCTGCGTCATACGACCTTACGTAGAACAATACCCGTATTAATGGATACTACTCATGTCATCCGACCAGAATACTGTAACTGTACAGAAAATTAATAGAATTAACTAGCCAGAGAAGTGTGCTGAATATTACCCGCGTCATTTGACAAACAACCTACGTAGAACACTACCCGTGGTATAGGATATTACCCATGTCATCCCGACCAGAATACTATTCAGATAATTACAAGAATTAACTAACCAGAGAAGTGTGCGGAATTACTACCCGCGTCATCTGACAAACAACCTACGTAAAACACTACCCATGGCTTAGGACACTACCCACGTCATCAGACCAGACTACTGTGCAGAAAATTACTCGAGTCATCCAACCAGAAATCTGTGCAGGATACTACCCGCGTCAACAACCTATGTAGAACACTACCCTTGTTATAGAATACTACCCGCATCATCTGACGAACAACCTACGTAAATCACCACAATATCCGATATATACATTCGACAAACTACGATGAACACTACATTTTTATTTATATGTGTAGTAAACGATATTTGACGGAAGACTTGAATGATGACGCAGTCTTAACTTAGGGGACAACACGGAAAGTACATAAATATCTAGTAAGTACTTAAAACACATTGCATTGTAAAATACCGAGGTAAGTAGGTATAGTGAGAGTGCTAAGATACGGGGACATCCATTGAATAGGAAATAAAAATGTAGATAGTGGGCGTTTTAAATACTTAAGACAAAATCCAATGTCTACTATAATTGCTTTGAAAATGTATTTAAAATGCCAACTTTATAGTCATAAAGGTTTTTCAGATTGACAGATATGAATGACAAATATTTAGTTGAAAAGAAATGACAACTTATTGACATTGACGTACCTGTCATGTTTAACAAATTTCTATAACAAAATACGAGTAGAATATTTGGGTTATTGTCGATTAGCCACAAAGTTAATTCGCCACAAAAACAAGTGTGTGTAAATTCGCCACAATTCAATTTTTTTCGATAAATCCTCGTTTATGGATTGTAAGTTCGTCACAGCGCTTTTTTTGTATAGACAGCAGAAAAATCAAAGAATAAATATGTTTACACCACCTTTGACGTAACTGACATAACGTTACGTCTAATCGTAACTATACCTTATAAGTTTTATATTCTAATGTGAATTGATGTTAATACATCCCGTTATCGAGCCAAACAACGTTTTCAGATGAATGCTAAAACCCGTAACATATTTAACTCAATTGCGACACAAATCCCGCCAATGTTTCAATTTTGAAAAATAAATATGATAAGCACACGTCAATTTTTTTCGTCACGTTAATTTTCAAGCAGCTGTCACTGTCGTCTGTCATTATAAAATTCAAAAATTCTGAAATCAGTGTTCTGAAATATTCAGTAAACTAGTATACTAAATTCAGGAGCAAGGATTGTATACTTCTAACTTGATTCTAAATTTGCGTCTAAATTGTGTCGACTAAATTTGTTTCTGGTTTCAGTCGACTAAATTTAGGTACTTGTAATAAGTCTTTGAGCAGTTGTTTTGGAGTATTTATCGTGTTTAATGGATGCCCCCTGAACAGTATCGCTAAGGCCTCTAGCAGACGGCGTATTTTAAACGCGCAGATGACGCGCGTATACGCGCTTCAAACGAGATTGGAACGCAACCTTGTAACCTAAGCAGGAAAGCAAACGGAGCGATCGTGAAACTATATATAAATTTACTTTTTTAATCGTTCACTACTACACTACAATATTATTCACTGCATCAGACCACACTGGCACATCATTACCTGTAACTCCAAGCGAAGACGCACGTCTGTCCCGCATCGCGTCTCACGACAGAATGACCGGTGACGGCTATTTCCAAACAACCTGATTATACCCAACAGAGAATACCCACTTATGCAGCTATTCCACAGTTTAAACGTTTTTGTGAATGAGGAGCCAAACGTCTTAATTCGATATATCTGCATTATTAAGGATAAGTAAGAAATACTCGTAATAGTAGCGATACAGACGCGCTGTAGTCCCTCGTAGCTTCCGTGTTTTGATCAAATACGTACTCTTCGTCAGTTGTACAATAACCCCACTCCTTTCCCCTCCTCCACTCCTTTGTACGCATTCAATTGAGTTTCGAACGCGCTTCGAGCGCGCGTTTATATCGCGTTTTACGCGATTTCGAATCTATACAAACGCAAAAATCGCCATCTACGGCGAAGAATACGCGCGTTCCTGAAACGCGCGTCGTCTGCGCGCTTCAAATACGCCGTGGCCTATGGCCTTAGTATCCGGTTAATACTTAGTATCTACAACCTAACTGTGCGATCCTATAGACGTAAGTGTGGGTAGTTTTAATTGTACGTATACCGACTTGTAACTATAGTAAAGATACGATAGTTATTAAGTACTGTGGGTATGGTACGAATATCATAGTCGGCGTTAACGTCAGTCATCATTTAATTTAATTTAGTTCGTGTCTTTGGAACATCAACCATGAAACGATGTCGCTTTTTCGAGCTGTGGGTAATTTATATTTTTTTTAAATAAAGAGTGACGAGACGAGCAGAACGTGTGCCTGATAGTAAGCAACGTGCCTGCCACATAACAGCACAGTGACACGCAGCTATTGGAACTTGAAGGGTCCACATCATTACCTAGCACTGCGCTGCGCTCATCACCCAGAGATCTAAGATATTATTTCTCTAAGCCCTGTAATTTCTCTGGATCTGGATATGATGCTAAACGATGCTATGATGATGACCGATGCTAAACGACGATGCGGTTATTGATATAAGTCTGCACTTGACTGTCGTCTTGCCTGATGTTAAACTGCTTTGCGGTCTACTATGGAGCATGCTTAACTAGAGGAAACTGATTTATTTTTTACTTAAATACACGAAGATTATATCTATCGGGACAACCCACTCACTCAACACATTCCACAGCTTAGACGTATTTCGAAAATCGCATACTTAGGTATTCATCCTACACTGTTTTAGTTTTCCAAACATTTGCCAGAATGACTGCTAGCTACGTGACGATATCGGAGACAGTGATATACGTACTTTGCTCACTGAGTCATATTCTGAAGGCACATTATATACTGTATCGTTCGACGTATTGAAACACACTTACACACGACGTATTGGCAGCGAATAACACTGCCACGCACCACGCAGCGTAGCGCGTGAATGTGTGTTCTATCATTGTATCTCCGTTTGGATAGGAAACACGCACAGTCCAACACACAGATAATTTTAACAAAAAAGAACCGACTTTCAACGGAAAACTTATAAAGTAAAAAAGTTTTCCTCGATTTCTCTAGGGTGTCATCATCAGATCCTGGTTTCCTTATCATGGTACCACCCTTGGAATATCTTCTTTACAACAAAAAAGAATCATCAAAATCGGTTCATAAACGACGAAATTATCCGCGAACACACATAAAAAAAATACGGTCGAATTAAGAAACCTCCTTTTTTTGAAGTCGGTTAAAAATGCATCCACGCGCGTTTATGCCGATCACGCGCCTACAAGCGGAAAAACACGCACGCTGCGCGTGTGTACGGAGCGAGACGCAAGAGAGAGAGAGAGAACAGGCACACCGAGTCCCGCAATGCATTGCGTGATTTTGGTGAGTTCCACAGTAACAACCATTTTGAACAAAACTAACACGACGCTCTGTCCTGCTCTGTCATCTCAACAGCCAACAGCATTGAATGAAATGAGTCAGAGCTGCCGTGAATACACAAAACGCAAAAACGCACGTCAGCGCGTAAAAAACTCGCACGATGATGCAGATCTGAACTCCCGCACGTAGATGCATCGACATGCAACATGCAGTGTGATGCGTGGCAGTGTGGTAATCGCCTAAATGTTCGATATATAAATATACTATATATCAGGACTGCTACTCTCTTTCTACGTAAAACGTAATTTCGAAATAAACTCGCGACTTTCCTACTCGGCTTTTACTTCGTTTCGTCCGTTCGAACATTGTTTGACATTTAAATGTTCCAAGCTTACTCTAATTAGAGTACACTTAGTACGGAGAAACGACGGATCGAAGTAGAACCGGAGTAAGAAATTAGTCTTACGATAGTAGTACGTTTTTCGTAGAAAGAGAGATCCAGCTGTCTGACTACCTTGCTTAGTTTGGAGTACTGTGTGAACATAATGTCGACCAGCCGACTAATGTGCCTTCCGATTACGACAAATTATATTGTAAGTAATTTGTATTTATAAATTAGTAGATACCTTAATAAGCCTAATTACTTCATCGAACTGATGATGATAATAATGAAGTCTAGTCATTTGATTTATGTGGATTAAATATACGTTTTAAAGTATTTACTGTTTTATTTACTTTTAAACGCCGACGGAAAAATTACAGTGTTAGCGTAGAATAGATTATAGATGTTAATGAAAATGGTGTTAGTTTGACATGTATGTGGTTTCTGTGTATGAAGGTGTGTATCATCCTGTCATCGTAGCTTCAGAACGCATCAACCGATTTCATTTTTTTTTTGTTTGAAATGCGAATTAGTCTGGCGTGCAGCGAGCAACACGGAAGGGAGTAGGCATACACCCTCTATCAAAGTATAAGTCCGCGTGGACCATAAAGTTTGATAATATACTGTGGCGTGAGGACGGGGCTAGATTTGTGAATGGTGCTGTATTTTTTATGTGTTAGTGATTTGGCTGTGTGAGTATGATCGGCAATGGATCGGTACAGGCACGGATATCCGTGGGTACAGGTTTGTTTTGTATGTAGTAGTGCGGAATTGCGCTAGTGTGCAACTTTCCCCTCCCGCAAGACATGACAGAAAGATTTGAACAATATTTTTAGCTAAGGCTCCTTTTATTTTTTACTCCCTTCCGTGCTTGCGCGGAAGTTGCTGGATGCTGGAGTGTCCTGATACTTGTTTGTTGAAAATGTATCCAAGATGGCCGCTACCCCAAAATGGCACTTTAAATATTTTTTCACAACTCCCTCAATATGAGTATCAAAAGCAAGGGCTTAACTAGTAGAACACATACTATCATGTACAACTTTCAAAAACAAGATGGCCGTCGCGTCACCACAGAATGTTTTTGATTTCTTAAATTAATAGCGTATTTCTTTTAAAAGTGTATCATTGTAGAGTTACAACATTCCAAGGTCCACAGAAGGGCATCAGGAATTAATTTTATTATTATTATGACGTACGGAAATTATCTATCTAAAGATTATGACTTGAGTTAATCATTGGAGAATGTTGTTATGAGTTCGAATAAAAGGGTCGTCCATTATTCACGTAATATCAGTGAGCAACTATTTTACCAACTTCAAAAAAAAGAAGTTAATTTTCAATTCAGCATAATCATAAGCAGCCCACTTAATGTACCCACTGCTGGGACTCAGGCCTTCTCTCGCAAGGAGAGAGTCAAGGTCATAAACCACCACGCTGGCCAAGTGCGTGTTGGTGGATGATACACGACCTCGAAGGATTCTAGGTACATGTCGGTTTCCTCACAATATTTTCCTTCGCCGTTCTTAAGTCAGCGGCATTACGCACAAGACTTTGAAAAGACAGTAAGTAGTGGTGCGCGTGGTGGGATTTAAACCCGGGGGTTCCGGATTGGCAGTCATCGTTCTCCCGACTAGACAGACCAATTTTCAGGTTTTTAATGCGGTTGCGTCTAATTTTGTTTTTTTTTTCAAATAAAGTGTCACGAGACGAGCAAGACATGTGCCTGATGGTAAGCAACATGCCTGCTAAATAACAGCACAGTGACACGCAGCTATTGGAACATGAAGAGTCCAACTCATTACCTAGCACTGCACTGCGCTCATCACCCAGAGATCGAAGAAGTTATATCTCTAAGCCCTGTATTTTTTTCTGGAAACATTGCCCTTCAAACCGGAACACAGTAACGTTTGCATTACTGCTTGGCGGTATAATAACTAGCAAAGGTGTGGGGTGTGGTACTTTCCCAGACGGACTCTGCTAGGAGTCCTACCACTACAAAAATTACGAATTAGGTACAAACAGACATTTCAAATATATGTATTTCTAGTTTTTCAAGAAGTCACCTTGTCTCAAGAAAAAATAAAAACTATTTTCGTACAAAAAATTAAACTGACTTCAAAACCTAACAGGTAGTGGATAGTACTTACCATGTGCCTACATAGCATCAATCTACAAACTTTTTGACCTGACTGGCACCGACTTCAAATAGATGAGTGAGTAGCGTTTATAATAATGATTTTAGTTTATTTTTCGCTTTTGAGTGCCTATTTGTGGTTTTGAAGTCGGTTTAATTTTTTGTACGAAAATAATAAATTTATTTTACCCTTTTTAGTGCAAAACAAGTTTTATTAATCCATTTAAACAATTTCGTATTGACAGGCTCGAGTTTCATAACTTTTGTGAAATCTACAACTACGTCATCCAGAAAATTGTACGCAATATTTTAGTTTATGGTTCATATTTCAAAAACTTCCCGACGGATTTCGATAAGATTTATATAGGACCATTTGGAAAGCATACCCACAAAAAGAAATTTTAAAATCGGTTTCGAGGTTTTTGAGAAATCAGGTAACTAACACACATTAAAAAAATGAAGTGAGACACTCGGAGACTGCCGCGGTAAAGCTATTGCATGTTGCATGCATTTTTATCAACATAAGCAATGGGGAATATTAACAATTTTTCGGAATTGTTTTTATTTTGAAGAGTGACATTTATTTACCATAATAAATATCACAGGAAATCCGTTAAGCTGGCAACACTGCTAAGAGCATTTAGTCTGTAAAGCTAATACAAATAAGATTCAAAGTCGAATGACCGAGTGGGGAGGACGGCGTTACGGTCTTCCATCCCTCTTTCTTGTGAATATAAGAAAGAGATGCACGATCACTAAAATTCGGTCCCCAGGCTCGCGATAAAAGCTATGCAATAGCTTAAAAAACATAAGGGTCGAATTGATAACGTCCTTTTTAGAAGTCGGTTAAAAATAACTTAAACATACTAACTAGTTCCTACACTACGTAATCCGCGCGGGTCACAGAGACGCAAACTTTGAGTGGAGTTGGTTAAATGAAAGAACTAAAATTCCCTTCTAACCTACATAGCTACAGTCATGAAACACGATGGTAGCTCAGTCAATTTCAAATATTGGAACTTTTTTTGTAGACTGGTAAGAAGCCAAGTTTTCAACAGATTTGTTCAAACAAAACAACTAAATTTTCTTCCTAGTCTACACAGAATACACCAGTAAGCCAGTCCTTCGCTGCGCTCAGGATCCAATATGACGCCCATGACACAAGACAGTGCTTTACTCTCTCGGTGAATAATCTTCTATTGAAACCCCCGAGAATCTACCGCCCAAAGAGTTTACATATACTACGTATAGAGTTGGCACAAACGCTTTACACCGAAAGCACGGGTAGCATCTTTCTTGCCTTGTCGCTCTGGTGGAAGTGTCATACTTTTGTCGCGGCATATCACTCTGGTGCCATGGAAAGTATGCACGTCATCTGCTTACGATTGACACAAAGAAACCGTGCGGAAAATCTAACTCTTTACGTAGTATATGTAAACTCTTTGCTGTCGCCTAATTAAAACTGTCTTATATTTGATAATGCTATCTCTTTTCTTTTCGTTTGAAATGATAGAGACAGGTATATCAAAGCCATAGTTAGGCGGTAAAGGGGCCGATGGTTACTTCGTCAGTTAATTTCAAATATTCGTTTTTAAGGGCGAGAAGAGTTCTCGTGACCACGGCGGTTGTACGCTGCCGAAACATCGTGGTGATTAAATTTTATGATAGAGTAGATCCGGCCAGGTGCGAGTTGGACTCGCGCACGAATGGTTCCGTACCATTAGCAAATAAACGGCGAAAACCTCTTTTATTGTATGAGCGCTCCCTTAATTATTAATTTTGACGTGACAACGTCTTATAAATTGGTTTGCCGGGTGACACTTCAAGAAACTGCGTTACGCTCCGCTCACGTTATGCGCTCACAACGAGAGCGAGTGAGAGGCACGCGTCTCTTCCACTCGGGCATGGTTAGCCCGCCTAAGAGCGAGAGAGACAGACATAAAAAGTGAAAGGCAAGCGTCCCATCCCTAAAATTATTTGACCACTCAAAGTCGTTGTCACGTAAAACTTTCGCCCGTATACCGACTTTACAGGCAACCAATTTTTTATTTCAACTAATTATATTTAAACCCGAGCGTGACGCTAGAATTCAATTCACATCCCACGAAAAAATTGTCTTGAGGCGCGCCAAAAGAAGTTTTCACTTCAATAACAATTAAAATTTCTTCAAACCGCCCACGAAACACGCTAGTAGCTCCCTCAGTCAATTCCGATATTCGCTTGTAATTTTTTGTAAGATGGTATTTCATTGAAACTACGACCGAGTGCCAAAAATCACCCTAGTGAAGGGCACCAGAAACAAAAGTGTCATTACTACGTAATAAGTAGGGAAGGGAAAGGCATTTCGAAATTTCGATAGCGATATATTTAATTATTAAAATTATGTATCTTAGAAATATTGAGAGTAATTTTTTGTCGTGACATCTCTAATAAATCGACGAACGCCGACTGCATGCACGAATAAGTGTCCCGTTATGTCCCGTTACGCTCATTGTACGCTTGCGTCATCTATCAATATTTTGTTACGACGTTGTCACGTTAAGTTATCGTCGGTAAACGACTTTACAGGCAACCATTTTTTTTACAAAGTAAAATGTTGTCTTTTGACGCACCACATACAGGTTTTCCGTGAGACGTGAATTAAGTTCAAGCGTCACGTTTGTAAATGGAAAAATCTGCGGGTGAACTCGGATGATCTAGATGGTCATAGTCATGGCCACGCCGTCCGATTTCGCCCGCGTAGTTTCCAAAGGAATCTATTAAATTCTGAGTTATTACTTCTCACTTCTATCGATAGCCTACGACTGCCCATTTTTTGTATAGAATAAAGTTACGAGACGAGAAATACATGCTTCATGGTAAGCAACATGCCTGTCCACAACAGCAGAGTGACACGCAGCTATTAGAACACGAAGAGTCTTTTATTCTAGCACTGCACTGCGCTCGTCACCCAGAGGTATAAGATATTTTATCTCTATGACCTGTAATTTCACTATAAACATTGCCCTTCAGACTGGAACACAGTGATGTTTTCACAATACTGCTATGTAAGTACATATATGCTGTAAATTATAATAAACTTTCATAATATAGCTTTATTAAGTAACGGATATAACAATAAATGATAAGTATTTGGTCAACGCATGTCCTGGAAAGATATCTTTATTAGGACGTCTCAGTTCCCGCACGATGTTTTACAAACTTCTACATCTGCACTTGAGAAATTACTCTGAGTTGTAGACAGGGTGTGAACCCACAATCTTGCGATAAAAAGTGCATAGTCGTTTTTGTGATATTTCAGGCTATAATATATCTTTCAAACTTCAACACGTATCGTTCAGACAGACCTACCAAACATTGACTTTATAATAATAGTATGATTACCCAAGCGAACCCGAAAGAGGCCACTAGTTTATGATTCAAAGAACTGCTAAAGTGATGATAAAGCCTCATAGTTAGAATGGAACAAAATGATCACTTACTTAATGTGCAGATATTAACCTACATTAGGTAATTATTTCGGAATGGATGCCATAACAGTAGCTGTGTCGTGAGCCGGTTGCTGTGGCAGTCGAGAACAGCAGGCTTATTCTGACGAAATAATCTCGACGAAAGCATAATTAAATAAATAAATAAATATTGGTCGACAACTCACACACAACAGCATCTGACCCCAAACTAAGCAAAGCTTGTACTATGGAAGCCAGATAGCTGATATTATACTTATATAGTTTTAAATACATACATTGCTGTAAATTTAACTGTAGACGCGGTGGTTCATGGCATTCGTAGGTTTATTGCTAATAACACAGGCTTTCAACAAAAATATGCACCTTTCCCCTTTCCCTTTCGGACTTATTGTAGCTAGGGCCTGCTTAACCTAATAAGGCTGTATGTAGCTTAGGGCTAACCATGCCCGAGTGGAAGTGACGCGTGCCTCTCACTCGCTCTCGTTGTGAGCGCATAACGTGAGCGGAGCGTAACGCAGTTTCTTGAAGTGTCACCCGGCAAACCAATTTATAAGACGTTGTCACGCCATAGATAACCCACACGTATGGTTTTGATACAAAACTTTTTTGGAGTTTCAGTTCTAAGTAGGTATGGGACCACCCCTAAAATTTTTGGTTTTTTTCTATTTTTTGTATCAAAATCTTAATGCGGTTTACAGATTAAAGCTACTTACCAAGTTTCAATAGTATAGTTCTTATAGTTTCAGAGAAAAAAGGTTGTGACATACGGACGGACAGACAGACATGACGAATCTATAAGGGCCCCGTATTTTGCCATGTGGCTACGGAACCCGAATTATCCTCTCGTTTAGGCTTTGCCTCTATATCGATGACGATAAGGCTGAGACTCCACCAAAGCGGAGATGTCTGGGAATAAACAAAAGAGAATATACGTTTTTCAGCTGGGGTGTCTCCATCGAAGCTGTGCTGATGAGCTGTGCTGTGAGCTGAGCTGTGCGTGCGTCGTCACCTGCGTAGATTTCTCCGCTGCGTGTCGTGAATGTCGTGTGCAAGCTGTCGCAATCTCACGGCACACAAGGGACTTCACGTACTACGCTGACGAAACCGACGACGCCATCGGTCGGTTCGTACGGCGAGCGTTGGCTGCAACACCGAAGACCGTCCGAGAGTTCAATTTGCAGATAGCCATCAAAGACAGAAATGCAGTCGTGGTGGAGGCGCTGAGCCGGGAGGAGGCATCTTAGAAAATAAAATAGACCTAGAATTAGAATGAAAATGTTCCCTACTCCCCCCTATTTCCTTTTCTTCCTAATGCAAGATTCATGTAAAAAAAAAGAAAACAAATGACAAAGGTCACGGATCCCGGAGTCTGTGGTGTTGCTAAATTTAATAAAAAAAAAATGTCGTTTGCGAGGCACAGCTCACATCTTCGTTTTCATCGCGCCATATAAATATAATACACGTCCTCTCAGTGGTCTTCACTGGAGCAGAGCGGAGACGAGATGTGTGAATAACGAAATTCTATTGGTGGTTACAAAAACATCTCGTCTCCGCTCGCACAGCTCCGCTTTGGTGGAGGGTCAGCCTAAGTATGAGGTGGGCTACGATGTTGGGGCAGCTTCACGGCTGTGGCGTGGAGGCCGTGGCCGGAGTTTTTTTTTACTTTTATAGGTTTAGCTTCACCGCCATCTCGCCTGATGTTAAACGATGATGCGGTCTACGATGGACCGTGTTTACCTAGAAGAAACCGATTCACTCTCGATTTGAAGACACAAATTGTAACTATCGGGAAAACCGTCTCAGGCAACGTATTCCACAGCCGTTCGTTCTTATCATCAACATGACGTTCTTATCACAAAAGTAGAGTCATCTCTTCTTTCGTGTCTTTGAAACATCAACTATGATACGATGTCGCTTTTTCGAGTTACGAGTATTCTGATAGAAAAAAAGATGACAGGGGTACCAGTATTACGGTGCGTCGCTTTCCCTGTCCTGTGCAGTCGAAAAGTGGAAAATGGGGAGGCAGACCAGACCCGTCGCGGGGGACCATAGTGACCAGATGCGGGGGCGTGGAACCTCGTGGAGGTTTTAGTCGGTGGAGGCACTATGTCTGTCCTTGGTATCCGAGGGAGTCTGACATAACCCTGCCGTTTCTCCCAGGCGGAAGGGTAAGCGTAAATGTATTTCCTTTAGTAAAAGATTGGTTGTGTCTAAAGTCGGTTGGTTTACGGACGATAGTTTAACGTGACAAAGTCATAACAAAACATTGATAGATGCGGTGCAAACGTACAATGAGCGTAACGGGCCACTTTTTAACCCCCGACCAAAAAAAGGGGTGTTATAAGCTTGACGACGATGTCTGTCTGTCTGTCTGTGGCACCGTAGAGCTCAAACGGATAAGCCGATTTCGGTTTTTTTTATTCGAAAGTTAATATCCGTGCGGATGTTCTTAGCTATGTTTGGTTAATATCGATTCAAGATGGCCGCCGCCACAAAATGGCGGACAAAATATTTCTTCACAACCTACCTCAATATGGGTATCAAATGAAAGGGCTTGACTATTAGAATACTATACACTATTAAAAAATCAAATCCAAGATGGCCGCCACCACAAAAAGGTGAGTTATATTATTTTTGTCACTACTACCTCAATATGGGTATTAAACGAAAGGGCTTGACTAGTAGAAAACATTGCACTTTTTTCATTTTAATTTTGTTCTTGTTCGTGCATGTAGCTGGCGTTCATCGATTTATTAGACGTTGTCAAAAACACCCAGACTCAGAACGAGTATTTCTACCTATTCCTCAAAACAACATTTTCCTTGTGGATCGAACACACGACCTACGGTTTTGCGGTCAGACTACCAACTAAGGCACGAGGCCAGTCGATTGGTCAAAATACATTTTAATCACCCACTTTAGTATGCTTTACCTACTTTAACTCCACTAAGTTATGCTTATACTCTGTACTAGGCTCGCTCTTAGCTAACAGTGAAATCGCAACCGGTTACAGAATCGCAGCGAACGCGCAATAGCTAGCTAGTGTTGTGTCATACTTTATCGATTATAATAGTGAATGGCTTAAAATAATTTATTTTCTTTGACGAAACAAAAACCGGCACCAATTAAAAAGAAGAAAAAAAAGGCAGTAACTCATCTAAATAAAAGAAAGTAAATTTTAGTTTTTTGTTCATAAATAAAAAAACACCACACCGGTATCGATAAAATTTAAATGGTTTGTCCCATACATATTTTATCGAACTGAAGTATGTCAACTGAACTATGATCAACCAAAAAAAAACATCAAAATTGATTCACAATTGGAGGAGCTATCGCGTAGCATGTGACTGACAAACTGACGAGACTGACAAACATGCAGAAAGACGGATGGCAACGGAGTCTTAGAAATTTAATTCCGTGTTGCCGTTTTGGGTATGGAACCCTAAAAACAGCCGAAAAATGTATTCAAAATAAAACTCAAAATCAAAAAATTTTGAATAAACCTACTACAACAAATAAGTAAGTTTTGAAAGTAGGATAAAATTATTAAAAAAAAAATAATTAAGAAACAAAATAAATGTTGTGCGAGATAATTAACGTAAAACTTCAAAAACAATCAAATCTAAACCCATCATTGATAACTGCATTGAAATGGGACTAGTTAGTAGCTTTGGAGAAAAATGTAAACATTTTTAAATCAATGTTGCCATTTTTTTTACTGCGGCGCCCCGTGATGAGTTGTCACCTATCTAAAATCATGCACCAGTCAAACCAAAACCTATCACTGAAAACTGCATCAATATCAAAAAAGTAGTTTTGGAGAAAAATGGCAAAATGTGTTTGCATTTCCACAAACATCCTCTCACTCCAAACGAATATATTTATGGACTCCGTTCCGCCGCGGGTAAAAATTTTAAACTAACAATCATAGGGACTGCCAATAGAAGTGAAAACTTTTAACTTTGTTTTTTTCATGACTTTGCTATGTATTGCCGGGGTTAAATATTTTAAAAAAATATGCGTATAAGACCTCACGGCAAAAGTGAAAACTAAAATAAAAAATACTTATCTATTAAAAAGACTACCAAAAAATTGTTATTATTTAAAATGAAAACTATTTATAAATTGAATATACGAAGTTTCATGAAAGTAAAATGTGGCTGAATGACTAGAATCCATGGCCAAGAATAAATTAAAAACAATTTTGTTATAAATTTCAAAAACATATTCAAATTTTAATATTTCGTGACAGGTTCAATTAATGTGATAAATATCTATAAGTTAATGTCGTGATAAAAAAACATAATTTAAAAACTCTAAACACCCCACTGCATAAAAAGTGAACGAAACTACATACTTACATACCATAAAAACTGAAAAGAATAAAACAAGCAGTTAGATTTCTGGTGGTCTAGAATTCTATAATATGTTATGGAATTAATACTATTAATACATTAATACTAGTGCAGAAAATAAAGTATATTCTAGTAAAGGAACATTTGTTTTTAATAAAGAGTGATGAGACGATCAGGACATTTGCCTGATGGTAAGCAACATACCTGACACATAACACCACATTGACACGCAGCTATTGGAACATAAAGAGTCCAAATCATTATCTAGCACTGCATAACATAACAACTGAACAGTCGGGATCCAATAAAAAATTGGATTGGCTGTAGAATAATAATGCATAAACACATTACCACTCCTTTGCGTTGCGCAGTCTGCTAGCTGCAAAATGACGAAACTTCCACATAAACTTTGATCTTCTTTTCAACGTCTTACAACCTTTTTTAGAAATATATCTTAAGTCAGGGTGTCAGGGAGAGGATTAACTCTATACCAAATTTCATATAAATCGATTTAGTCAGTAGTTTAGGCGTTACAGAAAAAGAGTCACAGTTACATACTTTCGCATTTACAATATAAAGTAGGGATGAATAATACCAATGTAGAACAAAAACCCTTCTTCTACTATATTTTTCTACTGAAAACCTTGCAGTTTTAATTTGATTGGAAGATACGTAATCTATTGGAATTTAAGGGTAGATAATTGATTAATTATACATGCACGAATCACGCTGCCTCGATAATTACCTGCCTCAATGCATTTTACATTTTAGTACCATTGTTCTCACAATCACTGCGTAGGTACGTATTATGTGTACGCAGTATAAATACGTAGCTACAGAAAACATAGGGAGGTGACGCGACTAGTCGTTGCTATGTCGATAATATTTTTATAGTGACGGGACGACATGTGCCTGATGGTAAGTAACATGCCTGCCCATAACACAATGCATACAGCCAATGGAATCTGAAGAGAATATGACTATTTATCTCAATACTCTGTAATTTCTTGCCCTTCATACCGAAACACATTGATGTTTGCACATTCCTGATTGGCGGTAGAATAAATGGCAAAGGTTCGATACTTCTCCACGTGAAAAGTGTCCCTATCACTACAAAAATACACCAAACAACACTATGTAAAATCGACACTATAGGATACAGTTTATAAATAGTTTTGGATGTGCCGATTCATCATCAATTCATCATCAATGCCCTTATTCCATCTTTATGAGTCGCTTTAAGCAGTGTCATAACTATTTAAACAGGCACTCTTCCGCTGATGCCTAAAGATACCAATAGTAATTAATATCTGTGACTTATTGAAGGAACCGCATTGTTAAGAATTATTTTACCGCCCTGCGGTTCTCGTTCCAATAATTTTCCCACGTCGAAAGTCATAATTGTATATCTACCCTGTAAAAAACTCTTTTATACAAAGAAATTAGAACCCGATTTACAATCAAACCCACGATAGTGAATTGCCCATTCTAACCACTACTCCACCACGGATTCAATATAACAATAAGCGAAAATAAAACAACTATAAAACAACATTAATTTCGATAACAAAGTTATTACACGGCTTTTACATAATCAATTGCAATGGTAGAATTTAAATGAATTACGTGCCTTATCGGCAAAACTATCGATAACTCAGTCACGTCACTACGATTTAATCGTTGGACTCTCGCTATCGTTCGTACTTTTGTTTACATTTTAGTAAACATTCGTTCTTCGAGTAAACATCATTGTTGTTAAATAAATTATTCAATTTGTTATTATTATAAAATACTAATTAGTTTGCAATAGTTCAACTGTATAAACAATATTAGTAGTCAGTTTAAAAAATTTAATTCTTATTTCGAAAATATATAAGAAATCGCGCGTTTGTCAAAACTTTTTTGTATTCCGATTTCATTGTTACCAGCCAGTGTTTTGTTAATATATTTCGTTCTTAAACGATTTTTTTACGAGGCAGTGTTCTTTTGTTTTATTGCAATCTCCCGCTCTTTTCTTCGTAATGTGATTGGGGAATATTTTTTTGATAATGGATCCAAAAGAAAAAGGTGAGTTTTAATACGATAAAACAACAATGTATTTTCATTAATTTACCAATTGATCATCATCATAAATGTATGAAGTCTTACGTATTAAAGTGTAGAAAATACTAGATACATATTGATGTTATCTATTACGCAGATATCTGTAATTATTCTAAATCCCAAGTTGATATCAGATTCAACAGAAGGATGCGTGCTTAACCTGGAGGTCAATGACACTTGAATACAATTGATCTTTGAAAACAAAAACATTTACATGAAAATAAATTAATCCTTTTCGTGACAAAGCATAATAAAGAGTGTATAAAGAAATAAGGAAAATATACTTTTTAGCTGGTTCTTTGTTCGGCTAAAGGCTTTTGTTAACAATTTATATGCATTCAATTCACTTGACCGTCGTCTGACCTGATGTTAAGCGCCGATGCGGTCGACGATGGAGTGTGCTGACCTGCAAATTCCAGTTCTCTTCTCCTCTTAAGCCGATTCACTCTCTACTTGAAGGCACCAAGAGTGTATCCAGCGCGATTAACCCACTCAGACAACGCATTCTACAGCCAGAACGTTCTTGTGGCGAAAGTAGAGTCAAACGTCCGAGTCCTTGGAACGTAACTATTAAACGATATCACTATATCGAGCTATGAATAGTCCGGTAGGAAAAAGGGTTAGGTAATATAAATCATTCAGACTGCACACTCTCCGAAATGGATCTGTTAATAAATAGACAAGCTAGAAAATTAGGGGCGATGTTAAAGACTTTGAAGTTTGAAGACGGTACGTAGTATAATCCATCACAAAGGTGTGAGCAATATGTTGGTACCTACTCCCATCGATATAAATCAGTAGATGTTCCCTCCCAAACTTTATAAATAAGCTCTATATAGGGGGGCAGCGAGAACTTATCAGGCGCAAACTAGAAATAAATTTATCAGGCGCAAACTAGAAATAAATAGTCCTACCTCCATTCTTGCGCCTCCTAGAGTCTTCGCCAAAGAGTTTACATATACTACGGATAGAGTTAAATTTTTCGCACGGTTCTTTTGTGTCAATCGTAAGCAGATGACGTGCATACCGTGCATACTTTCAATGGCAACAGTGTGCCGCGACAAAAATATGACACTTGCACTAGAGCGAGAAGACAAGAAAGATGCTATATATTGTTTTTAAGCTTTCGCGATTTGAACACATAATGTTTATAATGTACAGGACTTAATCACGATTTAAAACGTCGAGGTATTTAAACAATGAATTAAATCGTGATTAAGTCCTGTACATTATAAACAAGAAAGATGCTACCCGTGTTTTCGGTGTAAAGCGTTTGTGCCAACTCTATACGTAGTATAATGTAAACTCTTTGGTCTACGCCATGTGCCCATGCGAGGATCCAGGGTCATGACCCCGGTCCCGTCATCAGGGTCTGGGTCCCGTACCTAGGTGGACCACTAATAAAAAGCATGCTTGCATGCATTTACAACTACTAATCCACTTGACAAAAAAAACCGTCCAAAAACGTCAGTTACATGGACAAAACGTCGCACTTTTGACCCGACTGTAGTCGGGCTGTTTTTTAGTTAGTAAAGTTTATTTTTCTTTAGATTTTTCTCCTAAATTGTGTCTAGATTTTCTTATATTATATTATCTTAAAAAAAAAATTGGTTGCCTGTAAAGTCGGTATACGGGCGAAAGTTTTACGTGACAACGACTTTGAGTGGTAAAATAATTTTACGGAAGGGACGCGTGCCTTTCACTTTTTATGTCTGTCTCTCTCGCTCTTAGGCGGGCTAACCATGCCCGAGTGGAAGGGACGCGTGCCTCTCACTCGCTCTCGTTGTGAGCGCATAACGTGAGCGGAGCGTAACGCAGTTTCTTGAAGTGTCACCCGGCAAACCAATTTATAAGACGTTGTCACGTCAAAATACAATCGTTATCGACAAGAAGAAAAAGACTTAGGTACTTAAGTAGGACACTCCAATATAAATCCAATAAAAGTACTATGATAATGAATCCATCTAGGTAAATACTTTATTTTATTTTATTTTTAGGGTTCGTACCCAAAGGGGAGGACGACCCTAACCGACGAAGGGGAACCCTACAACTAAGACTTCACTGTTCGTTCGTCTGTCTGTCTGTTAGTCTGTCACCTCGTCACTAGGCTGTATTTCGTAAACGATAATAGTGTAGGAACAGTAAAAAAAATTACAAATGATGTACTTCTGTGGCCGCTATAACAACAAACACTAAAAAAACAGAATAGGTAACATTTTAATTAATAACATATTAACCAAATATTAAATTTAACCCCATTTAACCTAATTTATATCGTACCTACGTACAATAGACACGTTTTTTTGCCCTTTCTATAGATAATGGTACAGAACCCTTCCTCCGTGAGTCCAATTCGCACTTGGTCAGTATTTTTCATTTAAAATTGATTGTGTACAATTATGCGACCTCTTCAGTCCATTACGCTTTTGACCGCTAATAGCCTTCTGTATGATGTGGATAAATTGGTGAATTAAAATTGCCTACCACGTTTGTTGGTTTCGGCGGTGATTTGCTCAGGAATTCAAACGGTGACTCCTACACTACGAGTACTAAAAGAAATTGTAACAAGATTACAGTCATGAGACAACCTTGTAAGCAGGTAAACAGAGTCTATATAGTCAGATCTGCATTTAATGTAGTACTGTAATGTAAGCCACTAAATGTTCCCACCGCCGGGAATCGGGGCCTTCTCTCGCAAGGTGAGATTTAAGCCCATAATCCACCACGCTGTGCAGGTGCACAGTGCACAGTGCAGGTTGAAGGACGCATGCCCTTGGATTCTAGGACCATGTCTGTTTCCCAAACTATGAATTTCCCACACCGTTTTTAACCCCCAACCAATAAAGGGATGTAATAAGCTTGACGTCGATGTATTTCATGTAAACTTTCAACAAAAATTGGTTTGAATGAGATCTAGTAAGTAGTTTTATTTAAATAGGTCATAAATTATACGTCACAAATTCACTATTGTTAAAACACTGATCAAAGTAACAACGAACTACAAGAAGATTTATATTATGTTAATTGCTGTTAATGCCTTCATGGGCGAGTCCGACTCGCACTTGACCACTTTTTTTCCTAAAATATCTCGAGAATTACAAACGTTTTGACTAATTTTACTTTTCACAATAATTTCAGGTCTGGCGGCACCGGACGACACTTTGACCTCCTTGGGAGAATTATACACAGACTTCGACCAGTGGGTGGAGAAATTAAAGAGGTTTATAGCAAAAAGGTTGGCTGTTTTTTTTAACTTTTATGGGTTTACACTTGACCGCCATATTGCCTGATGTTAAGTGACGATGATTTTATTATTTATACTTATTATATTTATTGTAAGCATCAGAAAAACTCACTCAGGCAACGCATTCCACAGCCTAGACGTTCTTTTCATTAAAATAGAGTCAACAGTCGTTCGAGTCTTAGGACCTTCATGAAACGATGTCGTTTTCGAGCTACAACCAGTCCAATAGAAAAATAAGCAAAGTGGTTTTAGATCATACATATCACTTGCACACTCTCCGAATTCTTTATTACATCCACAATTTTTACAATAAACCTAAACAGCAGGTAAATTATATGCAGAGCAAAGGCTTTGTTCGCTTTGTAATCCCATTCCCAGAGGCATCTCTGACGAAAAGTTAGCCAAGAATACCTTTGCCTACTGATGTATAACTTGGACTGCTATTGCAAATATAAAGAAACTCTGTTGTATGGCCAAATTACAAATCGAAAGTAGTCCGATAAAGGATTTTGACAATAATTAAGGTATCGTTAGATACGTCTCAAACACCCAAGTGTCCTTAGATGTTACCTACCTCTATAGGTATTGTATTACATAATGTTTTTATGTTATGATTTATTTTCAGTCGGGTTTTTAAATTTCAGTGATATTATATGGGTACTTATTATTGACGTGACAACGTCTTATAAATTGGTTTGCTGGGTGACACTTCAAGAAACTGCGTTACGCTCCGCTCACGTTATGCGCTCACAACGAGAGCGAGTGAGAGGCACGCGTCCCTTCCGTAAAATTATTTTACCACTCAAAGTGGTTGTCACGTAAAACTTTCGCCCGTATACCGACTTTACAGGCAACCAATTATTTTTTTATATATTATAACATGTAGCTATTACTAAATATGTGGTCTGATAAGTCGTAATCCACAAAAATGGGCGAACTTTCTTTTTTGAAATCGGTAAAAAAACTGTCTTCACTAGATTAGAGCCATATGCAAAACGCCTGACAGAAATTTAAGAGCAAACACTAGCGTGTTCATTGCTTTATGAACATAGGAACAGTAGGTGAGGTGTAATCTATACAAATAACTAATATATATCTATACTAATATTATAAAGCTGAAGAGTTTGTTTGTTTGAATGCTAGGATCTCGGGAAGTATTGGTCCGAATTGAAAGATTATTTTTCTATTGGATAGTCCATTTATCGAGGAAGGCTATAGGCTATAGAAAATAACGCTACTATTAACAGAAGCGGAGCATGAATCAAGAATGTAACAAATTCGGGAAAAAATATTCCTTTTTGAGAGTTTTCGAACGTTTCGTGCTTTGACATGACACATGACAGCATGTGTCTAAGATTGCGTCATTGAATATCACAGATTGCATACCTCTTGAACATAAAACCTTTTTGCTAATCTCTGAGTTGGTACGACCAATTTCCGACAGGTGGCGTAGCAGGTAGCTGAAGAGGTGTTTTGTTTGAAAGCGAAATTCTAAGGAATGACTGAACCGATTTCTAAAATTTTTTCACCGTTGGATATGTGCGGGATCTCAATGAGTGTTATATATTTATGTTCCACGGGCGAAGCCGGGGCGGACATCTAGTCTAACTATATTGCTATCTCTCCACAGATACCAACAACAGTTGGACATGATAGCTAAATCTCTTGCTTTCCACAGGTATCAAGAGTTAAACAGAAACCCTACCAAATCGCCCTCAGAGCTGACAGAAACTTTACACCTCCAAGAGCTGTTAGTCCACGGCATTTTCGTCAAGAAAGCGCCAATGAGAAGAACAGACCTTTTGGAAAATATCGATAGTCTCGTAAGCAGTGATCATGTGATATTAGCTATTATAAATAGGAAATATATGTCTAAATTGTGAGTTGTGTTTTATTTTTAAATACTCCATGCTCGACAGAAAAACTAATTGTAGCATTTAGGTAGATCAATAAGCTTATAGAAGAAAAAACTAACTAACTATTAAATATACTGTAACATAGACATGATAAACTATTTTCGTACAAAAAATTAAACCGACTTCAAAACCACGAATAGGCACAAAAAAAGCGAAAAATAAATTAAAATAATTATTATAAATAAGCGCTACTCACTCATCTAATTGAAGTCGGTGCCAGACAAATAGATACTACTTACCTGTGCCTACTAACCACGTGCCTACCTGCATAGTAGATATCAATCTACTAACTTTTTGGCCTGACTGGCACCGACTTCAATTAGATCAGTGAGTAGAGCTTAAAATAATGATTTAGTTTATTTTTCGCTTTTGAGTGCCTATTTGTGGTTTTGAAGTCGGTTAAATGTTTCGTACGAAAATAGTTTATTTTACCCGTTTTTAGTGCAAAAAATAAAAGTAAAGGAATCCAGGCGCGGTCCCAGCCTCGAATTTTGGAGGGGGTCACCAGTGAGCAAGCATTCTCCCCCCTCGGACCGCGCGTGAATGAATCAAGTGGTAATTTGGAACTCGCATAGTCTGGAATAACAAAATATAACTTAGGCTAATTTTCATCGCGAAAAAATTTGGAGTTCACAATTTTACGCGGAAACAGTCGCAGCAGAGAATACCTACTTCCTACATCATAAAATTTTAATGACCCGCTCTAGCGGTAAAGTTTTTAACGGTTATAGGTTTACACTTGACCGCCATCTCGCCTGATGTTTTAAGCGACGATGCGGTCTATGACGGAGAGTGCTTACCTTATAACCTACAAAAAAACAAAATTAAAAATTTTGACCAACCCCCGACTACCTCGGATTTGTAATTTGTACAACATTCTACTAGTCAAGCCCTTTCATTTGATACCCATATTGAGGGAGTTGTGAAAAAAGAAATGTACCTACTTCGCCATTTTGTGGTGGCGGCCATCTTGGATTTGAAATTTGTTACACTGTATAGTATTCTACTAGTCAAACCCTTTCATTTGATACCCATATTGAGGTAAGTAGGTTGTGAAGAAATATTTTATCCGCCATTTTGTGGAGGCGGCCATCTTGAATCGATATTTGCTAAACATAGCTAAGAACATCCGCACGGTAATTAACATTCAAATAAAAAAAACACATCGAAATCGGCCCATCCGTTTGAGCTCTACGGTGCCACAGACAGACACACACACAGACAGACAGACAGACATCGACGTCAAACTTATAACACCCTTTTTTTGGTCGGGGGTTAAAAACAAACCGATTCAGTCTCGATCTCTGCTGCCAAAATTTGAACCATTACGAAAAAACGTCTCTCAATACATTAAACGTCTAAACCTAATAGAGCTATTTGTATACCTAATACGTTGCCTACAACACATACTTATTCAAAGTCCGAAACCTAATCAGTCAAATCCGGTACATTAAAATTTCTCTCTTGGGAAATGGACTAAAATCGGTAAACAAGCCTTTGCCATCACTATGTACCAAGTACCATTTCCAGGTGGCGCTACTGAAGTATTACTGTCTGAAACAAGGCATTGTTAGCGAATTTATGCGTATCTAGTTCATAATTTCTGACTTGTAAAAAAAACATTGAAAAAACTTGTATAGTGAATACCTATCGTCACAGTTTAATAAATTATATTTATTTATTTATACCTACTGTAGTTTCTTTATGTCGTCATGTCGTGGTCTCTTGTCTACTCGTTGTCGGCTATTTTCTCGCTCTCTCAGTGTGTGAACGAGCGAAATGCTCTATTATGCTATTATCTTTTATTACCAAAATGATAAACTCGAATAGATATGGATGTGCTAACATTGTTGCCACAACGCTACTTATGTAACTTTTTTGGTAATTTTGCGACAACGTAAGGGTACTGAGAGGTTACTCTTTCCATGAAGTGACTTTTAAATATATTTTGAAGCGAACACATTTTTAGGGTTGTTTTTTTTTTATTCAAAAGTCTTATCTTCTTATCACACAATCACACTTCATACAGGTCGTACGTCAGGATGTTTGTTGCTCAAACACGTCTGAAGGGCTAAACGGATTTTATTGAAATTGTATTATTTGTAAATAGGGATGTTAACACTAATCACAAATTAATGTTTAATTTTGATTTTATGATAGTTTGTATTAATAGAATATCGAAAAACACATTTTTATAATTTGATATTACGTAATAAATTTGTTATAAATGATTTTAAATGCTATATTTTTAATCTGTTGTCACGTGACTCGAAACACCAATATGAATTATTACGTCACTTGTCGCAAAACAAGCTATCGAAAACTGACTAAACTGTTGACTTTTCTGCATTTTTTTATAGTTTGCGATCTTTGATTTTGATTGTTTGTATTACTTGAATACATTTATAAAAAAAAAATATATAAAAAAACACATACTGGACATACAGTCATGAATCGCAACCAATGTTTTGCGACTAGTGACGTCATGTCAGTCGTTAGTGTTTTAGCGGCAAAATTCAAAATTAATCTAATATTGCATATTTACTCATCGAAAATACAAATATTTTGAAATAAAATGTTATTTACTACGGTAAACATGCGTCAATCTTCAAAATAAAAGCAGTTCCGAAAAGTTGTTAACATCCCTATTATAGTCAGGAAAAACACAGGCTACTTTTTATCACGAGAAAATAACGGGTAAAACCGTGGGGCCCAGCTAGTTACTCTTAAATATTATTCTTATAACGCTTCATTGAAGTGAAAACTTCTTTTGCCGCGCCTAGACAGATTTTTCGTGGGCTGCGAATTGAACTCTAGCGTCATGCTCGGGCTATAGCTTTTCGGGTAAGCTAGAGCGAGAAACAAAATACAGTGAACAAGCGCGTCAGAGCGAGAAAGATAATGCAGTCCCTGTGTTTATTATACTCGTACATGTCTTTTTATCGCGATATTAACTTCTAGGTACTTACCACATTAATTCAACTTGTCACGAAATATTAAATTTGCATTTCACATCCAATGCAAAAAAGTTTTTTGTTGTAACATACTCGTATTACTGTTTTATCACAGCACTTACACATACACCATATAACACAACATATTTATGCATTTTCATCGAAATATCTATAAAATAAATAAATAGCAAATACTAAAAAAATAATTCTAATTCTGACCCGCGTAATATTATTTTTTTATTTATTGCTGGCCATAGATACTAATCATTCAGCCGCATGTTATTCTCGTGTTGCTGTGCTTACTAGGTATGTTCTAATTTAAATAATTTAATTTTTTAAATTATTTTGTAGTCTTTAAATAGTTAAGAAATTTTTATTTTAGTTTTCACTTCTGCCGTACGGCACACATTTTTTTGCAAAGAGAAAATGAATATTCAAATCATTCGTAATTTTTACAACACTCGACTGGCAGTACTGTGCTTATTCTGTACTATCTGTGATCTATAGTGTGGTGTCAAAGTACTTTGTATTGTTTTGTGATGTGTCGGAAAATTGTATCCGAATCATTCGTCGATGCACCGTGGGGTAAAATCGCTAGTAAGTAACAAGCAAGTACCTATTAGATAATATTGTCTCACAATCTCATCATCTCACATAGACAAAGTTACTGCCTAATCCTAATCTCTAAAGCCTAATCTCTGCGTTAAAGCCGCGAAAACGATATTAGTAATGTAAAGTCAGAGAACGACTACTGTAATAAGTAAATAATAATGTAGATAATAATAGGAACGTTTGTTTGATTGGTATAATATACATTATAGGTACTTATTTGAAAACTAACTGCGCCGTTTTTACTCGCGGCTTACTTAATAGAGTAGAGAATAACCAAAGTATTGAATACCATACCTAGTATAAATAAAAGTGAAAACTTAAATATATAATTTTCATTTAAACAGCAATAATATCGTGTAATAACCACGTTAATTTTCATATTAAAAAGCACAAATATTATAGGTAAGTTGTTGTTATGTATAAGTAGTATTACTGTTTTTATAATAATTAAAAACAGTAAGACTATTTACGTAATATTTATTAGTATAAAAACAGTAATACTAGGGGTACTTACATTTAACAACAACTTAGGTACTTACCTACAATAATTATTGTAACATTAGCTTAGGACAGTAATGATATGTCATGCTAGGTACCTACATCGAAAACAAAATTAAACAGTTAGCACTTGCATATTATAGCCAACACAATAGCATAAAAAGTGTACTTAGGTACTTACAAAAACTTGTACCTACTGTAAAAAAATGTACCTACTGCTGTGTGAGATAGCAGTAATACGCAAATCTGTTTTAAAATGCTTACCTGTACTTAGGTCATCAGTTTTTGAAGTTATAGACACGGTAATAGATAATAGAATAATTATTATTACCATGGGATACCCTGTAATTTTGCTGGAAACATTGGCCTTCAACCCGGTACTCAGAGATGAGAATCAGTTCCTGTTGCAATACTTGCACATTACTACTTGGCGGCAGAATAACTTACAAAGTTATTATGCTAGTTCTCCAGGTGGACTACTCTGCCGAGTCCTACCACAACAGTAGGTACTACGTTTAAAGTAGGTACCTTAATACTACTAGAAATGAATTATCTTTAGAATTTAGCATTATAAATTGAGAATCAAGGTTTAGGAGATGTATGGCTAATTATCTAATCAAAGAAACACGCAATTACATCATTACGATATGTTTGTATCGACAAAACAAGTAAAATCCAATGTTCAAAGTTCGCCACCAACTTATAAGCGTAATGGCTAAATAGATAAACTAGAATGTCATAATGCAATTTGAATGAAATATATGAATTTTCGATAGTGGCTCATTTACGTACTTTATCAAAGTTTGTAGCAATGTCTAAGCTTGCATTCAAGGTCGTCGAGTTATGGATGGTTATTTAAGTACTTATGTAGTACTAGTGACGTGACGTAACAGTCTGCAGTCTTGCTTTAGGTACTCGATTGTATTCGGTCTGAGCTGTGGCGATGAGACGAACCATAGTATTGCAAGACTTGACACGTCAGCTTCACTTGTAACTATGTATGTAAGAAAATATTGGAATCTTAATTTGACCCACTTCCGGTTCGATTATAATGATTTGCTCTGACTTCTGATGACAAAACATGACTAGCTAAGAAACGTCATTCAATCAAAACAAATCCAATATGGCGGCCTCCCCAAGATGGCGGACTGGCTGTTTGAATTCCACCCCCATGATATGGGTATCAAATGAAAGGGTTTGGTGTCAGGAATACGAAAAAAATTGTCACGTGACTTAAATCCAATATGGCAGGCGTCCAAGATGGCGGACAGGCTATTGGAATGCACCCCATGATATGGGTTTCAAATAAAAGGGTTTGCGGTCAGAAATACGAAACAAATAGTCACGTGACTTAAATCCAATATGGCGGACATCCAACATGGCGGACATCTAAAATGGCGGATCGGAAGCGTGTTTTTTAAACTATTATTATTCATTAATCTATGATAACTTTACGATTGACTGCCATCTATTGCCTGATGTGAACCGTTAATGCGGTTTACGATGTAGCACGCTCACTCGGTAGGAAATGATTTATACTCGACTTGAAAACGTCATTATTATATTTATCAAAAAACGGGTTATTACAAACCTATGGTTATGTCGGTTTATAATTTAACGTTGCGTCACAGATTACAGAGTAACAAAATTTTCATTTTTATGGTAACAGTTTAGGTCGGAATCCCCCCGCTAAATCTAATTCAAACTTTTTCGGTCGAGCCTTTGTCATCGATTTGCATATTTTGTATGTTTAAATTTAACAGCCATGATTTCTGAAGGTTTTGGTATGTTTCTGTGCAATGTATTTAACATAAATCCTTGCTATTCTTTTCAGTATTATCATGGGGAAATCCCGAAAAACCTCCCATTTTATTACTTCATGGATACATGGACACCGCAGCAACGTTTACCGTTTTAGTAGAAAAACTACCAGATGATTATTACTATGTTGGAGTTGACATGCCAGGTAATAATTTGTAATATGTATTTTGAAAATTTCATTAATTGCATTTGAATCCGAATATATTTTCTTCTAAAACTGTGTAATATTTATTATGGTTAACTTAATCTATAAAAATTAAGTGATATTATGTTTGTTTCCGGTGAACTCTTCACAAAGTCAACTGATATTCGCGAAAATTGGCATTTATTTGTAATTTGGTCAAACTTAATATTTTATTTCGCTTAATACTTTTTATGTGATATTACGCACGTTCCGGATTGCTTATCCGGAACGTGCGTAATATTTAATAATATTAAACATAACAATTATAATATTTCTGTTTCAGGACATGGCAAGTCAGATCCATTTCCACCAGGGATTCTGATAACGAAATTACATATCGTAGAAGTTATCCGTCTAGTAGTGAAGCAATTGCAATGGGATACGTTTACTTTTCTATCCCACTCGATGAGTGGTCTTATGGGTAACAATCGTCTTAAATAATACCTACTATTTTGTGCATTAAACAAAGCCGAGGATCGGGCTGAGTGGCGTATTATTGGAGAGGCCTATGTCCAGCAGTCGACGTATGTGGGCTGATTATGATGATGATGTTTGAATAGATTATTGAAAGTTTGTTACATATTTACCTACGCTAAAGGTACTGAATAGATGTACGATAATATAGTTGTACATCAGAATATCGATATACTTCACTTTTTATCTCGACAAGATTTTACAAATACTATGGTAACTCATTCGCTTTCATTCATATTTTTTAATAAAGAGTGACGCGACGATCAGAACATGTGCCTGATGGTAAGCAACATGCCTGACACATAACATCACAGTGACACGCAGCTATTGGAACATGAAGAGTCCAAATCATTACCTAGCACTGCACTGCGCTCGTCACCCAGAGATCTAAGATCTTATATCTCTAAGCCCTGTAATTTCTCTGGAAACATTGCCCTTCAATCCGGAACACAGTAATGTTTGCACATTACTGCTTGGCGGTAGAATAACTGGCAAAGGTGTGGTACTTCCCCAGGCAGACTCTGCGAAGAGTCCTACCACTACATGATTGATGATATTTTTGTTGGAAAGGACAAACGTTTACGCAAAATGTACATTTTTATAAACGTGTAGAACAATAATTAATTTGGTTTTTAGGTATATTTTATAACACATTATATCCTGGACGTATTAAAAATATGATACTTTTGGATCCCAAACCAGCATTAGCCTGGTACTATGTGATTCAAAACCAAACGGCTCTGTGGTATAAAGTCATCTACAACAACTACTACGAAAACTATGAAAGGTTATTTAATTTTCAGTTAATGTGAATGTTTACATTGTAAGGTTGTCGTAGAGCTAATATTCCATTTGCGATTATGTTTTCAACGATAGTTAAAGTTTGTCGACTGCGAAAGCAGAAGATCCTTCACTGTTAGAAAAAAATTGGTTTTCTGTAAAGTCAGCTGGTTTATGGGGGATAATTTAACGTGACAACGTCATAACAAAACGTTGATTAATGCGGCGCAAGCGTACTATGAGCGTAACGGGACATAACGGGACACTTTTTTGTGTATGCAGCCGGCGTTCATCAAATTATTAGACGTTGTCACGTCAATATGAAGGAGTTAGTGTTGATACTCTTTGGAAACTGGGTTTTTGAAATGTTCGTCTATTAGACGAAGGAACATATACGAGTATAGGAAGTACGCTGATGCATGTAGTAACATGCATCAGCGTACTTCCTATATATGGTTACTGGTAATCAGCCTGCATCAGTTTAAAGGCATGTTCTATTTATTTAAACAAAGAACTTCTGTTCTACAACTTTTGTTAGAACTCAGTACATATCCCAAAAACATTGGTTGTCTGTAAAGTCGTTTGGTTTACGGACGATAGTTTAACGTGACGACGTCATAACAAAACAATGATAGATGCGGCGCAAGCGTACAATGAGCGTAACGGGATATAACGGAACATTTTTTCGTGCATGCAGCCGGCTTTCATCGATTGATTAGACGTTGTCACGTCAAACATATTTGTTGTCATTTCGTTGTTTAACGACTGTTTATTGGTTATTCACTGCGGCATATCATTAATAGAGCGTAAATGAGCGTGTGCTCTTGTTACGACTTATTACGAAGATTTTGATGATTTTAGACTAGGTAGGCAAATAAACTTTTTTTATTTTGATTGGAAAAAGGAATTTTTAAAAACTGCAAAGCAAAAGTTGATCTATTTAATGCACTTATTACTATTAATGGCTGATTGATTACCAATAACCTTGTAGTAGGGGTATGCAATGAAGACTCATAGAAATTAGGAATTACTGTAGCAACTATTTGTATGTAGGTAAACTTATTTTTTTACTAAAATTATTTTTTTTGCTAAAAACCAGTGTATGTAACCGATCGGGAAATACTAAACGTTACTAAAATATATAATTAATAGGCAAAATTTTATTTTCTACAATTATAAAGTTGTCAAAATGACATCACATTCATACAAAAAGTATACGTCATTTATCTATTACAATAACCCACCCCGAGCAGCACCCGGTGCAAAAGTGCCCATTATACTGGCCTCATTGCCTCGTTGGATTGCTATGGCCAGCCTTTGCACCAGGTACGAGCCGGCGCGGGAGTCCCCCGATTTGTCGCGTAGTTTACGCTAACCAAACATTTGGCCTCAGTTCCCCAACTGCCTAAAGTCTCCACAGCGAATGGGACAAACTCATAAGATGGTTCTAACATCGCATACTTTACTAAAATATAATTATTGTGGTTGCTCGGCAGACGACATGGCACTCTGAGTATGAAAACGTTATTTTATTACTTAGTTAATAAAATATTATTTTTAGGTTGAATAACGGCAAAACAAAGTCACAATCCTATGAATCTTGGATCAAAGCAGTTTCTCGTACCAGGAACTTGACAAAAGAACAATCTAATGCCGTACTGTCTAGGTCGTTTGTGCCAACTGGAAACAATAAATTTGCGTAAGTTAATTTTGTCATCTTTTAAACTTGATCATGAGAACAAAGATACTAAAAACATTGTTTTCTTTTTGAAATCTTTGAACTAAATTAATGATGACGATGATGATACCGATTATGAAATATGAAATGAAATGAAGAAAACAATGACATTTTATAATTCAAAGCAACAAATTTGTTTTCACCGGGACACATTACCTACCTGTAAAAATTGGTTGCCTGTAAAGTCGGTATACGGGCGAAAGTTTTACGTGACAACGACTTTGAGTGGTAAAATAATTTTACGGAAGGGACGCGTGCCTTTCACTTTTTATGTCTGTTTCTCTCGCTCTTAGGCGGGCTAACCATGCCCGAGTGGAAGGGACGCGTGCCTCTCACTCGCTCTCGTTGTGAGCGCATAACGTGAGCGGAGCGTAACGCAGTTTCTTGAAGTGTCACCCGGCAAACCAATTTATAAGACGTTGTCACGCCAAAAACAAATAATTGGTTAAATATGTCATGGCATTGTTTCATTTGCATTTGAAATTTCAAAATGGAATTTCAAAGAAACTAAAAAAAATATTATGCTGTACTTTAATTTTATACATAGTACACAATAATACATTTTTACACTATAATAAAATAGTTTAATAAAACTAAAAAACACGCTTTAAGCACGCACTAAAAATTACAACATTTTAATTCCTATATCATGGGGGTGCATTTCGAATAGCCAATCCGCCATATTGGATTTAAGTGACGTGACTATTTTTTTCGTTTTCCTAACAGCAAACCCTTTCATTTGATACCAATAATTATTATGGGGGTGGATTTCAAACAGCCAGTCCGCCATCTTGGGGAGGCTGCTATATTGGATTTGTAATGACGTTTCTTATCTAGTCATGTACTGTCATCAGAACTCAGAGCAAAATTTCATCCTAATCAAAGACCGGGAAATGGGTTAAATTAATATTCCAAGATTTTTTTACATACATAGTTATTTACAAGTGAAGCTAATAAAAGCGTGTTAAAAATACTGATGCATTGTCCGATACATTTTAAGAAATGGTTGAAGAAGGCTAAGTTTTATTTGAAACGAATCAGTGCCATCACAGTCATAATTTTGTTAATTAGGTACATAATTTGTAATAAAACTATTTTTTTTCTGTAAGATGTTTATTCTATAAAATATAATTATTTTCAGAATGTCATGGGAACAACGAGTTAAGCACCTTGCCCATATACAATTATGTGATGAGACTCTCTACGAACTATTCTCCAATTTGCCTCCAACACTGGTCATCACGGCAGCAGAATATACTGAATTTGTCAAAGTTGCGGGATCAAAACAGTATGCAGAAAAGATTTTGAAAGACGCCGAACAAAACTTACCACATTTTCGTAATGTCACTGTGACAGGACATCATGATTTTCATATAACTAATCCTGAACTCATGGTTGATTGTATTGTAGACTTTTTACAAAGGAATGGTTCACATTTTGTGAAAAGAAGTAAATTGTGATAGTATTATATTACATTTCAAATATAAATTTTAGTGATTATATTTAGCTATTACGGACTCATATATTTGTATTATTTGTCTAACTTGCTGTTAGTCATCAAAATAAATATCTGTATTGTTATCCAACTTTATAATATATGTACTTGTATTCAATATTATCTGTGATTGATTGTATCCAAGTATGTAGTTTTAATTTTTACCCGTATATATGCATTGCTGTCTAAATTTGAAACTGTATTTAATATAGAATTATTCTATTAAATTAATGTTGAGGAAAAAATCTTATTTCAATCAAACTGACTACACCACCTATGTTTTAAGAGTCAGTCAGACAGTACTAGCATAAAGTTCTGGAAATGGCGTTTGATTAACTGACGTATATTTTGATAGCTGACGTGATTACAGCATCGATGTAAAACCATCGATTTATACCGATTTTTTCAAGAGCCCAATCAACCTGTCTAACTAATTGAGACCTGTTTCGGCAAAATTTGGCGCCAGTGTTTTATTTCGTTAAATTTCGCTTCCATAATGAGACATTGGCGCCACCTTTGCCAAAATTAAGAACTATCTTTAAAAGTACATATATTTGCATTTTTAAAATACGTTACATTGGCGGTCAATTTTGTAAATAATACGTACCTACTTAACAAATATTTGCTCTGGTGTAGCAATCGAACCCACAACCTTCAGGCTGTCTTACTACTATTTAACGTGGCCTCACTTACTACTATTTAACGTGGCTTCACTTATTATTATTTCACTTAGCCCCTGGGCCAGCCTCTTTCCCTTTATGATTATCGCAATGTGAGATTCTTGCATTGCAGCTAGGAATTTTCATATTCGATACTTAAAAAGACTTCTGAGTTCAAGACTCAAGACTCTATTCCAACATCACTAGTTTTTACGATTTGTGTTCAAAGGAAATTACATTATATTTTGAGCATGTTCATTTTAGTGATAAACTACTAGAATTTGTACTGCAATAGTCATTTCAGAATTACCTAACCAGAACAATTAACATAACTACAAACATATTTTTTGTATCAATATCTGATTATATATTATACCGTAGAATAATCGATGAATTATTAGACTTTGTTCATTTATCTGTGTCGTAGGTATACAAGTGACTTATGCCCACATTTTATCAGTACTAAAACGATATAATCAGTTCATCATAACTCATAACACTGGATGAAACTGTTTCTTTGCATAGCAAAATCAGCACGTCGGAATCTGAATATTAATTACTAGTTAAATTTCTAATCAAAAATGGTTACGAAAAAGGTGACAGAGTTTTGCATTAAGGTCCCATGGGGTAAAGTTGCATGTAAGTAACTTTTAAATGTTTTAATTTAGTTATAAAACAGAAAATAAACGTGAAAATTATGCCGTATAGAGCATTAAGTACCTACCAACTTATAAATGGTCGCTTCAATAAACTCATAATAATGTAATTAAATAATATCTAATCATAGAACACCTAGATGCCTTAAAAACATACTTTTAAATATTTCTGGACTTATTAGCTACCTACACAAATTATGAAAAAGTATTAAATAATCCAATGTGCCGGAAAAACAAACTTTTCCAAGCAAGGTTTTACTTCATTTTTGGGTACATTGTACATAGTGATGTGCTTAGACGATTCATTTCAATTGATCTATTTGAATCGTGATTCGGTTTCTTGTATATGCCAAGACGCGCTACACATACAGTTGATGATAAGTAGCACTCGAGCCTTGAATAGATTAGCACCACAGATATTCATATTAAACCCATTTTTGTCTAAGTGCAAATATTTAATGTCTATATTTTGTTAAAATAATACACGAAAATACCGTTAGAAATACCGATAAGAAATAAAATTAATTTAAATTTTTTTCAGTGGTGGCGTGGGGGGATTCTAGCAATCCACCGATGCTATTGGTTCATGGCTATATGGATACCGCAGCGACATTTGCACTTCTAGTTGATCAGTTACCAGATACGCATTATTACGTTGGATTTGATTTACCAGGTATGTTAGATAATAATAAACATACAAGGGCTTTTATGGAATATGAATTATCTTAATATATAAAAATGACATGATTCATGACACTGCCTGGTGTGTTCCAAGTGAACTCTTCTTAAAGTCAATCTATGTTCACGAAAGTTGGTATTTACGTGTAGGTAATTTGCTCTAACTTGAAAGATGGAAATAGTGTAGAGTATTAGAAGTTTATAACGAGAAATGGTCTCAATAATTTATATTATTTATGTTGATTCCTGTTATTAATCTTAAATTTCGAGTAGATGGCTCCTCAATAAGCTATATAGATTAATTGTTCAACCCGTAGGAAGGAGAGACGAGCCGCTATTTATTTTATGTAGTCTTTACCCACCAAATTCGATTGTACTGTGTCATTAATTTATTTTTGCCATTATTTGAAGCTTTTGACGTGACAACGTCTTATAAATTGGTTTGCCGGGTGACACTTCAAGAAACTGCGTTACGCTCCGCTCACGTTATGCGCTCACAACGAGAGCGAGTGAGAGGCACGCGTCCCTTCCACTCGGGCATGGTTAGCCCGCCTAAGAGCGAGAGAGACAGACATAAAAAGTGAAAGGCACGCGTCCCTTCCGTAAAATTATTTTACCACTCAAAGTCGTTGTAACGTAAACTTTCGCCCGTATACCGACTTTACAGGCAACCAATTTTTTAATTTGTGTTTCCTATTTCTAGGGCATGGAAAATCAGATCCCTTTCCACAGGGGCTAATTGTCACTCAAATACATGTAGTAGAAGCAATTCGAAGAGTCGTGGAACACATGAAATGGAAGAAATTCGTTTATATGGCACATTCTATGGGCTGCGTTATAGGTATATTTATTCACCCTTGTCTAATTTAGACGTAAAGAAACGGTATAGATTTGCTGGTTATATTTTACAATTGGTAGTTATATTGTAGTCATGGCATAAATTTAAAATTAGTTCACTGGTGTGCTATTCTCATTTTCCTAATATGCCGTATTATATAAATTCAAAAACAGATTTTTCTCCATACAATATTTTGTTCACAAGCATTTTAATTTGTGTTGTAATTATTTTTTTCAGGTTTGTTTTACCATCATCTATATCCTAATTTTATAAAGAAAATGATATTTTTTGATCCATTACTGCCAATTGCTATGTATCATGTAGTAGAAAAAAAACAGCCACTATGGTTTCTAGCTGTTTACACAGATTATTATGAAAATTATGAAAAGTAAGTAACGGAGCAATAAACTGAATTGATACAATATTAATGCTTCCAGATTACACATTGATATTTTACTATTTTAGATGGAACTCAGGAAAACCAAGACTTCATACGTATGATTCTGCTATTAGTTTAGTAGTCAGAAACAGAAGTTTAACTGAAGAACAAGCAGAAGTAGTTCTCTCCAGATCTTTGATACCAATGGGGATAGATACATACAAGTAAATATTTCACATAGTTGTTTTCTAAATGGACTATTACTACAAGTTATAGCGTTCCTGACTATATTATTATCTATTTCAGATTATCATGGGAGCAACGAATGAAGAAAATTGCCCAGATACCAATACCTGAAGAGACTTTGTATACGATGATGACTGAAAAGTGTCCTCCTACTTTAAGCATTGATGCATCTGAATCGTTCGGTGACACTACTTCTAAAATATTTGCTGATAATCTCTTAAAAAAAATGTGAACAAACTTTGCCTCATTTCTACAGAGTAACGGTTACAGGAGGCCACGATGTTCATATAACAAACCCAGAACTCATATACCCTCATGTAAATAAATTTTTGCGAAGTAATAAAAATAATTACAGTGCTATTTTTAAGAAAATGTGTAAATTGTAAAGTGTTTTTACCAATTTAAGTAAGCTTCATTTAAGACCTGAGGTATTATTTATAAACATAAAATGAAAATAAATTAATTACCTATCATATAAAAAAACTTTATCATTGTCGATAACTGTCGTTGGATGAATAAAATATGACTCATAAAAAAATAATAATATAGTAATAATAATATTCATATTACAAATTTACTACTTGACAGCTTATAAGCATGATTAGTTCATTAAAATAAACATCGATATTATCGGCTTTACACCAGAATACCAAGCCCCAGATTAAGCAAAGTTTGAACTTTGGGAACTAGTTAGCTGATATAATACTTATTTTACGATAAATAAGTCACAACAGCTGCAAACGTTAAATAAAATCCCACTTTTGTTGTTTTTAGAAGAAAGAAGGTAATAAAATTCATATTGCTATTTCGTATACTTATATAACAACTTATTGAACTGGACAAAAGACAGTGTAATGCAAGGATCAGCTAGTACCACAAACCACGATATCTTTTTATATATAATTATAAATTATGTGTTAGGTTGTTTGTCCGCGATGGACTCCTAAACTACTTAATCAAATTTGCACACCGTGTGCCATTTGATCCAACTTGAGAGATAATATGCTAGTTGCCGAGCGAAGCCAGAACTGGCCTCTAGTAATCATATTAGTATTTAAAACTACATTTTAAAAATAATTTGAAATGAAATTAATTAATTTATTTCCCAAATTAGAATCACAATATAGGTATATTTATTTACATAATGTACACGATATTAGTCTATAAGACCGATGCCAGCAGGAATCGTGCCCAAAATGCTAGCCCCATTGCCACGTTGAATGGCAATTAGGTATTAAATTGAATGGCTCTCAGATTAAAATTGAGCTAACTGAATGAACTAGGTCAAAAATCATCTCTTTGTAATTCATTTATTCTATTACAGGCATCACTATTGAATCAAGCTACAATAATTTGAAGATTTCTGGAACACAATCTACAGCTGATTGTCAACGTGACGTTTTTATGAATACAATGTTACCAGTGCTAATATTTTTCACTATTACCTAACTTTCAGTAAAATATGTATTGAAAACAGGTGAACTTAATGAATTCGACGATTTTTTCTTGTAGCCTTTGATTTCTTATCTTTGTATCCTTAAAATTTAAATAACTTAAAAAATAAGTACACAGATAAGCAATCCACTTTACGATACCACTGCTAGTACCTACTCAGGTTCTTTTAAGGAAAGCGTCATGGCCATCATAGTTCACCACTCAGACTAAGTGTGGGTTGATAGTTAATGCATCGTCACCTGAGTGCTGGTTTGTTCTATCGACCAAATTTTCCAAAAATCACTTTTAAATGCAGTATTTTTGAGGGCTAAATTTTTTTTGTCCTAGATCGATTTTTTTTGTTCGAAATCCTCGTTTGTTCAAATATATGTTTCGTGCTTGAGTGTTCTATGTTTATTCGATCGACCAATCACAGCCCTTCACGAGGACTACGTCCGCCATTTTGTTTCACAATAAAATATTATGTCAGATCACAGCAGCACACCCCGGACACTCCACTAAAACTCCATACAACCGCCGCTGTGGAGTTGCCTACTCTTCACACAACTACGCAGATGTCATTCGTACACACGCGTGAATGTGTGCGTTAGCGCTAGGGCTACTGAATTGTTTTATTGAATAGTTGTGCCCCTTGAGTTCACCTGGTGACGTAGTCTATAAACTTGCTATAATGTTGGGTTACATAAATAGAATGGAGCCAAATTATACTATTCTAATTAAAAGGGTGTTTGCACAGATTTCTAAATTGTTTCAGAAATCTGTGGGTGTTTGTATTGCCGCGTAAAATGAAACGAAACCGATGATAGATTAGATCAGGTACCTAGATATCTATTTCTGTTAGTAGGTACACATTCGCATTTTATTTTACACTTACCCATGAAGGAAACTTTATTCTGTCACTACAATTATTTCTCCAGGCATTATCAATCCGTGCTTGGGCCTTGGGCACATAAGTTACTGGCTGTGTGAGTTACGAACTTTGGGTTAAAAACGACTTCGTTATTATAAATAAATAAATATTGGTAGACAATTCACACACAACACCATCTGACCCCAAACTAAGCAAAGCTTGTAATATTATAAAGCAACGTTATTGAAAAGTTTCTAATCTTACGTTATTTTATCATTAGGAAATTAAATAAAGCTTTTAATCTTGTCCCGTTTAGTTGACGGACAGCCGTAAACAGCACAACAACCCACCATGATGATATTTCGTTAGGGAATTAGATGTTCGATACCAGACTTCGTTGAGTGCTCCTAGCGTATCCGAAACGGCCTGAGGGGTGAGGAAGCATGAAATTGGCGGGGGGGTGGGGAGTGTCCGTTCTATCTATATTATCTATTCTATGACAGCAGTGTAGCGCAGCGAGCGCAATTGGCTGTCTTTCTCGCTCGGGCACACTCGATGGTCACGACTCCACGTAATCGAGCCTTTCACCTCACAGTGTGACGCTGTGACGGATCAACTTCAATTACAGCTTACAGCCTCCAAAAAAAATTGTATGCGGTAAGCCATTAGAAAATTTCACTTCCAAAAAATAAGAGAAATTAAAAGTGATATCTGGTAACATTTTCAGCAAAACAAGAAAAATTCAAATACGAATGGGAAAATTGAGGGGAAATCATACGCAAGAACATCAAATTTGCGATGAATTTATCAGCAATAAAAATGGTAATTAAAGTGAGTTGAACTTTAGCATTGACGTTATAATTAAGTTGAATTCAAAATGAAAGTGCTAAAAGAATGGTTTGTCGAAGCACCCTGGGGAAAATTGGCCTGTAAGTATATTACCCTGTGTTACACAAGATTCCTTTGGCTTGGCCTAAATAGTTTGAAATCCGTATTTATAAACTTTGACTAAAGGTTAGATATCTATTAGTTCCTATAGTTCGTAGTATCTCTGAAGGGTTGCATTCCCAATGCAGTAGAATAGAATTTATAATAAATCTGTATCCTGAAGAGTGTTATAATTTTGATAAAATTGTAACAGTTTTGTCCATTACGAACATCATACATAGATGCAGATTAAAACTTTTTAATTAATATGAACTCTACAAACTCCTGGGTCCATGTCAAAGTAAACATTGGTTTGATTTTTTATTTTTAGAAATGCAGGAAGACTTAAAAGTTAAATCTGTTTCTGGTCCGTATTGCACCATGAAGAGTCCTAATCTAGCATTGCACACTGCACATCACCCAGTGATATAAGTTGATAAACCTATTTTTGCAAATAAAGTAATTGTGATTTATCTTTATGTCCTGAAATATTATTATTTTATTCTCTGGTTCGTTATTGTAATTAGTTAAATGACAATCGAATTTTAGGTATATCATGGGGAAACCCATCAGGGCCACCGATTCTGCTTGTGCATGGTCGCCTGGACAGCTCGGCCACGTTCATCCCACTGCTAGACAAGCTACCGGAGCACTATCACTATGTGGGCTTCGACATGCCAGGGAACGGGAGGTCCCAGCCATTCCCTCACGGTATGAAGAGGATATTACTATAATTTTTTATTGAAAAATAGGCAAGGAGCTTTTTCTGATATGCCTATATCTCAGTGTTGAAATAACAAATTATAGGTAATTGTCTGTTAAAATGATTTTTTCTTTTACTATCCATTTGTCAAGTTTGTTCTTAAAAGAGTTTAATGACTTTGCCAAAATAACATCCTCAGGCAACCTGTTCCAGTTGTAAACCACTCTGTTGCTGAGGATGTGATGTGCAGTGTTTGTCAGTGATGGCGCGTGGGACAACTGGGACTTATGACGCCGACTGTCTCTCTTATGCTCCTTTAATCTGTACAGGTTCCTTATGTTACTAAAGGGTAAACGAACGCTCCTAATAATACTAATAATTATTAATTAGATTTATACTATACAGATTCCGGGGTCCGTAGCCTTTGTCATTTGGTTTCTTTTAGTATCATAGACTTGTAACATAATAATTTATAAATAGACTAGGTTTCGCCCGCTGTTGCGCTCGCATTTGTATGTCGTTGGCATAAGGCCGTAAGGTGTTAAGGCATTACTAAGAAAATTGCATCCTCTATAATATGTACTACGAATAAAAAGATTTGTACAAACTTTTATGCCCTATTTCACCACTTTGGGGATGGAATTTTGGTAAATTTTTCCTTAGTGGATCCCTCCATAATAGGAGCAATATGTGTGTTGAATTTTAAGTTTCTAGCTCTAAAGGTTTGCTTAGTATGTTTATGTAAAACTTTCATACCCTATTTTACCCTCTTAGAGATTGAATTAAGCTAAACCATGTCTTAGTGACCATCTACGTGCTAAAATGCACCTTCATGCGAAATATCAGATTCCTTGCATATGTAGTTTCTGAGATTCCTTGATGAGTGATCTTTGGCTTTTATATACATATAGATTTACAAAAAAGCTGTTATTTAATTTCAAATCATAAACAGACACTTCAATTCTCTGTCGATCCAGGAGTGAAGCTGATGAGGTTCCACTTCATAGCAGCGGTCCAGGTAGTGGTGGAGCACCTCCAGTGGGGCCAGTTCTACTACATCTCCCACTCCATGGGTTGTGATCACGGTAAGGCACTTCCCTTGTTATGGTACGGTCAAGTAATACCACTAGCGTTGGCTCGGCAGGGAGAGAAACACGAGTAGTGAAGGTGAGTGTTGATGTACCCCTTAAACCTACGCCCGAGTCACAAGTCTCGGGATCTACTCGGGATTTCTCTCTCTGCCACACGATGGACCCGGCACCTGCACGGTGAATCCATGGAATGCTAAGAAGATCGTCTCATGCATTCTGACTATATATTCCAAGGAAAATAAGCATCAACAGCCCAATAAAGACCCCACACAAAGAATCCTTTTATTCACGAGGGTGATGCTTGAGCTCAATTCAAAGCCCACGAAAAGTCTGTGTGTGGTGCGCCAAAAAAGTTTTCACTTCAACCATATTTTTAAACCCCAACCAAAAAAAGGGGTGTTATAAGTTTGACGTCGATGTCTGTCTGTGTATCTGTCTGTAGGACCGTAGAGCTCAAACGGATGGGCCGATTTCGATGCGGTGTTTTTATTTGAAGGTTAATTTCCATGCGGATGTTCTTGGCTATGTTTGGTTAATATTGATTCAACATGGCCGCCGCCACAAGATGGCGGACAAAATATTTCTTCACAGCCTACCTTAATATGGGTATCGAATGAAAGGGCTTGACTAGTAGAATGTTGTATAGATTACAAATCTGAGTTAATGGGGGGTAAATCAACATTTTAAATTTTGTTCTTGTAATTTCAAGTCTTAAGGAAAACAACGTGAGGAAACCGACATGTACCTAGAATCTTTTGAAGTCATATTTTATCCACCAACCCACGCTGGGCCAGCGTGGTGGATTATGGTCTTTACTCTCTCCATCCGATAAAGGCCCCGAGTCCCAGCAGTGGGAATATTTAGTGGGCTGTTGATGATCTTGATGTAATTCCAGGTCTGTACTTTAACGCCGCCTACCCCGGTAGGATCAAGAAGCTGGTACTACTGGACTTCGGTCCCTCGCTGCAGAGGATGCAGATGCAAGACCCGGTGGAGTTCTATCGGGGCTACTATAAGAAGTACTACGACAACTATGAAAGACACAACTATGATATCAAACTGTATTCGAGACGAAAGGTGAGTATTATTGAATATTATTATTAGGTATTGATTTTTTAGGGTTCCGTACCCAAAGGGTAAAAATGATACCCTATTATGGGAACTTTTCTGTCCGTCCGTCTGTCACCAGGAGATACAGATCTCAAGAACGATGATAGCTAGACAGTAGAAATTTTCACAGATGATGTGTTTCTATTATTGCTTTAACAACAGATACTAAAAATTAAAAAAAAAATGTATTGGGGAGTTCCCATACAACAAACATGTTTTTTTTACAATCATGGCCGGTTTCGAGTTGATAGTGTCTGTAACTTGCAAGATTAGGTTACAGATAATGATACGGAACCTTTCGTGCTCGAGTCCCACTCGCACTTGGCCGGTTTTTTTTAATTTGGAAGCCAGTTTCCAAAGCTATGTTTGTTAAATTTAGATACAAATTCGATCGACATTCAGATCGGCAGTCGCCGTCCTCCCGCCGGTATACTCCCAACGTCCACCACTAAAACCGGCCCCAGTGGGGGACGTTGGAACAGTGCATTATTTTCTGTGCCAACGGCCACCAGTGGCGGACGTTGGAACACTCTAAGTAATATTTGTGTCAACGTCCACCACTAAAACCGGCCCCAGTGGTGGACGTTGGAACAGTGAGTTATTTTTGTGCCAACGGCCACCAGTGGTGGACGTTGGAACACTCTAAGTAATATTTGTGTCAACGTCCACCACTAAAACCGGCCCCAGTGGTGGACGTTGGAACAGTGAGTTATTTTTGTGCCAACGGCCACCAGTGGTGGACGTTGGAACACTCTAAGTAATATTTGTGTCAACGTCCACCACTAAAACCGGCCCCAGTGGTGGACGTTGGAACAGTGAGTTATTTTTGTGCCAACGGCCACCAGTGGCGGACGTTGGAACACTCTAAGTAATATTTCTCTCAACGGCCACCACTAAAACTTGTCACTATAAAAAACTAGTAAAAAAAAATCATCTGGTATATGTACAATAATTTAATATTACAATCCTTCTACGTTTGTTGTCCGGTGAAAAATGAATATATACCGGTGTGGAATATTTTTTTAGGAGAGCAACTCCAAAAACATTCCACACCGGTATTTTTCCACACGATTTTGCGTCTCTGCGAGTCATGAACGCGTAAATGAGCGGAATAACATTCGTTTTATTTTGAGTGCTCTTCAAATCACCATAGACTGTGTAAATTTGATTGAACAGCTTTGGGCAACTTTAAAATATACCGCCGCTACAAAATTCCTTCATTCGATTTTCATTAATTTCTTTAGCTTCTTGTATGCAAAATACTATTATGCGATTACCGACATGTATATAGTCTGCTAAAAGAATTTTGTTGAATTGTTCAGGCACTTTAATTTATTCAACATTTTTGAACCGTATTTTTGATACACCCGCCGATTTATTTTTACTTCCATATAGTGATGACTTTATGTCGTTTAATGCAGGTAATTTTTCTATAAAATCCATCCCAGAATTTGCTTGCTCATAAAGTGGCTCTAATTTCCCCGCAATCAGGTATATAACGATAACAGCTGATCAAGCGAAAGGTATGATACATACTATTAAAGAAATGATAGAGGGTAGCTCACAAAAACATTCATTGGAAAGCGAAGTACCCTCGACTTCAATAACTCCGTTGCAAGTACCGCCTGTAACGCAAGCGTCGAGACCGGTGCGCGCCCGCGCGCGCCGCCGCTACCGCCACTTTAGCTTTAGCTTCAACGTCCAATAAAAAAAAAGCAACACCCCGCAAACACAGAAGCTAGTAAGTAAACCTCAGCCGATATTGAATAATCAAATTAAAACGCCTGAAGTCATCCGGCAAAATAAACCTCCGACCAAAACCGTTATTCCTAGCGGGCCACCATCAAGTGGAGCTAAGAATATAGCGGGTATGCATCATGATGATATCATTAGTGACGATGTCGAAAATACGGGTTGGCAGAAAATCGGTAAGAGACGACCTAAACAACGACATGTAATAAATGGGACAGGAAAGACGGACACTATACTTCAAGTTGCAGAGAGGATGAAATACATACAGGCCTGGCAGTTTAAACCTGACACTACTGAGCAGCACGTATTGCAATACCTAAATAAGTTATATCATTGTGACAAATACTATGTCGAAAAAAAGAGAGACAAAATCTCATTGGCATGCCGCGTTTATTATAGGCGCACCCGAGTGCCACTACGAGCGCATAAGCACCCCGGGATCGTGGCCCGTCGGTGTTCGAGTCAGCGGCTGGTTTTTTCGAGCGCGCCGGTCGATCGCCCGCGCCGCTCAGTAGCGCCGGCGCCGCCGCGCGCCGCGCTCACTGACAATACAACGTTTGTTGTTTGCCATCAAAATGTAAGGTGTATATCAGCAGATAACAAGACGCGCAAGCTAGAAGTTTTACTACAAAATGACATCAAGTGTGACGTTTTAGCGATGTCCGAACACTGGCTTACGGCAGAGAAGTTGAAATGTATTCATATTGATGGATTTAAGTTGGCTTCATCCTATAGTAGAAAACTGATGCAGCACGGAGGGTCGTGCATTTTTTACAAGCGACTGTATTAAATCTGTGGAAAACCAAAACTTGATACCTCTCTCGATTGAACAATCATGTGAAATTTCTGCTATCGACTTACTCGATTATAATGTTACAATTGTATGTATTTATAGGACCAACTTAGTTAGTACAAACATATTTCTTGACAATTTAGAACGTCTGCTCGATAAAATTAACGAATTGGGCATCGACTGTATAATGGTCGGTGACATGAATATAAATATTTTAGATAACACGTCTCCCTACTTAAAGCGCCTCAACAAGCTACTGTCGGACCACGGTATGTCTAATGAGGTAGATTTCCCGAATCGTACAACAGAAGCGAGTCGATCGAGCCTCGACCACGTCTACTCGAATCTCGGCGCCGGGGCGGTCGTCGCGAGACCCGTTACCACCAACCTGAGCGACCATGTCGCAGTAAAGTGCGAGGTCACTTGTGTTGAGCGCCAGCGGGCGCATATCCCTTACTACGGGAGAAGTTTCACAGAGTCCAATCGCGCGAATTTCGTAATGGCGCTGGACAGTATCGAGTGGGCTAGAATTATGACATCTAATAAGACACCCGACGAAATAACTTCATCCGTTATAAATATAATTAAAAATAAATTTGACATTTGCTTTCCATTAAAATTAATTCATTTTAAGAAAAATGTTGACTCATCGTGGGTATGTCCCGATGTAAAAAAATATAAATCATTATTATTTGACATCATTGAATTCGCTAACTCGTTTACGCATAATAGTAATTTAAATGTATTAATTAATGACATGAATGAATATTACGAGAAACTCGTTAAATCGAGTAAATCTAGCCATTACGTCAGCGCATTAAAGAAAGGAAACAATGCGTCTAAGGCTATGTGGGCGATAGTAAACAACGAAAGGGGGAAGTGTAATACTCCTTAATGGAATTTACTGAAATCGTGAGAAATTTTGACGGAACTAAGTTTGTATCTAAGAGTGAGATGCTGAGCTCCATGAACCAGCGGTTCCTGGGGGCGGCAGCCGCGGCCGGGGCCCCGCGCGCCGACGCCGCCCGCGCCGGTGCGGCGCTGCGCGCGCGCGCGCGCCCCGCCGACCGCTCTCTGCGCTTGCTGCGGTTTACCGCCGATGAAGTGTTCCGTATTGTGACCACCCGCATTCCAGCGAAGACTTCAAAGGACGTATATGGCATCTCCATGAAACTAATTAGGACGGCGATATGCTCACTAGCACCTGTCCTGGCAGAGTGCTTTAATTTATGCATTCGAGACGGATGTTACCCCACCGCGATGAAGATCAGTAGGGGAAAGGCAGACGAGAGGATATAGACAGCTACAGACCCGTATCGATAATACCGGCGGTAGCAAAAATCTTTGAAAACGGATTGAGCAGCCGTCTGGTAAACTTCCTAGAATCTACAAATGCTCTCTCTGATCGACAGTACGCCTACCGTGAAGGCCGCTCAACGACGTCGCTAGCGCGGGAGGTAGTACACCGAGTGTTACAGGCCCGGGAAGAGAAGAAGCACGTGGCGATCATTTGCTGCGATCTGTCAAAGGCGTTCGATGTCGCCGACCACGCCATCCTAGCTACAAAGTTGCGACATTATGGTCTAGGAGATACGGCGCACGCGCTTTTGACGGATCTAATGCAAAATAGATCGCAAATAGTTGCGGGTTGTGGCGGCGTTGAAAAGTCCGAACCCCTGACTTCGGTCATGGGGGTAGCCCAAGGATCCTCAGTGTCGAACATACTTTTCTCTCTGCTTATGAACGACCTACCAGCTGCCGTGCCTGCGGCGGACATATTTATGTACGCAGACGATGTTGTCTCTGTAGTCGCCGCCGCCACGGTGGAGGGTTTGGAACTCAAACTGAACGAGGTAACATCCCAATTTGCGAAGTGGTTTAGAGCCAACGGCCTGGCCCTAAACTTGACGAAAACGCATTTCATGCCTTTTTGCCTGTCAGGTCGTCAATCACCATCAATGACGGTTAAGGTTGAGGACGAGCCAATCGCGCAGGTGGAGACGACGACCTTCCTCGGTTTCGAGATCGATCACAGCTTGACGTGGGAGGCTCACATTAATAAACTGTGCGGGAAGCTGGGGAGCGCGTGCTTCGCTCTGGGCCGAGTCGCTCGAGTTGTGCCGACCGATGTGGTGCGAGTGTGCTATTTTGCCACAGTTCACTCGTTACTGCAATACGGAGCAGAGCTTTACGGCAGGGCTGCGGAGTGGGAGCGCGTATTTAAATTGCAAAAGCGCGCAGTCCGCGTAATTGCAAAAATCCGCGCTCCGCGAGTCCGCGCGGCCGTATTTTAAGAGGTTTGGGATAATGACATTGACGGGGCTCGTTATATTTCAAGTCGCGGTTTATGTGAGATTGAACCGAGCCTCTTACAGTACACTCGTCAGTATTCGCCATGTGAATAAACTTGCCGAAGTACCTACGCCGCACACTCGAGAGATCGGCCCGGTCGACGCATGTCATGGGCCCGACTGTTTATAACAAGCTTCCCAAAGAAATAACTTCAGCGCCATCTATTGGCAGTTTCAAGTCGAGGCTCAAGCGTTGGCTTATTGAGCAGACGTTCTACAGCTATAATGAATTTATTCTATACAAAGGTTAGATGAGGATCTAATTTTCATTTAATAATTATTACAATTTTTCGTTGTATAAATTGTGACATGCTAATTTATATTTGATTTATTTTATTTTTTGTTTAATTGACATTCCTTGAATTATTTTATGTAGCCAGAAAATTATTTGTTTCTGCGGTACCTTATGTTTTTCATTTTATGTATATTTTATTTTTTGTGACATATAACAATGGTTATGAATAAATGATTATGATTATGATTATTATAATTACACCTGTAATCAAACTATGACATTTTTATTGGTTGAGTTGCTTTGTTCTTAAAAAGTTTCGCTACAATAAGAGAGATCGTGTTCAATTATAAACACCTACATTTCATTATAGATACATTTGCTATAGTTAGATTACATTGACAAAACACTGAAAATAAATATTATTTTTAATGTCCCAACGTCCGCCACTGGTGGACGTTGGCACAAAAAATAATGCACTGTTCCAACGTCCTCCACTGGGGCCGGTTTTAGTGGTGGACGTTGGGAGTATACCCTCCCGACTAGGCCAGCCGTAACTCCAGTCTCCGTCTAAAAGTGGTGTAGATGGATACTATTATGTTTGCAGGCGATAGAAGCAGTAATGCGCGCCCGACAGCTAACGGAGTCGCAAGCAGAGCTCATACTCTCCCGGAACCTCATACCAGTTGGAGACGACACCTACAGGTAGCTAAATTAATTTTAGCGAAGGAGTTGATCTAGACTCTTAGGCTAAGAACTCATGGAGAGGTTTCCAACCGCGTCCGCAGTTTCTCTAGAATGCAGATTTATACGTAAAAATTGCGAGAAATTGTCTCGCGAGTTTTGAAATAAAACCGTCGCCCGTCGCGGTTCGCACCCGCGCGCGGTTGGAAACCGCTTCTTGAGTTTTTAGCCTTAGGCGGGAGTAGACATAATATGTTATGTACTATGTCATTAGTATAATGAACATACTAATTCATCAATTATATCTCGTTATAATAATTAATTTATATCTTTTTTTAAATTTTTATAGGTTTACACTTGACCGCCATCTCGCCTGATGTTAAGCGACGATGGAGCGTGTTTACCTAGAAGAAACCGATTCACTCTCTTTTTTTTTTAATTTCAGGTTATCTTGGGACAATCGCTTAAGAGACATTGCCCCAGAATACTATCCCGTAGAGTATTACAAGGAAATATTCTCAAAAAATGCACCTCCCATCCTGCTACTGTCAGCCACGGACGAGACTTCGAACCCTTATGCTTTGGGCAAACAAAAAGCTACAGAAATCATCAACTACCTTCAAGATAATTTGAAAAATTTCAAAGTTGTTAAAGTGAATGGTGGCCATGATGTACACTTTACGAATCCGGAACGGTGCGCGGAACATGTGACGCGGTTTCTGAGTGAAAATTTGAGTGGAAAATTTGTGAGTGAGAAGTTAAGTGTAGTGAGAGTTAGTTCCAGTGATTTCAGCAGACAGTTCACAGCGTATGTCGATGATATGAAGGAATTCTGCAAGTCGAAACTATGAATTAATGTGAGAACGCATACGAAAAGATGAATGGTTTTAACAAATATTTATATATTTTAAATATTATCTCGCTGCTATCTAGCCGCAAAAGTAAGCGAGGCTTGTCTCGGGCACCATCCCAAGAGAGGGGGGGGGGGGGTCGCAGGGGACATTATGATATACCACGTGCATGGACGTATAAAAAAGTCGGACGTAGTCTCGATAAAACAAAAACTGTCCATAGAATCGGCCACATTTGCACGTGTGCGTGTCAAGTTGTTACTGATAGGCTGACACGCACACATATACACAAGTTTGCGCTGACCACTGATGTGTGCGTGTCAGCCTGTATGTGACAGCGGACACGTGCATATGATGTGGCCGACTCTATGGACACAGTTTTTGTTTTAGCGAGACTACGTCCATGATCACGTGTTATTGCGATACTGACGATGTATTTTAACAAACAAACAAACTTTTATCGAGACAAAAACTTAACCTATTATTAAAATGATTGTTGGACTGCACTCCGAAGACATAGTCCAAAACTAAGTCCTATGCAGTCGCTGTCACGTCTGACTACTGATTAACAGATAATAGATATGACTGCCAGTTTCAATCCTGAACGCTGGCCTCAGAGTTGGGTCACATTACATAATTATAATCCACATTTACACATTTTTATTTTCTACTCTTCTTTCTCAAGCTGTAGAACAAAATACTTGTATATTTGGTGCTAGGAATGGTTTACTTGCTGTGATAATAAAACGTGTGGTTTATTAATAAAAATGTTTTATTTACGTCTATTTATTTCAAATGCTAATTAGTTATATAAATTAAGAAACATATGATCATGGTTTAGTTTATTTAAGTATAGAAGAGAAAACTTATAGCTTAGAATTTTAGTATTCGCGTCACTGACGTGCGTAAGGCTGCGTTTCCACCAGAGATGTGGGAGGATGCGTAGCGAGGGATGTGTTCGTAAAGAACTAATACTATCGCTTCATTTACCTCGCCTCGGTCAGCAGAGTTCTGGTGGAAATGTCTCAGCGGAGTTAGATATTTGCGCATACAAAACAAGCGAGGGAGTGTGCGAGGAATATGTAGCGAGGTTTGCGACATCGATACCATCCATTCCATAGACGGAGTTTGTTGGAAATCTTCTTCTTCTTAGTCGTTATCTTCATTGCTGAAGGTCGTGTTGGAAATAGAAGTGTGCAAAAATGGATACCTAATTAGAAAAAGAAGATACTTGTTCGATCTTTTTTAAGCGGCTTGAGGGTAGTTAAAAATTCCCTCCAATACGAAGTCGACGACTGAAGCAGCTACACCTCTCAAGAAAACTTCGTGAAGCTGAAGGCTTCATCATACAATTCGACAAGATCTCCTGAAGCATTATTTGTGGTGCCTCAGGCGGGAGCGGTTAAAAGGTTGGTGGAAAATCGTCTTCTTTGCTCTCTCTTCTTCTTCTTTCATTCCGTTTTGTTGAAAGTACTTACTTCTCACCTCTTTTCATAAATTTAAATTCTACAGTCCATATAAATCGAGGGACAGAAACTGACGGTGTGTACCGAACAATACTTTTAAACTTAACCATTCACGATGAAGAAGTGGACGGAGAAGATACAGAGTTTTGCCTCGCATCACACATTATTCGCAGCTCTGTTACAGAACCTCGTACGACACATTTTCCTCGCACAGCTTAGGAAACGTCCACACATTTTCACAGAACAGCTAGACATCCTCGCACGACACATTGCCCTCGGACATCTCTGGTGGAAACGCAGCCTAATAGCAGTGTATCTATAACTTTACAGGTATTGTGCTACATTAGTGCTAATTTATACCAAAAATTCAGTTTTGAGTTTTCACTTTTATTCTTTCTAATTCTATAATTGTCCTTGTATACCTTGGCTTATCCAGAAGTGCAGTAAGTTCTATACTAGAACGAGTAGGTATCTAAAGCTGCACTAGTAGGCTCATATCAGATTTGGCTGGGCAGGGAGCGAAACACGAGTAGTGAAGGTGAGTGTTGATGTACGACAGAAAGGGGCCCCTTAAACTTACGCCCGAGTCACAAGTCTCGGGAACTACTCGGGTTTTCTCTCTCTGCCACACGATGGACCCGGCACCCGCACGGTGAATCCATGGAATGCCAAGAAGATCGTCTCTACCACGTCGTACTTTAATTCTTATTAGGTAGGTACACTGAGCTAAATTTAGTGACTGAATTCTCAAACAAATTTAGAAGAAAGGTTAATCAACTGAATTCCGAAACGAGTATAGAAGCAAGCATCGCTTCTGAATTGAGTGTGAGCTTGAATCTTACACTTCGTTGAATTCAGTAACGACTAAGTTTAGCCGAGTTTTGGTAAGAGTTAAAAAAAGTCGTCATCATCATCATCGTCGTCCCAGTCTAGCCACGGCATTGGTTTTTTCACAGGTTCTACTTGGAACTCGTCCGGGCAGCATACTTCCTTCTCTGTGCAGGAGCTGTGAACATAATACAATGTTTTGACTTTACTAGCGTATTTTTCACGTATTTGTTAAATTCCAACAAAATTAAAAATGCAATAAATCATAAACTATTTTTGTATAAAAAAATTAAAGCGACTTCAAAACCACAAATACGCACTCAAAAGCGAACAATAAATTAGAATGATTATTAAAAGCGCTACTCATCTATTTGAAGTCGGTGTCAATCAGGTCAAAAAGCTAGTAGATTGATACTATGTAGGCACATGGTAAGCAGGCACAGGTACCTAAGTAGTATCTATCCACTACCCGCTACACTTGGCTGGCACCTACTTCAAATAAATGAGTGAGTAGCGCTTATAATAATGATTTTAGTTTATTTTTCGCTTTTGAGTGCCTATTTGTAGTTTTGAAGTTGGTTTAATTTTTTGTACGAAAATAGTTGTAGGTCAGTTAAAAAAAGTTGTGTATAAATCTGAGGACTGCCGTATAGACTACAGGCTCGTGAACAAAATTTCTGGGTCAAATGAACCACCAGCAGACCTATGTAGGATGATAGAAGAGTATAAAGTAATAAGATTCAGCACTATGCCGTTACTTGAAAGCTGTCCAACTCAACTGAGTGCAGTCGAAGAGTTGCAACCCTCGATCATTTCTCCTTGTCGCATGATTTTTGTACGGCATTGCGGAATAATGGTTTAGAAGAGGTATTGAAACTGTGTGAGACCAATGCCGTAAATAATCAAATGACTCTGTAAATCGTCGGCAAATCATGAATTTTTCCAACAAACTAATAATTAAAATGTATAATTTTTATTGTTTCAATACCTCTTTTTATCCATTATTCCGCAACGCCGTACAAAAATCATGCGACAAGGAGAAATGATAGAGAGTTGCAACCCCTATCTTCACCTGCACTTAGTTGGACAGCTTACAAGTGACGGCATAGTGCTGAATCTTATTACTTTATACCCTTCTATCATCCTAAATAGGTCTCCTGGTGGTTCATTTGAACCAGAAATTTTGTTCACGGGCCTGTAGCCTAGGTTTTTTTTAAAACTACTAGCAAGTACTTATATGGAAAACTTGTGCGCATGCAATGGTCTAGCGGACGTAACGTAACTCTATTTTCCGTACGTATTTTACGCGTATTACGCGTTACGCGACTCTGGCAACATTAGTGTACGAATTTCGCCTTATTTCACTACACTAAAAGGTAATAAAATAAAACTTCAAGGTCATGTAACTTGTAATATTTATTATTTAACTAACATTATACAACTCCGTTGTTGGAAATATACTTCAGTCTCGAAAAAAAACTTCAGTCGCCGTTCGTGAACACCGAACAATGTTGCAAACTTATCGGATACATGTCGGAAAGTGCGCAGCTAAGTTGCATAATACCGCGAAAAACGGAGATCGTCACTCTGAGATATAAGGTGTTTTATCTCTTAGCCCAGAAATTTAACTGGAAACATTGCCCTTCAAACACAGTATCGTTTGCTCTTTACTGCTTGGCGGTAGAATAACTGGCAAAGGTGTGGTACTTCCCCAGGTGGAGTGGACTCAGCTAAGAGTTCTACCCCGAATATCCGTGGTTCTACCACTACTACCTAAAGTAGTACTTAGTAAATACAGATCTCGTTATTTTGCCAGGATTTTAATTAGCCTGTGTTATTCCAGACTGTTGTCTATTTATGTACCAAATCTCTATTTTTCACCAACTTCCAAACAAAGGAGAAGGTTATCAATTCGACCCCTATGTTTTTTTTTTATGTATGTTTCCTGATTTCTCGAGAACCCCTGCACCGATTTTAAAATTTCTTTTTGTGTTCTATTGGGTATGCTTCCCGAATGGTCCCATATAAATCTTATCGAAATCGGTCGGGTGGGTTTTGAAATATGAACCAAAAACTAAAATTTGCGTACAATATTCTGGATGACGAGTTGAAGATTTCACAAAAGTTATGAAACTCGATCCTGTCAATACAAAATAAACTATTTTCGTACAAAAAATTAAACAGACTTCAAAACCACAAATGGCGATGGTAGAACCAGAGTGATCTAAGTGACATTTTTAGTATAATACAGATTTTAGCACGAAACCATAAAACAAGCAATATTTTTTCATGCCATATTAATCCAAGTGCCATTCAGAAACATTTTTAAAGAGAAAATACAACCTCTCACTTTGGACGTTATAGAATTACAAAAAATAGAGTAGGCCATAGTGATCTAAGTGACGATGTGTACTTGGATCACTATGGTTCTAATTTTGTAATAAGACAAAGTGCGCCAAATACAAAGTACACAAATTTAACTAACATTTTTAAAATTTATACGTTAAAAGTAACAAAAATATAAACATTATTAATATAAACATAACATTATTTGAATATAATCGGATATTAGACAAATAAAAGAGATTTTTAAGACTCGCAACATTATAATCAGGGAATTACCTAACAATAAACTATCAGCTGTTGCCTATCCGCTGGATACACTGGCCGTTTTTCGTTTTTACAAATTTGGCGGGAAAACGGGTGTCAGGTTACATAAGTGCGGTGTTTATGCTTCGGCATATGAAATGGCGCCTTACTTTTACCCGTTTGAGCCATTTACTCTCAAGAGCGTTTCAAGACGCTTCTAGCGGTATCATTTATTTATAATTAATGTACTTAAATTGTAAACTAACATTTTTACACTTGAGTAAAATTTTTCGCGATTTCTCAAGTAGTCTAACAACTATTACTTTAATAATTTATAAGGAGATAGTGGGTTTTATGGGTTAAATGTGTTGTATACGAAATAACAAACTCGAAACACCAAAAAACTGTATTCGATTGCACAAAAATTTTTTTTTATTTTTCCATACATCGGGACCATTTTCCCGCCAAAAATGTTGTTTTTTTTTTTTTTTTAATTTTACGATATTTCTATGTAAATTATCTCTAATTTTAATGTGGGTTACATCAAAATAAAGACCGGTTCAAGTAGACGCCATTAAACACAAATTTATCGGTATACCTTCCCAAATAAAAACACGAAAAAAATTTTTCCCTTAAAACCCAAAACGCAAATATAAGTTTGTATTAATTTAAGTTTTTGGGTACTATATTACACGGCGGTGTATCAAGCGGCTATACAAATTTAAAATTTATTCATTCTTCATTCGCTGTTGCATAAGTGCGTTGCGTTTTTTATTGAGTTTTTTGTGAAAATGGACAAGAAAAGTAGAGCGGCACGAATGGTTCAAATATCATTAAACCAATCCGAGAGTAACGAGGATTTTTCGAGTGAGCATTCATCCTATCATCCAGACCAAAGTAACGAAATACTTACTGAATCTGGAGACAATGCAGGTATGTTTTGTTTACGTTTGTTGTTAAGTAAGTTCCTTTTGTACGTTAACATATTTTTTTAAATAAAATTACTTTGTATAGCCTAGCTGGTATGCTGTCCTAAACTGGTACCTAGTACAAAATTTTCTAGTTAAGGTTGCTTTTTTATTTAAAAACTAGCTGAACCCGCTACTTCGTTCGCGTAAGCAGATGTTACTAACTTATACATTAGTTGGAAGTATCGTACGTCAAATATTTGGATAAGTAGTCATTGAAAACCCTTTGAGTTTGAGTGAATTTGTTTTTCCACACAAAAATATATTTAATTTTATCATCTTCATTTTCTTTTTTAAACAATATCAAACATACTTAGTAAGGTTTCGTAGTATCGAACATAGCCGCAAGTGTTAAGTTTGTAGGATTTTATAGGATACATTATGAAAAGTCTGAAGCGAATGTTCATGATCTGATACCTACTTATCTCTTTTTATCCGCAAGCTGTTTTCTAGCTGTTACCCGCGAATTCACCCGCGTAAAATTTTGAACGAAGCCTGTGTGGAATAAAAATGATTAAGATTTTGAGTTTTAATGATAATCTAAGCCAAGTCTTAATGAAATGTTAATGTATGAATTTAATTGTAGGTAACACAGAAAAAAATCCAAGAACGAAAGAATCCAAATTCGGCATCATAATCCTTTTAGCAGCAAAAACTTATTAGTACAATTTAGAATACCAGTAACGTCACCTAGTGATGAAAGAAAAAATACATACCACAATAGCAAAACATCGATTTAAATGGGGCTTTAGTGCTTTTAGATTTAAACTGGCATTAGCGCCATCTAATGAGAATATTATGTTGCTTGTTATTTTGATTGTGAACGCAAATCACCTATATTATCTACGCCAAAACTGGTGCATAAATTTTTCATTTTAGGCTTTTACCTTACCATCACATCAAGTTCCTTACGAAAATATATGCTTATATTAATATGGAGTTAAATGAAAATATAAACTTATTAGCCCATGTGAAATTTTAGACTATAAACTATATGTGTTTCGTATGTCAACCCATATCGTTGTGCCGTTTTGACGTGATAGTTAATATTTGTTTCCTTAGGGCCCATGCTTCTTTTCAGGTTGATAGGTAATACTTAAATGTGGTATTTCAGACTATACGTTATCTCTGTTTCAATTTTCTACCAAATTTGCTTAGTCTTTCCGACGTCACAGTAACCTTATAAGTAACCGATTTGCTATTTCTGAGTTCAAACTACGTGTGTTTCAAATTCCTTCAAAATATGTTCAGCCGGTCCAACGTTGTCCTGTAATTATTATGAATGTCACTGTTTGGATGTTTGTTACTTAATCATGGCAGAACGTATCAAGTGATCGGGTTGAAATTTGCTAAACATTGCCTATGTATAAGTACCCTATGTATTACTTAAGCTAAACCAAGAATGTGTCTTTAATTTTAACTCGATACATTCAGCCGTTCCAACGTAATTGAGCAGCAAAAATTGAAACATTGACATAATTATATAATATTAGGAAAGCATAGGATTTAACAACATTTTATAAAAAATAAAACGGGTCAAATGCAAATGGTACTCGCGCGCGAAGGGTTCTGAACCATTAGCAAATAAACGGATTTTATTGTATGGGAGCCCCCTGAATAATTTATTTTATTTTAATTAATTACTTTTAAAGACAACATAAAACTAAATATTATGTGAATAGTTAAAGCGTCTACCTGTGACAGGTACGTTATTATTAGTATCGAGCAAGAAACGGTAAAAAGCATGTTTGTTGTATGGGTGCACCTCTTAAATATTTATTTTATTTTTAGTATTTATTGTTAAAGCGGCAATAGAAATACATCATCTGCGAAAACTTCAACTGTCTAGCTATCACCGTTCTTGAGATACAGCCTGGTGACAGTCAGACGGACGGACGGACGGATAGCGAAGTCTCAGTAATAGGGTCCCGTTTTTACCCTTTGTGTACAGAACCCTAACAACGGTCTGCTTCGGTCACCGAAGCTTGTTGAACACTACCTTTAAATTTTAAACAGTATTTGGATTGAAATAATACGTTTTCTAATAAGTTACGGCTGGTCTAGTAAGTTACAGCTGACCTAGTCGGGAGAACGGCGACTGTCGATCCGGAGACCCAGGGTTCAAACCCACGCGTACCACTATCTTTTCAGAGTCATGTTCGTAATGCCGGTAATTAAAACGGCGAAGAAAACACTGTGAGGAAACCGAAATCTACCTATAATCTAAGTTCTAAGTCATATGTCATCCACCAACCTACACTGGGCCAGCGTGGTGGATTATAACCTTGTCTCTCTCCTTGCGAGAGAAGGCCCCGACGCCCAGCAGTGGGAACATTTAATGGGTTGTTTAGGCTGCTACTTATTATGCTGATGTTTTCTCCAAAATAACAAAAATCTACTTCAGTGATAGGTAATTTAATTCTGTCATTCGACTAAATTTTATAAGAAGCTATGACTATGTCGTAACAGATGGATCTAAGCTGATTTTAGTTTTTTGTTGATATTTGAAAAACTACCTCCCTGTTTTCGATATCTAAGATCACCTCTGAAGTATTTTCTACTAAACAAAAAAGGAATTATCAAAATCAACTAACAATTAGCTGAGTTATCGTGTAAAATAAAACCAAATAAAAAAACATGCAACCCGATTGAAAACATCCTCCTTGTTTGAAGTCGATTAAAACCGAATGATGTTTGTTTTCCACACAAAAATATATCTTTGACAATTATTATGTCATCCAAGACGACGCGACGCGATCACGTGGGCACTTTCTAGAATCTAGATATTCTGTGGATAGTCTGATACACAGAATACTTAGAAGTTAGTATGTACCGAACGCGCCGCGCGTGTCGTTATTATTTAATGTTTGTGTAATTTCCGAACCACCAGACCGATAATATTCAAATTTTGACGGGACAATATAAAAAATATGTTCTTTCTAACAAAAAAAGAATTAATGAAATTAAACAACGCAAACATGAGTTACAACCAAATACACATTCTGGCTTTCACCCCCTCCCGCAAGAAAACTGATCAGAATTTGGGGATCAAAAGTAGCCTACAGCAATGTCCTTAGTTTAAACTAAAATCATGCCAAGTTTCAGCTGAATTGAATCAGTAGTTTCGGCGTGATGCGTGATCTCTATACAGAAAGACAGACAGACAGACAGACAGACAGACAGACAGACATGAAAGAAAAAAAATGCACTTTCGCCATCAGTATCGACTATGGAGTGCCCCAAAAAAATTTTTTTTTAAATATCTTCAATGTACAGAATTCGACCCGTTACAGTTTTATTATAAGTATAGATGGATTCTTTTTGTTTTTGGTTTATCAATAAATATTGAAACAGTGTATAACCCAGAGAAGGAATTATTTTGAATCTAAATAAACATAACATGGATATTTTTACCCTGTGCCTACGTAACAGATGGCTGCTGTATAATATGATGATGAAATTATATGTTTACAGATAACGAAGACGGGTCCTATTTAGTAAATACTCTTGGTAATTTGGGAGAAGTTGATAACACAGAGCATGATGAACAGGTTAGAGGCAGAAAACGAGTTAGAAATATAGATATGTGGAAAAGAATATAAGAAAACGCAGAAAAAAACTGCGGGGCAAGAGTACACTAACACGAAAGGAAACATGGTTCCAGCAAAGAGTTTACACAAGTCAGCTGTAATTGTCGCTTTAAATGCAGTGAGCACATACCTATTGACAACCAGAGAATGTTACATGAAAGGTATTACGGGTTACCATCTTGGGATGCTCAAACAACTTGGTTGTGTAGCAACATCAGAACAATAGCGCCAAAACGACGCAAACGTAGGCAATCTGGTCAAGATCCCAGCCACAAAAATAATACCAGAGAATTCATGATATATGACAAAAGAGTATGCAAACAGTTCTTTTAAAAGTTTTACAAATAAGTAATAAAAGAATTGATTATGCATTACGAAATAAAGTCTCTGTTTCGGGAATGGCAGAAAAAGACAAAAGAGGACGAAGAACACCTTCAAACAAAATCTCCGATGAACAACTTATATGGATAAGAGATCACATTAACAGCTTTCCAAAGTTTAAAAGTCATTACGGAGAGAGACAAAGTACGCGCCAATATTTACACCCAGGATTATCGATTAATAAAATGTATGATTTATTTAAAGAAAATGTCAAACTGAGGGAAAAATAATCCTGAAAAAAACATCTATAAAAGAATATTCACAACTGAGTTTAATTTACACTTTTATGTGCCTAAAGCAGATACATGCAAGACATGTGATACGCTTGAAATATCTATAAAGGCTGAAGAAGACCTGGAGAAGTGTTTAGCTATAAGATCTGAAAAGGATGAACATATTAAATTGGCAACGAAAGTTAGAGGTATATTAAATAGTTACAAAACTATAGTTAAAAATGATGATACTATAATAGCTGTAACTTTTGACCTAGAGCGTACTCTACCTCTACCATACTTGAATACAGGAGAAGTCTTTTACTTAAGACAACTACAGATGCTCAACTTCGGAATTCATGCGTATTCAATGGAAAGAGAAAAATTATTATGAATATGTGGCCAGAGCATTGCGGTGCAAGAGGTTCCCAGGAAATAATGTCCTCCTCTATTACTTCTTAGAAGATTCTGTGCCAGATGCAACCAAAACGCTATGTTTTTTAGTGACTGTTGTTCGGGACAAAACCGAAACTGGAATATTTTACATTTTATGATGTTTTTGGTCAATAAATCACTCCACCTTGACAATATTGTCATGCACTATCTCGTGAGTGGGCACACATACCTTCCTAATGACACTGACTTCTCCTTCATTAGTAAAGCACAAAGAAAAAGGACTGATATCTTCACGCCTCAAGCATGGATGGATCTCGTGCGTAATTGTCGAAAACATAACCCTTCGTAGTTCGCGAAATGAATGACAAGTTTCTTGATTTCCAAAATTTATCGGGTCACTTTAAAGACTACCAAACTGTTTTGCGAGAAGGCGCAAAATATCAAAGATGCGAAAAATTTGTTTCAGTAAAGGATCAAGCATAATGAAATATAATAATGATTACTCCGAAGAATATGAAGAGATAGACCTCATACCAAATAACATGGATTTGGAGACATTTTAAATAACATCAGACACTATTTACCCGAACAAGCTACAGGAGCAAAGCCAATCCCATTCAAAAGATGCAAGATATTCGAAAATCCTTAAGTTCATTCCACCAATTCATCATAGTTTTTACCAATCAATTCCATATATTTCAGAAGAGGTGCCAGTGAGGAGTCTCAGGATGACCAAGACATTCTACCTGCCATGTTAGGCGATGATTAGCTTAAGTTAACCATACATATTTTTATAATTTTGTTTCGTTACGTACATACTATTACTTGAATTAAGATTTTTTGTTTGTGCTAAAATGATCCAAGTGCTTTAATTTTCGGAAAAACCAACATTTTGTTTTATAAAGATAGAATATTCTAAATAAACGTAGTCATAATTTTTATTCTAATTTGTAAGCTATAATTTTAATAAAGAGTTTCCAGTAATAAGCTATTATTTTCATTGCAACAAATGCAAACGCATTTCCCTTGTTTTCTCAGTAAGTTCAAATTGTTACTTGGATCGCTATGGTTCTACCGTCGCCAAATAGGCACTCAAAAGCGAAAAATAAACTAATATCATTGTTATAAGCGCTACTCACTCATCTATTTGAAGTCGGTGCCAGCCAGATACTACTTACCTGTGCCTACTTACCATGTGCCTACATAGCATCAATCTACTAACTTTTTGACCTGACTGGCACCGACTTCAAATAGATGAGTGAGTAGCGCTTATAATAATGATTTTAGTTTATTTTTCGCTTTTGAGTGCCTATTTGTGGTTTTGAAGTCGGTTTAATTTTTTGTACGAAAATATTTTATCGTAGTAACAAACACCCATACATACAATTTCGAAATTATAATTTTAGTAGGGTATCTTAGCTACAGAAAAGAATAGGCGAGACGAATTAAAAATTTTTTAGCAGTCATAGGGCCTACCGATAGAAGTAAAAATAAAACAAGGTTAAGTTAAATTTGCAACTTATAAACACGGATAACTAACTGCTCCCGGCGCAAAAGTGCGCCGCGTTCCCACGCTGAATGGCAATGGCCAACCTTTGCTCCAGGAACAGGCCGGAACGGGAGTCACCCGTATTCTCCCTGAGCCTACGCCCTAATTCTTTAGCCTGTGCCAAATAAAATTAAAAATACGTGTAGTAAAATATTTTTTAACAACCCAACTAACGCACTAATTAGTTTTTGAAGAGAAAAATTCTTCTGGCGCACCACACACAGATTTTTAGTGGGAATCGAGTTCAAGCGACACGCTCGTGACTGAAAGAAATCTTCTGCAAAATTCGGGACCGTGGCCATGGTGTATTAATATGATTACCATTACACATCTAGTCCAGTTGGTCATGGTTAGAAGACTTAGGTATGTAGAGGATCATGCTTTGAAGATTTATGCCAGACCAGCAGTACTTTCCGGTTTCACCCGCGTAGCTTCCAAAGTGAACTATCAAATTCTGATTTCTACATTTTCACTTCTATCCGTCCTATCCTATCCGTCCGTAATGTTTTTTTATTGAGATGTTTCAACAACATTTATGATGCCACCGATTGCTAGCCAGATCCACCATATCAAAAGACTTCTCACAGTTCGAGCAAAACCAATTTGGTTCGTTCAGATGGTACTGATCAAAGTGCCCCCTCAACATTGTATACATTTCACTCCCGGCAAAAGCTAATTTGCACTCAATACACTCAATTGTGAGCCAATTTTCTTCAAGCGGACTTGTGGTACGATCACACTTCCCTATATTAAACACATTCATAGGAGCCAAAGTCTCTTCGATGTACAAATCAAAGGTATGTTTCTGGGTTTTAGGCTCGACATCTTTTCGAAGTTTTCGGTAATAGGCAAACTCATTTGCGTACTGTCTATATAAAGCAGGTACTTGTATGATCTCGTCACTATTAAAATCAGCCTTTATCACTTCAAGTAGACTTTGGCAGATCAAAGCGGTGTAACCATCGTCTTTTACTTCCGCAAAGAGATCTTGCAATGTTTTGATTAAATTTGAATATACCATCTCTCTTGTTTTCCTTTCTTTGTTTTGTTTTATTTGTAACTGCATTTTGAAGGCTTGTTGCACTTTTCTGGGTCCTTTAACTGCATTGATTAAAGTGTGTTTTAGCTGGTGGTTCGTTAGACGAGTATAGTATATTTGTTTGGTGTCGATTGTAACTTTTACCCTTGTCCAATTAAGTATGGCTTCCAATGGTAGTTTATTCACTGTTATCGATGTGGGTTGGAATTCTGTTAAGTTGAAGACCGAGTTCTCTACGTCTCCGGGTATAGGTTGAGATAGGATCAGTTCATTAAGTTGCTTCCTTGTGCAAAGAATTTCAAGGATAATCTCACTTGTATCGACTTGCTCCATTACTTTAACATTATCTTTCAACATTTTGCGGACTGCTTTTTCTGCTATCGGTTTCGTTGCTTCAAGCTGAACTCTCAGATATTCCGTTAATTCAAGATATTTCGCTTCGAGAGTTTTCTTAATAGATTTGAAGGCCTTCTTCTTACGTAGCGTGTTAATGCATTGGTCAAATTCATCCCATTTTGGCCAGTCTTTTAGGAACCTAAAATGTTTACAAATAATTATTTTAAATATTCTAAAAGAATAAAACAAAATGATTAAGTTAGCCCCGACTACCATGGATTTGAAATTTGTTATAGTATTCTAGTATTCATTTGATATTCATATTGAGGAAGAAGTGAAAAAAGAAATGCAATGTATTTCGCCATTTTGTGGGCCATCAAAATATTTCTTCACAACCTACCTCAATATGGGTATCAAATGAAAGGGCTTGACTAGTAGAATACTATACACTACAAAAAATTCAAATTCAAGATGGCCGCCACCACAAAATGGCGAATTATATTATTTTTTTCACTACTACCACAATATGGGTATCAAACGAAAGGGCTTGACTAGTATAAAACATTGCACTATGACAAATTTCAAATCCAAGATGGCCGCTTCCACAAAATGGCGAAATACATTTCTTTTTTCACAACTCCCTTAATATGGGTATCAAATGAAAGGGCTTGACTAGTAGAATGTTGTACAGATAACAAATCTGAGGTAGTCGGAGGTTAATCAAAATTTTTAATTTTGTGCTTGTGTTAAATGCAAACAAGCACTAAACACTCCAATAAAGCAGAAAGGTATCAAAATTAAGAAAACCTGAAACTCTAAACTTCCAAGTACAAAGTGTCAGATTAGATAATAATTACTTAAATTCAAAATAGTTTTTAGAAATACCTCATGAGGAAACTGCAATATTCGCAGAAATGTTTATTTTTTACCTAACAAACACAATAAACAAAACATAAAAATTGATCAAACCATTTTGGTATACAATACAAACGTGAAGTTGATCATATTCATATATATTTTTATTTTTAATTTAGAGTGACAAGATGAGCTGGACATGTGCCTGATGGTAAGCAAAATGCCAGCCACATAACAGCACAGTGACACGCAGCTATTGGAACATGAAGAGTCCAAATAATTACCTAGCACTGCACTGCGCTCGTCACCCAGAGATCTAAGATATTATATCTCTGAGCCCTGTAATTTCTCTGGTAACATTGCCCTTCAAACCGGAACACATTAATGTTTGCACACTCCTGCTTGGCGGTAGAATAACTGGCAAAGGTGTGGTACTTCCCCAGGCGGACTCTGCTAAGAGTCCTACCACAATTAAACAACAACTTTACTTTCATTTATCTGAATCACTTAGACATGGCTTCTTATGAAGTTTGGTTGAGTCTCTGAAATTGTTTGAAAGTCAGTTTTTTAGTGAAAATAGATTATTGTATTTTATAGATTTACCTTTTCACAATATTCAGGTATATATCCACCTCGAGTTCATGCAGAGTAGTTATATCGATACTGAACTCTTTATGTAGAATGGATATGATCTGTGCGTTCGTCAGGATTGTGTTCTGCTTGTTGTCATTACTGATGAGACGCTGGAAGAGCAGCATTATAGGACGATCTGAAATTTTATTTAAATGACATTATCTTTAACTCATTAATTAACATAAAATTACTAAAATTGCATAAATAAAAATAATAAAATAAATTTATTTCAATAAAAATTGATTTTAACTATACAATATTTTGTTACAGCTATAAACAGGTATATTAATTTTATTAGCCTGAACTAGGTAGAACCTGTGTTTCAGGCGAGCAAAAAGTAAAAGTTAAACAAATATGGACTCAATTATTAGAATGTTGGTTTAAAATCAACTGGAAGAGGCGGGTCCACCAGAAGGGCTGCACCGATAACTGGATTAAATATTGTTTGTTTATTAAAAAATGGTGGTTTATATTTACATTAATAGCAGTAAAAACTGATGTCATTATGATTAGTGACCCGATGTACTTATCTGTTACAGTATACAAATCTTATTAGGTACAGGAATGTTTACTTAATCATGCATATTAAATAACTACAACAAGTTTAACCTGGCACCTTGGTAACATATTATAATATATCCTAGATAAACCGTAAGATAGGGTAAATCGTCATTAAACGTAGAACTATCATGTATAAAATAAATAAACAAGTCCTGATACAACAACTAACATTAGTTCTAAAGGAAAATATCAAAATAAATTAAGCTTCTCTAGCTAAATTTGAAAACATGAACTTACTTTCCGTGTCCTTAGATCCTTCGCCAGTTTTAGAGTTTTCGTCAGTGCTTTCAATCATGACCACGTCGTTAGAATCATCGTCTGACATTTTTCCTCAGGAATTATACGGTCTTTTGTAAACTTTTAACAGTGAAATGTAAATTAAATCGAGAAATTTAAAATTCGCAGCGTTCACCGTCGAAATACCAAAACAAAGTTGAATAACTTGAATAGGTACTTGAATCAGTGTTTCCACTTTAATAATTTCCTTTCCGCTCGCCTCAATTAAGATTTCCCCTTTCCCCCCCCCAGGAAGATTCAAATTTTAAAATTGCAACTAATCTCAATAATATTTAAGCTTTCGTGCCTCATCGAAAACCATATTATAAGAAATATCGCTTTATTGAAAAAAAAATTGGAACTGATATCTGTATGTACAAATTATACGGAAATTTTCCTCAATATGACGAAGTGTTTGTATTTGTTTCATTTTAGGCATGATTTCCCCTTTATATCTGTTTCCCCTTTTTCTTCCCCTCTGGACCCTAATTTCCCCTCAAAAGGGGAAGTTTCCCTCATTGTGGAAACACTGACTTGAATAGATAAATAGAGTTGTATGCTTTAATTCACTAAAATTGCTAGAAATTTTGTACATTTTAAAGTAGGGCTAGTTGTCGTTGTCATTCTGTTCTAGTTTTATAAAATTTATATAGTCGTTTACTTTACTTCACAAACTTTAAATAGCATAATCTTTTTGCATATATAAAATAGCTACCATTTTGTGTGTTTATACGTAGTATTCATGCGCGGTCCGAGGGGGGGGGGGGTCCACAGCGGACCATGGACCAACGGACCAACGGACATGACCCCCCAAAATCGTATACGTTAAACTAAAAATCTAAACAAAATTAAAATTTCTCATAGCACATAGACTATTTTTAACACGGGAAAAACAACTGCAACGGGAACTACGTGGGTAAAACCGTGGGGAGCTACTAAACAAGTATTTTGTACTCGATTTATTGTATTCCTACTGGTGACCCCCCCGTCCCCCAAATCTGAGACTGCGTACTGGACCCCCTCCAAAATTCGAGGCTGGGACCGCGCTTGGTAGTATTACTGTGTGTACAGTAATAATACGAGTATGTTACAACAAAAACTTTTTTGCAATGGAAATGCAAATTTTATATTTCGTGACAAGTTCAAATAATGTGTTAAGTACCTAGAAGTTAATGTCGCGATAAAAAGACATAAATATAATAAACACAGGGACACCGGGGATATATTATATTTCTCGTTCTGACGCCCTTGTGTACTGTATTTTGTTTCTTGCTCTAGCATTTATCCGAAAATCTCTTCTGATATACCCGAGCGTGACGGTAGAATTCAATTAACAGCCCACGAAAAATCTGTCTAGGCGCACCAAAAGAAGCTTTCACTTAAAAAAAACGTTAAATTAGTTAACGTTGTTAAAAAATGTAAATTATTTAAAAATATACTGCCGTTTAGTACGTAGCTATAACTATTTCTTCAAGACAAGACGGTGCTGTGATGTATCGGCTATTAAATCGCCAGTATTAGCAATAAATTTTGAAAGAGCAGCAATACTTACTTGACACTTGCATCGTTAATTATATGACACTGACAGCTTACTCAATTTTTTTTTTGTAATTTTAACTGAACCGAATATTTTTCAAAATTCAAAAATCAATGAAATTAAATATTTTAGGTCTTATTATAGGCTTTGGACCATTCACTTTCATCTTAATTTCATTAGCTTACCTTACATATCCTTTATTTTGGTACAAGGTGAGATCAATAGCGTACGTGCTGTATTCACAGTGCTCTCTATCAGTGCAGGCGCCCGTTATTCCTTTCGCCGTAACGCAGTTAACAGGATCGGGTTTTTCTAAAAATGCAGGAAACAAAAAGAATAATTTGTCTGAGGAAACAAACGGAAATTACTGCAAAAAAACTTCTATAATAAATGAAATAAGGCGCAAAAATGAGGACTATCTTTAATTAAAGATATATCTGCATTTGAAAACGCATTATTTTATCCAAGTTTAATTTTCACATTCATAAAGGAATACTTGAATATAATATGGTGACAAGTAACTACAGCATTAAAAGTCGAGTACCGACCCAAAAACCCCTATCTACAGGAATTCTCTGGAAATCTGGCATGGCCCGGAGCCACTTGTCGTATTTAACCAATGACTCTGACCCATCGCCGGCAGCCTTGCGGGCCCGCCTCGTGGGGGACGAAAGATAGGCTGATGATGTCCCCGTGTCCGCTTCCTCCGTGGAGAAGCGAAGTGCAACCTTCCGAAACAACCATGCCCCCAGGACGACACCATTGACGAACATGGTGCCCCTACCATCACAATCGTGTGGTCACTTCTCGCACTCACACCAACGACCCTGAACTACTTTCCACTACCCTTGCGGACCCGCCTCGCGGGGAGCATCCGAATTTCCCCATTTTGGTGATCTCTAGAGACGCACCGGAAACCAGCGGCGCGTCACTTCCTCGAAAGCTTAGCCCGAAAACCAGCGGCGTGTCATCTCCTCGAAAGCTTAACTCTAGGTGGGGTGCTGGCCCTAAATGTCCGATCAGATGCCGATAGAGACGGGGCGTGAGTCAGTGTCCCTCCAGACATCGGCTTTGGACGAGTGACAGGCGTAAACTCTCGCTCCTACGCCTCGACCTCTCACTATCGAGTATCTTGGCTAAGATGATCGCCAGCGAGAGGTCCACTCTCACGACCGCGGTAAGTGCAAGCCGCATTTCCGCCTCTGTGGCCAAATCGCAGCCCTTGTCCTTGTCCTTCAACTGAGCACTCTGCTGTCAGAGTGCTCGTGGAAGACCCTCATCTGGAAGAAGAGAATTTAACCTGACAGATAAGAGTATCAGTCACGTAATCTTCCAAAGTCGTCCAGCCCTTTTCCTCAGTTTCTACACGCACTGCTCAAATGGGAGAGGAGTGCGATTAGAAGCTCTTTCCCCGGCCGGGATTGGCCAACACATAACAAGATGCCACCAAACCGGCACCCCCAATATGTGGTTGTGTCATTTCCATGGTACACCAAGTGGAGGTTCCCGAGCCTCGCACCCCAACCCGTCACTTACCAGACCAGCCGGCGCTTCAGTGAGCGGTGGAAACTATTTGAGGGACACTAGCAGAAATCGTTGTAAAGTTTTGCAAAACTAACGACAGATGTTCGTACTGGGATGGAATTTACTGTTTGCTGTGCTCAGCAGCACAATTCAATTTTAATGCATATTATACGTTTAGTTTGTAATCTCAGGGATAGAATTTATTGTACTTCAATTGAGATAAATGAATATTCTTTAACCTCAACGCGGCCTTAAAAAAACTTACTTTCATCGACATCATTTGTAGCTATAACCGCTGCGGCACTCTCAGTCTCCGTCCTCAACCCTTGCGCAGGCGCCTGGGCAAATATACCCGCGCCGTAACACACGAACGCGGCTATTAATCTGGAATATTATGTTGCAAACAATAATGTGTTTTAACCGACTTCCAAAAAGGAGGAGGTTATTAATTTGACCCCTATGTTTTTTTAATGATTTCTCGTGAAACTCCAAACCGATTTTAAAATTTCTTTTTGTGTTCGGATGGGTATGCTTCCCGAATGGTCCCATATAAATCTTATCGAAATCGGTCAAGTGGTTTTTGAAAAATGAACCAAAAACTAAAATTTGCATACAATTTTCTGGATAACGTAATTGTGGATTTCACAAAAGTTATGATACTCGAACTTGTCACTACGAAATTAAATGCGTTAATAAAAACTTGTTTTGCCCTAAATAGAGTAAAATAAACTATTTTTGGACAAAAAATTAAATCGACTTCAAAACGACAAATAGGCACTCAAAAGCGATAAATAATATCATTATTACAAGTTATCACTCATCTATTTGTAGTCGGTGCCAGCCAAGTCTAACAGGTACTTAGTGGATATGCCTACCTACCACGTGCCTACATAGTATTTTTGGCCTGACTGGACTGACTGGAATAACATGAGATAATCTTTATCCCCGGAAATGAACGGGATCAGGACATACGCAAATAACACCGCAAGTAATAATTAAAGATTTTTGAAGTGAAAACTACTTTTGGCGAGTCTCAGACAAATTTTTCGTGGACTGTGAATTAAATTCTAGCGTCACGCTCGGGAATAATAAGACATCTTCGGGTAAACTCGGGACCATTGCCATTGGCCATCTAGAAATGCGTCAGCATGCTTATGGCCCCGCCCTCTGGTTTCACCCGCGTAGTTTCCAAAGTAAAATCCTCTACACACAAGCCCTAAATGTAGCGTGTGTAGAGGGTTTAAGCTATAAAATTCTGAGTAATAAGTTTTAACTCGCATTTTTTTTTGGAAACAATATAGTTCTTAATAATATAAGTATGAAAATACTCACATTAGTCCACCGTTCATGTCGCGGTCCACAGCGTCACTACCAAATATTTCCGACGAAATCCATTAAGCAGTGATTAATAAATCATTATACAAATAATTGGCATATTTTAATACAAGTTTACGCCGACCACATGTACTTGGGCGAAAGATGTTTCTAGTCTTTTGATGTGATAACTTATTTTGGCGCGTTCAGCTTATTTTGAAATAGAAAAAAAACCATTTAAGTGTCCCTAGCAGACGGCGTATTTTAAACGCCCAGATGACGCGCGCATACGCTCTTCAAACGAGACTCGATCGCAACCTTGTAACCTAAGCACATGGAGCAATCGCGCGCAAACACAGCAATACAGACGCGCTGTAGCTTCCGCGTTTTGAGCCTACAATTCCTACAATGACGCCCTCTCCTCTGCCCCTATTCCGTCCCATTGTACATGCTTCAAACGAGTGTCGAACGCGCACATTTGTATCGCGATTTACGCGCTTCTGAATCTATAAACACGCAAAAATCATTTACGGCGTTGAATACGCGCGTCGCTATGCGTTTGCAAAGGGCCTACGCCTTCGCTTACGGATTCACCATCACACAACAAGGCAATCCCACCGAGGCAAGTTGTTGTGTGATGTCCAGGGTGCACCACGTGGAGGTTCCCGAGCCACGCACCTAATGTTCTAAGCCCACTCTAATTAGAGTTAATTAACTAGACGAAACGACGGATCAAAGTAGAACCGGAGTATAAAAGTCGCGAATTTATTTCAAAATTGCGCTTTTCGTAGAAAGAGAATAGACGTCCTGGCTGGTGGACAAGCTAGGCTGTTAATTGAACGGCTGATCAAACTAGTTGGCTGCGACACACAATTACATAAAAATATAAGTTTTGTCAACAATTTTATCGTGCACAGGTTTGTTTTTTCAGGTGTTTCGGCGTAAGTAGGTACCTAAATACATCATAATTAATTTCCTTGTGATTGAGAATACCAAATGATGTACGCGCGTTGTTACAGTAATCAGCACAGTAGGTAGGTAGGTAGATATATCTATTGGGGAACGCGGAACACCTTGCCCTTTTTTCTATCGCAATTCTCATAGCTCGAAAAGGCGACATCATTTAATGGTTGATGTTCCAAAGACACGAACAGAAAGATCCAACTCTACTTTTGTGATAAGAACGTCCAAGTTGTGGAATACGTTGCCTGAATGGTGTTTCCCCGATGGTTACAACCTTTGTGTATTCAAATCCAGAGTAAATCGGTTTCTTCTAGGTAAACGTGCTCTATCGTAGACCGCATCGTCGCTTAATCAGGCGAGATGGCGGTCAAGTGTAGACCTATAAAAGTTAAAAACTAGTAGACTCGCGAAACCCCGGTTTTTATTGTCCAATCCAGTGTTTTCAGAGGCCATCTCTTTTCTCCTCAAAATGTTCTCGAAATCCTGCCAAAAAACGGGGTTTCTATAAAAAAATAAATAAATTTTATATTATTTTTCATCTGCTTACGATTGGTGCAAAGAAACCGTGCGGAAATACCTCATCTTAATTATTCTCTATTTAAGGTTGCCACAAATAAAACGACAAATAAAATTCAAATCATTAAGTATTTTCGAAGCCATCAATAATCACAAACAATTACAATAGTTTACGATCTACATCACAGATCTCTAAAAGCTGTAATTAATTCACGAATTAGTTATTATTTTCATTTATTTTAATAACATTTAATAATAATTACACATAATATATGTAGATTAAGTTACGGGTGGTCTAGTCGGGAGAACGGCGACGGCCGATCCGGAGTCTCCGGGTTCGAATCCCACCACGCGCATCACTGTCTTTTCGAAGTCATGTGCATAATGGCGGTAACTCAAAAACGGCGAAGAAAAACATCGTGAGGAAACCGACATGTACCTAGAATGTTTCGAGGTCATGTGTCATCCACCAACCCGCACTTGACCAGCGTGGTGGATTATGGCCTTAACTCTCTCGTTGCGAGAGAAAGCCCCGAGTCCCAGCAGTGGGAACATTCAGTGGGCTGCTTATGCCACACATAGATTAAAAATCTTTCGAGCGTGACGTCATCGTTTCGGAAGTCATACGCACTAAGAAATATTTGTACGTGTTCGTTATTACTACAAGCTTAAACGGTGACGGAAAACTTCAAAGTTGTTAATGTAACATAATCCACAGACAACATTATTGATAATATCATTGTCTGTGGTAGTTGTGTGCTGGCAACACTAACGGCACACTTCTTCCTTCTTATCGTGACAGCCGGCTGGTCCACTCACGTTAAAATATTTTAAATAGTGCACAAATAAAGTGAATTTGTTTAACTTACGTCTTATTTTATTGCTAACAAAGGTACTTTCCACCTACGTGCTCCAAAAATAATCAATTTTCTACAAAAAACTGACTTCAATTTAAACTTAAATCCCGACACTCGATCACATTCCATAAGAATCACAATGCCATCTAGATAAACGAAACAAAATTTTAGTTTTTCGTTCACATTTCTAAAACAGCTTCACCGATTTCGATAAAATTTACATGGGACTTTCACTGAACTATGATCTACCAAAAAATGGTTGCCTGTAAAGTCGGTTGGTTTACGGACGACAGTTTAACGTGACAACGTCATAACAAAACATTGATAGATGCGGCGCAAGCGTACAATGAGCGTAATGGGACGTAACGGGACACTTTTTCGTGCAGCCGGCGTTCATCGGTTTATTAGACGTTGTCACGTCAACAAAAATCAAAATCGATGCACAATTCGCGGCGCTATTACATAACATACAAACATACAACATGTACATACACAAGAACAAAATTAAAAATTTTGATTAACCCCCGACTACCTTGGATTTGTTATCTGTACAACATTCTACTAGTCAAACCCTTTCATTTGATACCCATATTAAGGGAGTTGTGAAAAAATAAATGTAATTCGCCATTTTGTGGTAGCAGCCATCTTGGATCTGAAATTTGTTACATTGCAAAGTATTCTACTAGTCAAGCCCTATCGTTTGATACCCATATTGAGGTAGTAGTGAAAAAAAACATAATTCGCCATTTTGTGGTGGCAGCCATCTTGGATTAGAATTTTTTTATAGCGTATAGTACTCTACTAGTTAAGCCCTTTTATTTGATACCCATATTGAGGTAGGTTGTGAAGACATATTTTATCCGCCATTTTGTGGAGGCGGCCATTTTGAATCGATATTAACCAAATATAGCTAAGAACACCCGCACGGTAATTAACTTTCAAATAAAAAAAACCGCATCGAAATCGACCCATCCGTTTGAGCTCTACGGTGCCACAGACAGACAGACACACACACAGACAGACAGATAGACAGACAGACATCGACGTCAAACTTATAACACCCCTTTTTTTGGTTGGGGGTCAAAAAGTAATATGCAGAAAAGAGCATATTGTGATAGGAACTTCATTATCGTTTACAGAAACAAAAACTTTACTTTTGTTGTTGAGCAATGATTTTTTTTTGTGACGTCACGACGCCGACGGCTTCCATTTGACTCGACAGGTTAACGCCGGATCGAGAATCGCACAGTCGATTGAGCACGGCGACGCGTCGCCACACCGTACACACTACTGCATGTAGACTGTATATATATATACCATCGTATAGCGTGGCATGCGTCTCCACGCCAGAAATCGGTTTTACGTACGACTATAGATGTTTCACATAAAAAAAGATTCTTGAAACATAACAGTTACCTCACGACGTTTTCCGTCACAGTTTTAAAGTTAACGGTTATGCACATGACTTCGAAAAGACTTTGGTGCACGTGGGATTTGAACCCGGGACTCCGGATCAGCGGTCGCCGTTCTCCCGACTACACCAGCCGTAACTTTGATAATAGATTGAGATAAATTTTATTGATCCACCAAAAGTATAGGTATAATTATGTATACACAAAAAAAAAAGAATTTACGATACACTTTAAAACTACTGCGATAAGGTTGGCAGTCTTACCGCTAAAACTGGTATCTTACAAGTAATCTTAACATAGAAAATTAATGTGTGGACATGTCAGAAAACGAGTGGCGAAATCAATATGTAGAAAAATCATAAAGTTTAATTAAACTTTATAAAAAAATAATTATTCTCTATGGTACATAGATTAAGTGACAGCTGTCATAACTATAAAAAAACGTAAGAGCAAATAGTTGCTCTTACGTTTTTTAGCGAAACTAAATATTAAATATCGAAATGAGTGAAAGAGATAGCTCTTTCACTCATTTCGATATTTAATATTTAGTTTCGCTTTCATACATCGAACAGGATGTAATGGAAATTTGAAATGTCAAACTTACATATCATTTTATAGCTACTGATATAATACAAGTGTGATATGTCAAACTTGCGTACTATTACATTTATAACATAAATATGGTATAGTTGCCGGCAAACAAGTTGACCCAATGAAGTTAGCTGCGCATGTCTGCGCAGAAACGTTTTTAAGGTCTCTTTGGTGGAAGTGCACATGCGCGAACTTCCCCTACCACGTCACTTTTGGGTCAACTTGTTTGCCGGCCACTATATAATGAAAGTGTAACATGTCAAACTTACATATTATTATTAATAACGTATGGTATAATGCAAGTGTGATACATATGTCAAGCTTGTATAATATTTGTGTCATGTCAAACTTGCTTATTATTTATAGCATACGGTACAATGCAAGTATGATATGTCAAACTTGCTTATTATTTATAGCATACGGTACAATGCAAGTATGATATGTCAAACTTGCTTATTATTTATGTCATACGGTATTATGCAAGTGTGACATGTCAAACTTGCTTATTATTTATAGCATACGGTACAATGCAAGTATGATATGTCAAACTTGCTTATTATTTATAGCATACGGTACAATGCAAGTATGATATGTCAAACTTGCTTATTATTTATGTCATACGGTATTATGCAAGTGTGACATGACAAACTTGCATATTATTTATTGCATTCGTTATAATGCAAGTGTGACATGTCAAACTTGCTTATTATTTATAGCATACGGTATAATGCAAGTGTGACATGTCAAACTTGCTTATTATTTATAGCATACGGTATAATGCAAGTGTGACATGTCAAACTTGCTTATTATTTATAGCATACGGTATAATGCAAGTGTGACATGTCAAACTTGCTTATTATTTATAACATACGGTATAATGCAAGTGTGACATGTCAAACTTGCTTATTAAACTATAATGCAAGTGTGACATGTCAAACTTGCTTATTATTTATAGCATACATAATGCAAGTGTGACATGTCAAACTTGCTTATTATTTATAACATACGGTATAATGCAAGTGTGACATGTCAAACTTGCTTATTATTTATAACATACGGTATAATGCAAGTGTGACATGTCAAACTTGCTTATTATTATAACATACGGTATAATGCAAGTGTGACATGTATAACTGCAAGTTATTTATAACATGATAATGCAAGTGTGTCAAACTTGCTTATTATTTATAACATACAGTATAATGCAAGTGTGACATGTCAAACTTGCTTATTATTTATAACATAGCGGTATAATGCAAGTGTATAATGCAAGTGTGACATGTCAAACTTGCTTATTATTTATAACATACGGTATAATGCAAGTGTGACATGTCAAACTTGCTTATTATTTATAACATACGGTATAATGCAAGTGTGACATGTCAAACTTGCTTATTATTATAACATACAGTATAATGCAAGTGTGACATGTCAAACTTGCTTATTATTATAACATACAGTATAATGCAAGTGTGACATGTCAAACTTGTATAATGCAATAATGTGACATGTCAAACTTGCTTATTATTTATAGCATACAGTATAATGCAAGTGTGACATGTCAAACTTGCTTATTATTTATAATATACGGTATAATGCAAGTGTGACATGTCAAACTTGCTTATTATTTATAACATACGGTATAATGCAAGTGTGACATGTCAAACTTGCTTATTATTTATAACATACATGGTATAATGCAAGTGTGACATGTCAAACTTGCTTATTATTTATAGCATACGGTATAATGCAAGTGTGACATGTCAAACTTGCTTATTATTTATAGCATACGGTATAATGCAAGTGTGACATGTCAAACTTGCTTATTATTTATAGCATACGGTATAATGCAAGTGTGACATGTCAAACTTGCTTATTATTTATAGCATACAGTATAATGCAAGTGTGACATGTCAAACTTGCTTATTATTTATAACATATTAATGCAACATGTCAAACTTGATTATGTAAACTTGCTTATTATTTAAACTTGCTTATTATTTATAGCATATATATGCAAGTGTGACATGTCAAACTTGCTTATTATTTATAGCATACGGTATAATGCAAGTGTGACATGTCAAACTTGCTTATTATTTATAACATTATAATGCAAGTGTGACATGTCAAACTTGCTTATTATTTATAGCATACGGTATAATGCAAGTGTGACATGTCAAACTTGCTTATTATTTATAGTATACATGTATAATGCAAGTGTGACATGTCAAACTTGCTTATTATTTATAGTATATGGTATAATGCAAGTGTGACATGTCAAACTTGCTTATTATTTATAGCATACGGTATAATGCAAGTGTGACATGTCAAACTTGCTTATTATTTATAGCATACGGTATAATGCAAGTGTGACATGTCAAACTTGCTTATTATTTATAGCATACGGTATAATGCAAGTGTGACATGACAAACTTGCATATTATTTATATCATTCAAAAAATTGTACAGTTTGATGATATTTTTGTTTACTCTGAATCCGTGTTAGCCTCAAAAATATAATAATTTGGTTTTATAAATTTCATTACAATCAGTTAAGTGTGATTTAAAAAATATTACAATTGTTTGATTTTTCACGAAAAATAAAAAATAATTAATTACTAATGAACACTAAAAACACAAGCCTTTTTTTTTTACAAAAGTCATCATTGTAAAATTAAAGTCTTCGCCATCACTTTAAAGCCGTGTGACGAAATTATTGAACAACATTACTTTCACACATCGGCTATCGTTATTCATATTGAATACCACAGTGTCGCCACACATCGACAGCCAACATCCAAGATTTTAAGCGTCTTCATCATTCCCACTATCATTTGAAACCTCCCCATCTCCAACAAAAACCTCCTCCTGAGCCATATTCAAAAATCGTGGGTTATTCACTTGCAACACTGAAGCCATAGCCAATCCCGTACCCAAACTATACTCTATAGGCTTCAAACTCTCATCTACATTGTCTATGTCTCGAGATTCTGATTTTTCCATGGATCTGTGTCCCTCTCCTTTCAGTCTATGGTTAGGATGATTTTTTCGCCTGGCAACTCTGTGTCGTCGCACATCTTTCAAAAGTTGCCGCTGTTCTTGATAGTATTCCGTATCACTGTCCGAAGACGAGGCAGAGAGTTCTAAATCTTTTTTCGAGAATTTTATTTTTAAATCGTTGACGTTGACAGCTTGGTTGACAGTTCTGTTGGCAGCTCCCGCTTCGACATCCCTCAGACCGTCTGACAAATCGTTGAACTTGCAAATATTTAATGCCTTTGCTTGTATCTTATACCATCTCGTTAAGAGATATCTTTTATTTCTTATTGAAACTGATAGAAGTTTGCTTTTGATGTTCATATTCGCATTTGCTTCGAAAATGTCTCCTTTGATATCACTCTCTTGAGTGTAATATTCGAATTTAATTTGATATGTTCTATTATCTTTAGATTTGTTAACGATTTTGTAGTCACTAAATAGCTTCTTCTTTTTTTCATTCCTTTTAATTTTCTTTATGTAGCCTTTCCGTTCGTAAAATTCATCGTATTCGATCTGTCTAGGGAATTCTGGGATGTTTTTCAATCCGGGCATCGTTTTTACTAAAGCTTGTCTCTCTCTTTCCCTCATCAAGTCTTCTCTTTTACCCAGTTTCCTTTTTAATTCAGTTAAAACTATTTTTGTAGTTTCTTTTCCTTTTTTCCCCGGAGCTGTTGTAAGATCACCCGCTGCTTGGAAATCGGTCTCGTCCTCTTCCGTTTTGACGAAATAAAAAACTTCGTCTCTCGTCTCTGGTTCCTTGTCTTCGATTTTCAAAATTGCCGCGCTTTCCACGACTTTCTCTTCGGACGTTTGAGGTTGTTCATCGATTTTTCCTTTCAACTTTTTCAGCCTGATCTGTGAGCTTTGCAACGTCGACAGACATTTCGTTACATTATCAATGAGATCGTCCAAATCTTTGTTCAACATTTTGTAATCGAATTCTTCATTGTTCGTCGCGCACGAATCCAAAAACACGTCTAAACTGTTACTCTTGTTCAGCGCTAATTTGAGTTCTAGGCACGCTCTGGCAACCCCGTTGTGTACGTCGGAGTAGAGCCAGTTTTTGTTTATGGCAGCTCCGAATTTTTTGGCGCCATTGTCTTTGGTCGTTGAGTTTTTTAGTAATCTGTACATACGATGGAGGGCTTCTAGGCTCTCTTTGATTTCGTCGTTTAGCTCGTGTATGAGTACGTTATGTATCCAATATATTCTTTCGTTGTGGTTTTTATAAAGTTTCCTGACGTGTGGTGGGGGGATGCAGTGAGCGAGTGCTATGTTTTTGAGCAACGTTGATTGGATGACGAGGAACGCGTGGTGGATTTGCTGGAAGACACAAGACAATTGATAAATTAAAGAAATTACCAAAAAAATTGGTTGCCTGTAAAGTCGGTATACGGGCGAAAGTTTTACGTGACAACGACTTTGAGTGGTAAAATAATTTTACGGAAGGGACGCGTGCCTTTCACTTTTTATGTCTGTCTCTCTCGCTCTTAGGCGGGCTAACCATGCCCGAGTGGAAGGGACGCGTGCCTCTCACTCGCTCTCGTTGTGAGCGCATAACGTGAGCGGAGCGTAACGCAGTTTCTTGAAGTGTCACCCGGCAAACCAATTTATAAGACGTTGTCACGTCAAAAACTGTAACTATACCATTTATTCTACATCATTAAAACTATATAAGTATTACTAGATGCCCGCCCCGGCTTCGCCCGTGGGGCATATATTGCACTCATCGGGATCCCGTACATATCCAACGGTGAAAGAATGACTGAAATCGGTTCAGTCATTCCTGAGAATATCGCTTTCAACAAAAAACCTCTTCAGCTACCTGCTACGCCACCTGTCGGAAATTGGTTGTACCAACACAGATTTAGGAACAGGTTTATATTCAAGAGGTATGCAATCTGTGATATTCAATGACGCAATCTTAGACACATACATGTGTCGTCATGTGTCAAAGCACGAAACGTACGGAATCTCTCAAAAAGGAATATTTTGTTACCCCGATCTTGTTACATTCTTGATTCATACTCCGCTTCTATTAATAGTAGCGTTATGTTCTATAGCCTATAGCCTTCCTCGATAAATGGACTATTTAATAAAAAAAGAATCTTTCAATTCGGAGCAGTACTTCCCGAGATCCTAGCGTTCAAATAAACAAACAAACTCTTCAGCATTATAATATTAGTATAGATGTTCGATACTCACAGTCAGGTTGCCTGGCGAGGGCGTTGTGAACCCGAACCCGGGCTCTGCCCTCAGCCAGGGCGCTGCGCTGACGACCCCGAGGCAGGCGCGCGCCGCCGCGGCGCACAGGGCGCTCTGCTGACGGCTCAGCAGTACGTGGAGGGACTCAACCACCGACATTACTGACGCGCTGCAACAAAAACAGTCATTTGTGTTGTAGTTCACTAATACCAAAGAGATTTAAATATACTACGTATAGAGTTAGAATAGGGGTTCCCAAAGTTATTTCGTCTGCTGCCCACTTTGAGAGTATATCATTATTTAGCACCCCCCTGATTTGACGTACTTAATAATACAAGAACAAAATTAAAAATTTTGATTAATCCCCGACTGCCTCGGATTTGTTTTCTGTACAACATTCTACTAGTCAAGCCTTTTCATTTGATACCCATATTGAGGGAGGTTGTGAAGAAATATTTTGCCCGCCATTTTGTGGAGGTGGCCATCTTGAATCGATTTTTTTTATTAACCCCCGTCTACTTCTGATTTGTTATCTATACAACATTCTACTAGTCAAGCCCTTTCATTTGATACCCATATTGAGGTTGTAGTGAAAAAAATAATATAATTCGCCATTTTGTGGTGGCGGCCATCTTGGATTTGAAATTTGTTATAGTGCATAGTATTCTACTAGTCAAGCCCTTTCATTGGATACCCATATTGAGGTAGGTTGTGAAGATATATTTTGTTCGCCATTTTGTGGAGGTGGCCATCTTGAACCGATATTAACCAAACATAGCTAAGAACATCCGCACGGATATTAACCTACAAATAAAAAAACCGCATTGAAATCGGCCTATCCGTTTGAGTTCTACGGTGCCACAGACAGACACACAGACAGACAGACATCGACGTCAAACTTATAACACCCCTTTTTAACCCCCGACCAAAAAAGGGGTGTTATAAGTTTGACATCGATGTCTGTCTGTCTGTTTGTGTGTCTGTCTGTGGCACCGTAGAGCTCAAACGGATAGGCCGATTTCGATGCGGTTTTTTTATTTGAAAGTTAATATCCGTGCGGGTGTTCTTAGCTATGTTTGGTTAATATCAATTCAAGATGGCCGCCTCCACAAAATGGCGGACAAAATATTTCTTCACAACTTACCTTAATATGGGTATCAAATGAAAGGTCTTGACTAGTAGAACACTGTACACTATAAAAAATTGAAATCCAAGATAGCCGCCACCACAAAATGGCGAATTACCTTTATTATTTTTTTCACTACTACCTCAATATGGGTATCAAACGAAAGGGCTTGACTAGTAGAATACTTTGCACTATGACAAATTTCAAATCCAAGATGGCCACCACCAAAAAATGGCGAAATACATTTATTTTTCACAACTCCCTTAATATGGGTATCAAATGAAAGGGCTTTACTAGTAGAATGTTGTACAGATTTCAAAACCGAGGTAGTCGGGGGTTAGTCAAAATTTTTGATTTTGTTCTTGTTTTGGTCAGGGATTAAAAACCACTATAGCTTCAAATTACATTGGATAATTATTGTGAGCTAAATAAGCGAAGATTTACCATTCATCCTAAACGAGATTTTTGCTACAGTTAACCGCAAGAGTTAACTTGAGCCTAGTAGTAGTAGGCCTCTACTCAACGCCTCCGTTGTGTAGAGGGGGCGTTATCGCCCACTTTGGGAATCAAGGAGTTTGAACAAACGCTTTACAGCGATAACACGGGTCTGATCGCTCTTGCCTTGTCGCTCTTGTGGGAGTGTCATACTTTTGTCGCGGCAAATGACTGTCGCCATAGCTAACATACACCTCATCTGCTTACGATTGGTACAAAGGAACCGTACGGAAAAATTGGTTGCCTGTAAAGTCGGTATACGGGCGAAAGTTTTACGTGACAACGACTTTGAGTGGTAAAATAATTTTACGGAAGGGACGCGTGCCTTTCACTTTTTATGTCTGTCTCTCTCGCTCTTAGGCGGGCTAACCATGCCCGAGTGGAAGGGACGCGTGCCTCTCACTCACTCTCGTTGTGAGCGCATAACGTGAGCGGAGCGTAACGCAGTTTCTTGAAGTGTCACCCGGCAAACCAATTTATAAGACGTTGTCACGTCAAAAACCTGATCTATTTACTAATACTAATCTTTATCTAAGACTTATACAGAAAACAAATGTATTCACTATTCATGGGGACTGCCGATAGAAGTGGAAACTTATCAGAATTTGATAGCTCACTTTGGAAACTACGCAAGTGAAACCGGAGGGTGTGCCGATAACCGAACTTACCCGAAGATTTCATTCATTTACGAACGTGATTTGAACTCAATTCACAGCCCACGAAAAATCTGTCTGTGGTGCGCTAAAAGAAGTTTTCACTTCAAAAAGTGTGTGTGTGTTATAACCCGCGACCAAAACTAGGGGTCTTGCAAATTTGACGTCGACGTTTGTCTGTGGCACCGTAGAGCTCAAACGGATGGGCCGATTGCGATGCGACTTTTCTTATTTGAAGGTTAATTTCCGTGCGGATGTTCGTAGGTATGTTTGGTTATTATCGATTCAAGATGGCCACCACCACAAAATGGCGAATTATAATACTTTTTCACTACTATCTCAATATGGGTATCAAATGAAAGGGCTTGACTAGTAGAATACTATACACCACAACAAATCTCAAATCCAAGATGGCCGCAACCCCAAAATGACTAATTATATTATTTTTTCACTACTACCTCAATATGGGTATCAAATGAAAGGGCTTGACTAGTAGAATGTTGTACAGATAACAAATCCGAGGTAGTCGGGGGTTAGTCAAAATTTTTAATTTTGTTCTTGTCACCCTTTGGGTGCGGTACCCTAAAAAATACACCGTAACATTTTAAAAGATTCCACAATTAATTTGAGATAGAGACTCACAGCTGAGTGTACATCGCCGAGTACTCCTTCAGCGCGGCGGCGGCGCGGCGCGCCAGCGACACGTAGTCGCGCACGTTCGCCAGCAGGCTCGGCAGCGCGCCGCGGCACTGGGCGCGGTGCGCGGCGCGAACCAGCACGGGCACCGACGTGTACGCCGCCAGGTTTACCAGCGACGACTGGGACACGCTGCAATTAAATAAATCTAATATATAAAATTCTCGTGTCACAGTTTTCGTTGCCATACTCTTCCGAAACGGCTTGACCAATTTTGATGAAATTTTTGACGTGACAACGTCTTATAAATTGGTTTGCCGGGTGACACTTCAAGAAAGTGCGTTACGCTCCGCTCACGTTATGCGCTCACAACGAGAGCGAGTGAGAGGCACGCGTCCCTTCCACTCGGGCATGGCTAGCCCGCCTAAAAGCGAGAGAGACAGACATAAAAAGTGAAAGGCACGCGTCCCTTCCGTAAAATTATTTTACCACTCAAACTCGTTGTCACGTAAAACTTTCGCCCGTATACCGACTTTACAGGCAACCAATTTTTTGTGCTTATCCGGTATGTATGAGAATTGGCCAACATCTATTTTTCATCCCCCTAACCTGTGTTAGGGGTAGTCCCCTAAATTTTATTTTTTAGACAAAATTTTTAATTTCTATTTTTTTATGATACAACATACAAAAATACATACAATCCTCAATTTTCACCCTTCTACGATCAACCCTTATTTTTTATTAGCCATTTTAGTAATTTAATCATTTTTCCTCTCCGGTCGAAAACTGATCAATCGTCATTTAACTAGTTATCCCCGCCAGATGTCTACAGGTGTCACTTCTGACCCAGTAAACAGCACGGAGTAGGGATGAGAACGAAGCCGGTCTCCTTTCTTTCTCACTCCCTACACAGTTGTCGGCCATCATTTTTAACCCCCGACCAAAAAAGGGGTGTTATAAGTTTGACGTCGATGTCTGTCTGTCTGTCTGTCTGTCTATCTGTCTGTCTGTCTGCCTGCCTGTCTGTCTGTCTGTCTGTCTGTCTGTGTGTGTGTCTGCGGCACCGTAGAGCTCAAACGGAGGGGCCGATTTCGATGCGGTTTTTTTTTTAATTTGAAAGTTAATTACCGTGCGGGTGTTCTTAGCTATGTTTGGTTAATATCGATTCAAAATGGCCGCCTCCACAAAATGGCGGATAAAATATTTCTTCACAACCTACCTCATTATGGGTATCAAATGAAAGGGCTTAACTAGTAGAGTACTATACGCTATAACAAATTTCAAATCCAAGATGGCCGCCACCACAAAATGGCGAATTATATTTTTTTTTCACTACTACCTCAATATGGGTATCAAACGAAAGGACTTAATTAGTAGAATACTTTGCACTATGACAAATTTTAAATCCAAGATGGCCGATACCACAAAATGGCGAGTTACATTTCATTTTTCACAACTCCTTTAATATGGGTATCAAATGAAAGGGATTGACTAGTAGAATGTTGTACAGATAACAAATCTTAGGTAGTCGGGGGTTAGTCAAAATTTTTAATTTTGTTCTTGTTGTTTATGCATCAAGTGTAGTAGTAACGTTGACAAAGGAAATTATTTATTTATCGGTTTCTTCTAGGTAAACACGCTCCATCGTAGACCGCATCGTCGCTTAACATCAGGCGAGATGGCGGTCAAATGTAAACCTATTAAAGTTAAAAAAAAAAAAAAAAAAAAAACATTGCAAAACAACGTTTGCCGGGTCAGCTAGTAAATACATAAATAATTTGACTCCGAGGGCGCGCTTATTCCGTCTGAGCCATTTAGACTTAAAGAACAGTGGCGAAATAAGTTATCGTGTTCTAATGACATTGTGGGAGTTTTTCATTGTCTAAAAACGCGCATAAAATGATGTTTAAAAAAAAAATCTAGCTAGATCGATTTATCGTCCCCGAAACCCCCTGTATACATAATTTCATGAAAATCGTTCGAGCCGTTTCCGAGATTCAGATTCTATGTATATATATACCTATATACCTACAAGAATTGGTCGTTTAAAGGTATAAGATTCATAGGTAGAAACGAAGATAGTAGTAGCTTGTTAATTGGACAAATCTTACTTAATACTCAATCATTTATCGCTTCATTATGTTACAGTAATAAATAAGTACATACAACAAAATTTTGTCGTAACACAACGTACCAACATCAAAACTAACTTTAAATAGGTCCACATGCGATGGGTACAAACATGTATAATAAACTTCCCATTAAACTTAAACAAATTGAAGACGAGCTTAGGTTTCCCAGGACTTTGCGAGATCTGCTATTGTCAAAAGCCTATTATAGTCTATCCGATCCCGGTTGGGGAGCATTGCGATTTAAGTGTCATTTTGGAGCAAAGCGTTTCATTTCACAGTCAAATAGGTACTTGGTTTTCATCCTCGAAGGTTTCTTTTGTAGGTTGAAGAGGTCCGATGAAACCCTGAAAGATCGTACCAGCAACAACACACAAGACACTGGCGAAGTTGCGGTCACGCCGCATACAGAAGCCAATAAAGAAAATACAGAATACAAGAAGTAGAACAATAGGGATGTTTAAAATTTTTCGAAATTGCTTTTATTTTGAAGATCGACCCATGTTTACCATAAAAAAAGATTATTTGATTTAATAAGATTAGTTTGGATGAGTAAATATACAATAATAGGGTAATTTTGAATTTTCCCGTTAAAACACTATAGACTGCCATGACGTCACACAAACATTGGAATCATGAATTTATGTTCAGTTTCTGTGTTTTTTATTTTTATTTGAATACAAACAATCAAAATCGTCGTCGCTAAGATCGCAAACTATAATAAAAATGCAGAGAAGTAAACAATCTAGTCAGTCTTTGACAGCTTGTTTTGCGACTAGTGACGTAATAAGCCATATTGGCGTTTGCAGTCACGTGACAACAGATTAAATATATAGCATTTAAAATAATTTATAATAAATTTACTAACTTAAAATATCGTACCTTTTAACAGGGAAGAGGGCGATGCAAGCCGCCACAGCGCACACAGACACGGCGCCCTCCCCCCTCGTGAACCACCCGCCCCGCATGCCCCCCGCGAGCACCCACACCTCCTCCGAGGGGGGAGCCTCCTGCTCCACCTCGACGCTGTCCTCGCGAAACAGAAGCCCGCTCTCCAGGATCGAGATTATGTGCTGGCGGTTATAGATTAGCTGCAATAAAGAAGATAATATAAGTATCTAGCGGCCCATTCCGGCTTCGCTCGGATATTAATCTAGATATCGACTGCAGCGCCATCTGCCGGCAGATTTGTGAATCTAAACCACCCAGGGCCCTACCGAAACGTATACATAAAAAAATCATTCAAATCGGTCGAGCCGTTTAGGAGGAGTTTACTTACAACGAAAAGTGGCATTGAATTTTATATACATAGACGAGATGTCCGCCCCGGCTTCGCCCGTGGAACATATATAGCACTCATCAAGATCCCGCACATATCCAACGGTGAAAAAATTTTAGAAATCGGTTCAGTCATTCCTGAGAATATCGCTTTCAAACAAAACACCTCTTCAGCTACCCGCTACGCCACCTGTCGGAAATTGGCCGTACCAACTCAGAGATTAGCAAAGATTTTATATTCAAGAGGTATGTAATCTGTGATATTCAATGACGCAATATTAGACACATGCTGTCATGTGTCATGTCAAAGCACGAAACGTACGAAAACTCTCAAAAAAGGAATATTTTTCCCGATTTTGTTACATTCTTGATTCATTCTCCGCTTCTGTTAATAGTAGCGTTACTTTCTATAGCCTTCCTCGATAAATGGACTATCCAATAGAAAAAGAATCTTTCAATTCGGACCAGCACTTCCCGAGATCCTAGCGTTCAAACAAACAAACTCTTCAGCTTTATAATATTAGTATAGATGTAATTTAAAAAAAAAATGGTTGTCTGTCAAGTCGGTTGGTTTACGGACGATAGTTTAACGTGACAACGTCATAACAAAACATTCATAGACGCGGCGCAAGCGTACAATGAGTGTAATTTACGCTCACGTGTCCCGTTACGCTGCGTGAAGGGACAATGAGCGTAACGGGACATTTTTTCGTGCATGCACCCGGCGTTCATCGATTTATTAGACGTTGTCACGTCAAAAGTAAAAATATTACAATAATAAAATTTGTAGTTAACAGACCCCAGAGTCCGTAGACTGGAGAAATAAAATAAAAAAAACAATAGTAAAGTCAACTATATAGCATAAATTAATTGACATAAATAAAACAATGCATTGCAGAAAAGTACATGTCACTCATATTATACCCATCCCAAACAGCACCCGGTGGAAAAGTATGCATTGTCCTGGCTGCTTTGCTTCGCTGGATTGCTATGGCCAGCCTTTTCACCAGGTATGAGAGAGACAATCTTCTTAGCGTTTCATGGATTCACTGTGCGGGTCCCGGGTCCATCGTGTGGCAGAGAGAAAAAACTCGAGTAGATCCCGAGACTTGTGACTCGGGCGTAGGTTAGGCGCCCTTTTCACCTGGGAGTCACCGGATTTTTCTCGTAATTTTGCGCTCCATAGCTCACCAAACTTTTGGCCTCTATTCCCCAATTGTCCAAATTGCCTCTCATTCGTTGTGGAGACCACAATTACAACAAACAAGACAAGACATAGCTTTAAGTAATTAAAATTCAACTCACCATGTTTGGCCTGAACTTGATAGCTATCCATCGTCTTGATAGGACGGAAGGGGAGAACTCCTGCTTCATGTAGAGATCCATCTGATGAAGGACCACATTCAATATTTTAATTTATGATTTGATGATATCAGATGATATGAAATATATGACAATTTCTATGACTGTAGAATAGTAATACTGTGGATATGTAATAAAAGTCGCGGAATTTTTATCCTGCCAGTAGGTTAAGTCCATTTATAATTTCCCCTTTTTTCTATCCGACTGCTAGTGACTCAATATAGAGACATCTTGATCATCCCATCAATCTACCTATATCATTAAAAAAGATTATTTTATTTGTTCATTAGTATGATGGATTGATAATTTAAAACAAAATACAAAAGAAAGTCATCAACATAAGTCTTAATTGTGGCGTGCATCATAAAAGACAGTTTTTTATGGTTTTTGACACTGTATTTTTCAAAGACATCTAATGCTGCTTATGAATAGAATAAAATAAGCAGTTTACTTTTTTTTTGCTGGCACTCAGGCCCTACTCTCACACGGAGAGAGTCAAGGCAATATGGTGGCTGTGAGATGGATGAAACAAATCTTCAGAATATGTTTTCTTTTCAGAAACAAGCCGGTTTCTGCTGTTGCAAACACACTCAGTACAACATGTAGGATCCGAACCTACAATATCACATTGTAAATGGTATATTCAAGCCTACCATGGAAGAACGAAAACATAAATAAATGAACAGAAAAAAACCTTAAATAAAAATAACGATAAAAATTTCAATTATTAATAACTAGATTTAGATGGGTCTTGAAAAAGAAGTTTGGTTTGTTTTTTTTTTAATAAAGAGTGACGAAACGAGCAGGTCATGTGCCTGATGGTAAGCAACATGCCTGCCACATAACAGCACAGTGACATGCAGCTATTGGAACATGAAAATCCAAATCATTACCTAGCATTGCACTGTGCTCGTCACCCAGAGATCTAAGATGTTATGTCTCTAAGCCCTGTAATTTCTCTGGAAACATTGCCCTTCAAACAATAATGCTTGCACATTACTGCTTGGCGGTAGAATAACTGGCAACGGTGTGATACTTCCCGAAGCAGGTTTGTGTCCGGAATGTTCAACATGCCTTGTACTTGCAGTGTGAACAATGCTCAGTTGCATTATTTGGCAGGCCAGATCTATCAATGATTTAGCCAGACATTTTGTATGCATCGACGGGCCCAGTGTATATTGGTCAACTTTTACCGAGTTTGTATGTTTTGTAACATCTTATCTTACCTGCGAACAGCAATAAAGATTATTGTATTTGTATTTGTGAGGCTACATCTACTGGTAGCTTTTGCTGTTTACGTTACTCCAACTTTGTTGCACAAAGACAAACTACATACTGCAATTATGATCAGATAAGATATAAGTACACTGATTCTTATAATGCAGCTATAACTTGCCACAAAATACTGTAAAATATTCACTCTTTGTAATAGCTCATTTAGAGGTAGCTTTTATAAATGCTAGAGGTACAAAGAACTGTGATACCGATAATACAGGTTATTTGCACTTTGTATATAAAGAACAACGTTGTATTATTATTTAGCGGCGTTTTCTCCAGCTATAAACTATGAGATAAGTTAGCGATACCTAGTAATTGCGCTATTTATAGACTTTCCTCCAAATCAGCTGATTGTTTGGTAAACTGGTAAGGTTAGGTTAGATTACTGCTATAAAGTAGATTTATAAACTTACGTTTGTGTTGTTGCTTGGGTTTCTTTGAATATAAAATTTATTCCTACGTCACACAGTCACTACTAGGTATCAAGTTTTTTTCATTTTGTCGCACATCGCACAAAAATATAACCCAAACACTTATGTTTTTGTAATTTTTGTTTCTTTTCTGTGTTCTGTATTTCCTAACTTCTACTCAAATCAAAATCTTTGGAAATGTTCCGTATCTTAACTATTATCCCATTCGTCATGTTTTTTTAACTTTTAGTAGATTAGGTCCTAGCAGCTTTTTATTATCACTTACAGCAAACTTTTGGTCAAATAAATCAGTGGAAACTAGGTATATTTACCAAGTTATTTGAGATATGTACTTATATCTTTTAAATAGCATAGCATATAACGAAAATATCATTCGTTACAACTGCGTTTAGACTGTTTCGGAACTCTAGAGCCGTGGGAATGTTTTGTGTAGATTTTAGATGTAGATTCGGACCCATGGTTCAGAGAGAGCAAAAAGCCAAGCACAGATTAAGTACCTACCACTTTAATCTATGAATTCCTAGCTGTGGTGGTGGTAAGTATTTCGTATTCTTGTGGTGTGCTGGTGCTACCAAGCTACCAACACTTTATCACTACCTATCGTATCGCATGAACGTTAACCTTTTGACGTGACGTCTAATAAATCGTTGAATGCCGACTGCATGCACGAAAGTGTCCCGTTACGCTCATTGTACGCTGGCGCCGCATCTATCAATGCTTTGTTATGATGTTGTCGCGTTAAACTATCGTCCGTAATCCAACCGACTTTACAGACAACCAATTTTTTTTTATAGTAGGTATATAGCGTCAATATAAGCAGGACATTTGCCTGATGGTAAGCAACATGCCTGCCCATAACAACAGTGTCACACAACTACTGGAGTACTGGAACTAAAGATGTCGTCAAAAAAATTCTAAATCTATGACTGGAACATGGAAGAGTCCAAATCATTACTTAGCACTACACTGCGCTCGTCACCCGGATATTTAAGGAGTTTTATATCTTAGCCCAGTAATTGATATGAAAACATTGCCCTTTAAACCGGAACACAATAATGTTTTCACACTACTGCTTGGCGGCAGAATAACTGGCAAACGTGTGATACTTACCCAGGCGGACTCAAAGACACCTACCACTACAGCTCTGTTTTTTTTTAAACTTGTATAGGTTCATACTTGACCGCCATCTCGCCTGATGTTAAACGACGATGCGGTTTACGATGGAACGTGTTCACCTAGAAGTAAGCGATTCACTCTCGATTTGAAGACACAAAGATTGTAACCTTTGGGGAAAACCCACTTTTTATTAACTCACGTATTCCATAGCCTTGACGTTCATATCACAAAAGAGTCAAATCTTTTTGTTCGTGTCTTTGGAACATCAACCATGAAAGGATGTCGCTTTTTCGAGCTACGAGCATGCCAAACAAGATGAGTAGGTAGACTAGCTGAAGGTACATAACACATTTATAGGTACATACTTGTAGCAATGCAACACCATGTAAATTTTTGACGTGACAACGTCTTATAAATTGGTTTGCCGGGTGACACTTCAAGAAACTGTGTTACGCTCCGCTCACGTTATGCGCTCACAACGAGAGCGAGTGAGAGGCACGCGTCTCTTCCACTCGGGCATGGTTAGCCCGCCTAAGAGCGAGAGAGACAGACATAAAAAGTGAAAGGCACGCGTCCCTTCCGTAAAATTATTTTACCACTCAAAGTCGTTGTCACGTAAAACTTTCGCCCGTATACCGACTTTACAGGCAACCAAGTTTTTTTTGAATAACTTCTAGCTAATCATATTTATTTGTGATAGTTTATCTCATTGGTTTTGTAATTTTCTCTGAAAATTATCCTTCAAGACGGAATACCTTAGAACAGGGGTTCCCAAACTTTTGTCTGCTGGTCACTTTGAGAATAAATTATGTTTAGCGCCCCCATTTTGTCACAAACTAAAAACCACAACTTCAAATTAAATTAACTAATTATTGTGAGCTATTCAATTCAATTCATTTATTCATACCATAAATTCATAAGAACACTTGGTAACGTCATTTACAAAAAGGCAAAGAATCTGTGTACATAATATGATAAAATAACAACGTCAAAAAGAATAAAGCAGCTGTAAAGGGGCCTAGTCAATTACATGCAGCTGTAAAAAGGCTTTGTCGAAGACAATATAACAAATAATCAATACACACAGTATACAGATACTACATTAGTACAAACAATGTAACATCAAAAGTCTTAAAATCTATTATTTTACCTTATTACAAGATTCTAATTTCGACACATTTCTCTTCCATACGTAACTATCTTTAACAAAGTCGTCTATATTATAATATGCCTTGCTCAATAGGTAGCTTTTTATTTCATTTTTAAACTTGGTTTCATTGAGGCCTTCCACTTGTACAGGGATTGCATTATAGAAGCGAATACCATTACATTTGAAAGAGTTATTTGTTTTCTGAAGTCTGCACTTAGGAAATACAATTTTGTGTTTATGGTGCGCTTTTGGATTCAGATCAGTTAATTTCTGCAGACGACTTCGATTTTTTCTTACATACATTATACATTCATAAATATACAATGAAGGGACTGTTAATATGTTAATAGTTTTGAACATCTCCCGTACTGATTCTCTAGGTGATAAATTATATAGACCACGGATTGCTCTTTTTGCAATACGAAAACAGAGTTTCTGTCCGCAGCCGAACCCCATAATAAGATCCCGTAGGACATAATACTGTGAAAGTAGCCAAAATAAACAAGCCTAGCTGTTGCAACGTCTGATATTTTTTTAATTTGACGAACTGCGTGGGCAGCTGAACTGAGTCGACCAGCTAGTCTCTCTATGTGAGGACCCCATTGAAGCTTTGAATCTACTGAAATACCCAGAAAACAAGTAGATTGTACAGGTTCGATAAGTTCATCCTTCAGTCTTATATCAAGTTTACCGCACATTACATTGCAGAGTGTGAACTTTATACATTTCGTTTTAGTTGGATTAAGTACTAGATTATTTGCATCAAACCATTTGTACGCAATGTCCAAAAGTACGTTTATTTCAGTGAAATCGTTTATTCCTCTCTTAGTTTTGAATAGAAGTGATGTATCATCGGCGAACATAACTATTTCTATATTTTTATGTTTCTTTATCATAAAAGGTAGATCATTAACGTATATAAGAAACAAGAAAGGTCCAAGTATGGAACCTTGTGGTACACCCATTCTTATAGGCGACTCATTTGATTGCACAGCGTCAACATCGACTATTTGTACACGGTCTTTAAGATATGAAGAAATGAAATTTAGAGCTGGTTTCGAAACCCCATAAAACTGCAGTTTCTTTAAAAGAGTGTCATGATGAACACAGTCGAAAGCTTTTGATAAGTCACAAAATACTCCCAGAACGTCATGATGATCTTCCCAGGCTTTCAATATATAATTAGTTAGTTCAATACCTGCATCGGTAGTGGAACGTCCTTTTGTGAATCCAAATTGGTTACTATGTAATAGATTATTAATATTAAAGTAAGATAAAAGTTGCTGGAGAACAAGTTTCTCGAATATTTTGCTGATGCAAGGCAAAACCGAGATGGGTCTGTAGTTTCCAAGTTCGTTTTTGTCTCCAGATTTAAACAGAGGTATCACTTTACTATATTTCATCATGTCAGGAAATGTACCATTTTTTATACATTCGTTAAATAATTCTGCTAAATATGGGGCAATGTTATTAATAATCCCCTCAAGTACCTTAACAGATAATCCCCATAAGTCCTCTGTATTCTTAACTTTAATATCTTTGAACGTTTTTAGTATTGCAGTGGCAGTAACATGATGAAATTCAAATGTAGATGAAGGACAATCAACATTTTCTGTCAACAATTTTTCTGTATATTAGCGGAGATTAAACATTCATTATAAACTAGACTTTAAACATAACCTACAATAGTTAACTTGAGACCCGAGTCACCGTAACCCAGTAGGTACTACACAACGGACTCCAAGCCTCTACACAACGCCATTTTTTTCTGGGTCTCCTACCGCCTCCTTTAGGTCTCCAGCGTCCACGAGGGGGCGTAATCGCCCACTTTGGGAAAGGCTGCCTTATAACATAATAATATGGGAAGATTTGTCATTTCTCCAGCTAGTGATACTTTTCTTTGTCTTCTTTGGATACGACTTCCGACGTATTTTATTCGTCTCTTTTGGACAAACTATATGATCTAGTATAATTCATAATAAATTAATTACTACACACATTTTTTTAACACGCTACCCAATATCAAGGACCAAATAAAAACAAAACAAATTATGTACAAAGTTTGATTCAATTTATTAATGCTACTTATGAAATAATTAACATTGAACATAAAAAATCTATTATAAATAAATGCTCCGGTCACCAAAACATCAGTATACAAATAAGTAAAGGTACTTATTTGCAAACTAAAAACACATTTATACGTACTTAATTACTAAATACCATAACCAAAAAAAAAATGGCAGCTATAGGAACTGCCGACAGAAATGAAAACTTATAACTTAGAATTTGATAGCTTACTTCGGAAACTACGCGAGTGAAACCGGAGGGCGTGGCCTGCCCATCTAGAAATGCGTCAACATTTCCCATTGGCTGACGTATTTCTAGATGACCATGCCATGCAGGCGCGGTCCCAGCCTCGAATTTTGGAGGGGGTCACCAGTACGCAGCCTCAGGTTTTGGGGGGGGGTCATGTCCCCTGTGACCCCCCCCCCCCTCGGACCGCGCATGATGCCATGATGACCAGGCCGCGCCCTTTCAGCATTTCCCATTGGCTGACGCATTTCTAGATGGCCAATGGCCATGGTCCCGAGTTTACCCGAAGATTTCTTATCATACGCGAGCGTGACGCTAGAATTCAATTCACAGCCCACGAAAAATTTGTCTGTGGCGCGCCAAAAAAAGGTTTTCACTTCAAAAAGTGTGCGTGTGCTTATGTCCATCTATCCATGCCGATTTCGGCAACGGCGACCACAGTTTCTGTTAAATGTTGACAAACACACTTAGGTTTGTCTACGCTCGTGCGCTTTCATGTAGCTATGGTACCCTATTTTAGCTTTAAACGTTCGCAAACATAGACAACACGTCAACATTCCATTTACGTAATTGTATACTATACTAGCTGTACCCTGCCACGCTTCGCTGTGGCACATTGTGATGCAAAAAATAGATAAAAACAATCCTTGATGCGGATTATATATCACTGTAAAATTTTACCTCGATCGGTGCAGAACTTTTTGAGTTTTTGAAGCGTACACAAACCAACATAACATTTTTATATATAGAGATTTGCAGGTGGTCTATCTTTAAGCTGGTCTCGTTTAAAGTCAAGTTCGCGTCTTCTGTCATCTTCAAAAGAGTAAATACTATTTTGTATTAAATTACGCCACTCCAAACGATTTTGTGCCAGTACTTCCCAAAATGAGGGATCAATGTTATATCTTTTCATGTGCCTCTTCTGAACATCCTTGTACCTCAGAAGCTGGCTACCGCTCTTCCTCTTACCGTCAGGTCCTCTGGTCAGGACGGTGCTTATGTACCTACGCGAGATTTTAACACTTCTCTTTACTCTGTGGTTAGAGTTAGACTTAGCGCCGCCGCACACGGGCCACCGACCACAGACACAAAACGCCACCATAGACCTACTCGTATCTCCTACGGTTTCCATTAATTTTCTATGAACTGCTTTCATCTATACTAATATTATAAAGCTGAAGAGTTTGTTTGTTTGAACGCTAAGCTCTCGGGAAGTACTGCTCCGAATTGGAAGATTATTTTTCTATTGGATAGTCCATTTATCGAGGAAGGCTATAGGCTATAGAACATAACGCTACTATTAATAGAAGCGGAGCATGAATCAAGAATGTAACAAAATCGGGAAAAAATATTTTTTTTATATTATAATTTCGTTTTTGAGAGTTTTCGTACGTTTCGTGCTTTGACATGTCACATGACAGCATGTGTCTAAGATTGCGTCATTGAATATCACAGATTAAAATCCTCTTGAATATAAACCTTTGTTAATCAAATTTGTTTCTAAATCTGAGTTGGTACGACCAATTTCCGACAGGTGGGGTAGCAGGTAGCTGAAGAGGTCTGTTGTTTGAAAGCGATATTCTCAGGAATGACTGAACCGATTTCAGTCATTCTTTCACCGCTGTATATGTACGGGATCCTGATGAGTGCTATATAATGTACCACGGGCGACGCCGGGGAGGACATCTAGTTACATATATTATGGGAATCATGACCTCGATCCTAAAAAAAATCTTACAATTTCTCTTAGTACAGCTCGACTCGTCTCGGAGGTAGGACGTGTTTCTGCTTTTGTTATCACAAATAAAATATTTTAAGTAACATAAAAAATAATTGGTTCAGATTTCTACGAAAAACTACGGTCAGTCTGAAATGATCGCCCAATATTTCGGCACAATGTTATGTATCAATTTCAGAGGTAATTAGTTGGTACATGTGATTGATATTTGTTCTTTGACCGACTTCGAAAAAAGCGAAAATATACTTTTAACGTGACAACGTCTAATAAATCGATGAACGCCGCGCCGGAATGAATGAAAGTGTCCCGTTATGCCCTGTTACGCTCGTTGTCCCGTTACGCTCATTGTACGCATACGCCGCATCTTACACATCGCACGTTAGACTATTGTCCGTAAACCAACCGACTTTACAGACAACCATTTTTTTTTATTTATAATTTAGCCTTAACATCAGAACCAATTAAGAACTGTCCCACAGTAGCAGCAGCTTTCTCTGGACTCTGCATTTGAAAATCGTGACTACCCTCAATTCTCAAAACCTTACAATTCCTGTTAGTATAGCTCGACTCGTCTTGAAGGAAGGACGTGTTTCTAAATTTCTTATTCTTCATAGATTCCGTTGATACGACGTGTAGCGTCGGGGTTTTCATGTTTAGGAATATGGACCTTATGTAATCTGACGATAGAGGCGGTGGCGGGATGACGGTGTGACGCAGGTCTAGTACGTTTCTGAAATGGAAAAAAAAATACACAGATCACTACATTGGAAGAGAGATGGTTGCAGGGAGACTTGATCGAAACATTTAAAATACTGAATGGATTTTATAATCTCCCTCGCATAAGGAACCTGTACAGATTAAAGGAGCATAAGAGAGACAGTCGGCGTCATAAGTCCCAATTGTCCCACGCGCCATCACTGACGAACACTGCACATCACATCCTCAGCAACAGAGTGGTTTACAACTGGAACAGGTTGCCTGAGGATGTTATTTCGGCAAAGTTGTTAAACTCTTTTAAGAACAAACTTGACAAATGGATAGTAAAAGACAAAATCATTTTAACAGACAATTACCTATAATTTCTTATTTCAACACTAAGATATTTAATATTTAATAGGCATATCAGCTAAAGCTGCTCGCCTATTAATGAATAAATAAATAAATAAAAATATACAAATTTTACATTATGTATCGGTAGGACTCTTTCAGATTCCGCTTGGGGGAAGAACCCCACTTTTGCGTGTAATTATACCACAAATCAGCAATGTTTAAAATGTTTCAAGGGCTTTTGTTCTCTACAGAAATTATTACGGTACATCTTATATCTCAGTGTGACGAGCGCAGTGCGGCACTAGATATTGGACTCTTCGAGTAAAATTAGGCAATGAGTCAAGCAGAAATGTGCAAACAGGTTCTCTGTCTTTTCGCCAAAAATTGTTTGGCCGATTGCTATGCCAACCAACAGTTGACCTATTTTTCACTCTGACAACTAACGATTGTCAAATTGTTGTATGACGTTTTATTTGTTAGAATTATTGTTAAGAGGACTATTGGAACGAAGTTCCTTAACGCGCTTTATGAAAGGGAGGTAGACGGAAAAAAAACTCACGAAAAGTTGTGACGACAAATTTTGCTATAGTTCAGTCAAAAGAAAACGATAACAAATTTCGCTATTCTACATAGTTATCAAATGTCTCGGGCGGGACAGGGCTGCCTTCGAATTCAAGGCACCCCAAGGCTTCTATTTTTGTTTTTTTTTTCTGTGAAAAAAAACATCACTGGGAGCCCTTTGTCAACGCATTTAATTCGTATCTAAGTAGGTACATTTTCTAACAAAAACACGAAAATAAAATCCTAGAGGCAATTTCTCTGCACAAACTGTTGTACATAGGAACTTCGTTCCATCCGGGTGTCCCTGGACACCTCTCAAGTTTTTTATATGTCCAGCAGTGGGACAATTTAGGCTAGTAATAATCTTATACCTTTAAACGAGCAGTTCTTGTAGGTATATATATATATAGAATCTGAATCTCGGAAACGGCTCGAACGATTTTCATGAAATTATGTACCTATACATGGGGTTTCGGGGACGATAAATCGATCTGGCTAGGTTTTATTGAAAAAAAAAAATTGGTTGCCTGTAAAGTCGGTATACGGGCGAAAGTTTTACGTGACAACGACTTTGAGTGGTAAAATAATTTTACGGAAGGGACGCGTGCCTTTCACTTTTTATGTCTGTCTCTCTCTCGCTCTTAGGCGGGCTAACCATGCCCGAGTGGAAGGGACGCGTGCCTCTCACTCGCTCTCGTTGTGAGCGCATAACGTGAGCGGAGCGTAACGCAGTTTCTTGAAGTGTCGCCCGGCAAACCAATTTATAAGACGTTGTCACGTCAAAAAACGATATTTTATGCTCGTTTTTAGACATTGAAAAACTGTTACATAAACATTAGAATGCGACGGTAAATTTCGCGACGTCGCGCGACAGTGTATTAGCTCAGTCGCGAAGTTGTGCGGTCATAATATGGTAGATCCGGGTTCGAATCCAGCCGGCCGCCTTTCTTTTTCAAGTTCGTTTTTTTTTTTGAGAAAATCTGTATGGATATAAGTAAAAGCTCGGTCACCCAGGTACTAATAACTACTATACATGGATGATGAGGGAATTTAAACGAGTTTAAACATTTGTACTTTAAAATACTATTTTGGCTACATTCGGTGGTCTCACTGACCTGACGTATCCGTCGCTGGTTCGCTCCGTGGCTCGGTCCACTATATGCGATGCTACATCCTCGCTCACACCACGCGTTCTCATCACCTTACCGATAGCCTGAAAATTGAAATTTCACGTCATTGAAATAAAATAAAGTAAAAAGTTGGTAGTCGGTCGGTTCGTAAAGTCGGTTGGTTTACAGACGATAGTTTAACGCGACAACGTCATAACAAAACATTGGTAGATGCGGTGCAAGCGTACAATGAGTGTAACGGGACATAACGGGACAATCTTTCGTGCATCCAGCCGCCGTTCATCGGTTTATTAGACGTTGTCACATGAAAAGAAAAACATGGTGGTCGAATTGATAACCTTCTCCTTTTTTGGCAGTCTGTTAAAAATGAATAAATACGTAAATGACAAGTGAGAGTCAGTTTTCATACCTCTGTCCGCGAGCATTTCTCTCCCTTCTCCCGCGGCTTGTTGTACAGTCGGTAGTTCTTGTAAAACTCCGTGAAGTACGCGTGGTACCTACAAATGCAGTACCTAATTATTTACCTATGAACAAGAACAAAATTAAAAATGTTGACTAACCCCCGACTACCTCAGATTTGTTATCTTTACAACATTCTACTAGTCAAACCCTTTCATTTGATACCCATATCGAGGTAGTTGTGAAAAAGAAATGTATTTCGCCATTTTGTAGTAGCGGCCATCTTGGATTTGAAATTTGTCATAGTGCATAGTATTCTACTAGTCAAGCCCTTTCATTTGATACCCATATTGAGGTAGGTTGTGAAGAAATATTTTGTCCGCCATTTTGTGGAGGCGGCCATTTTGAATCGGTATTAACCAAACATAGCTAAGAACATCCGCACGGATATTAACCTTCAAATAAAAAAAACCGCATCGAAATAGGCTCATCCGTTTGAGCTCTACGGTGCCACAGACAGACAGACAGACAGACAGACATCGACGTCAAACTTATAACACCCCTTTTTTTGGTCGGGGGTTAATAAGAACAAAATTAAAATAAAAGTGGTGAAGTGCGAGTCGGACTCGCCCATGAAGGCTTCCGTAGCAGCAAGTAACATAATATAAAAGCCATTTGGCTACGGAACCCTAAAAAATGGCTGTAAATTTGGTATACGGACGATAGTTTAACGTGACAACATCATTGCAAAACTTTGATGAAATGATTGCATGAATCTGGTGGAAAAACAAAAACAAAATTAAAAAATTTCATTTACCCCCGACTACCTCGGGTTTGTAATCTATACAACATTCTACTAGTCAAGCCCTTTCATTCGATACCCATATTGAGGGGGTAGTGAATAAAGAAATGTATTTCGCCATTTTGTGGTGGCGCCCATCTTGGATTTGAAATTTCTCATAGTGCAAAGTATTCTACAAGTTAAGCTCTTTCGTTTGATACCCATATTGTGACAAAAAATAATGAAATTCGCCATTTTGTGGTGGCGGCCATCTTGGCTTTGACATTTGTAATAGTGTATGGCTTTATGGTATTCTACTAATCAAGCCCTTTCATTTGATACCAATATAGAGGGAGGTTGTCAAACAATATTTTATCCGCCATTTTGTGGTGACCGCCATCTTGAATCAATATTAACCAAACATAGCTAAGAACCACCGCACGGAAAACAACCTTCAAATAAAAAACCCGCATCGAAATCGGCCCATCCGTTTGAGCTCTACGCTACGGTGTAACAGATAGACATCGACGTCAAACTTTTGACACCCTTTTTTGGTCGAGGATTAAAAAGCCTTTTTACAGCTGCTCCTAAATGACAAGGCCCCTTTACAGCTGATATTTTTTTATACTTGAACGCTCCCTAACTTAGTAATACTAACTTAGTAACCTGTAGTTGAATACTGACCAATCTCCGAAAGCCCCCGGTTCCACCGCCATCAAATTGATCGGATCCAGCTCAATCAGCCTGGAGATCTTGCCGGGTATCGAATGGTTATACAGCATACCTGGAATAAATAACACTTTCATAAATCTTCTATGCTTTTTAACACGCTTTTATTAGGTCGACCTTTATCTTATCTTACACCTTTAAACGAGCAATTCTTGTAGGTATATATACATACAATATGTATGTTTATATAGAATCTGAATCTCTGAAACAACTCGAATGATTTTCATGAAATTATATATACAGGGGGTTTCAGAGACGATAAATCGATCTAGCCAGGTTTTATTTAAAAAAAAACGCCGTTTTATGCGCGTCTTTAGACAATGAAAAACTGTTACATAAAGATTAGAAAGCGACGGTAAATTTCGCGACGTCGCGCGACAGTACCTATATTAGATCAGTCGAAGATAGAAGTGAAAGCTTAGAACTCAGAATTTCACTCACTTGTAAACTAGACGGGTGAATCCGGAGAGTTCTGCTGGTCTAGAATAAATCTTCAATTTATCATTGTCGTCTAAATAAGTCTTCTAAGCTAGTCTTCTTTTAGACTAGATAGCCATGCTTCTAACCATGGCCATCTAGAAATGGGAAATGCTGACACATTTCTAGATGGCCAATGGGCAAGTTTCACTTTTACCGTGGTTTCATAAAAAAACAATTCAACTGACCTAGTAGCTTAGTTGGTAGTAGCTCTGCCTGCGAAGCCGAGGGTCGTGGGTTCGATCCCCACCCAGTGCAAATATTTGTGTGATGAATTTAAATGTTTGCACTGTGTCTGGGTGTTTCTATGTATAATAAGTATGTATTTAAAAACTATATAAGTATTATATCAACTATCTGGCTGCCATCACACAAGCTTTGCTTAGTTTGGGGTCAGATGGTGTTGTGTGTGAATTGGCCACCAATATTTATTTATTTTATTTCATTTTAGTTCTTTACACTTGTTAAAATCAGAGGTTTGACAAAAACTCATCAACTTACCCAAAATCCCTCCCAGTCCGTGGCCGACGTAAGCGAACGCGTCCCACCGGAAGTGCTTGGCGACGGCGTCGATAACGGAAATGAGGTCATACGTCGTCAGCATGAGGCCGGGGGGGAAGCGGTCCGACCTACCCACTCCGGGTAGCTCGATCGCTGCAAAGAGAATTTAAGATATTTCATTATGGAGTGAATAGTTCTTTTGGCGCGCCACAGTTTTTTTTTTTTTTTAACTTTAATAGGTTTACACTTGACCGCGCCATCTCGCCTGATGTTATGCGACGATGCGGTCTACGATGGAGCGTGTTTACCTAGAAGAAACCGATTCACTCTCGATTTGAAGACACCAAGATTATAACTATCGGGAAAAACCCACTCAGGCAACTCATTCCACAGCCTAGACGTTCTTATCACAAACGTAGAGTCAAACCTCTTTGTCCGTGTCTTTGGAATATCCACCATGAAACGGTGCCGCTTCTTCGAGTTACGAGAAGTACGATAGTAAAAAGGGCAAGGTGGTATAAGATCATGCAGATCAGCTGCACACTCTCCGAAGTGTATCCGATAAAAAACCGATAAGCTAGCAATTTTGCGGCGATGTTCAAGACTTTGAAGTCTTTTACGCACTAGAATGTCTTTGCCTATGAGTCTTTTGGCACGCCTCTCGATCGATTCCAGAGCCTCAAGCTGATACTTAGCCGATCCATCCCAAAGGTGCGAACAATACTCCATACAGGAGCGAATCTGTGCTTTGTATAACAAAAGCAATTGTTCAGATTTGAGAGGACACCTAGTTTTTTAGCAGCTAATTTTGCCTTGGACACGATATACGAGCCAAAGTTGAGCGTAGAAGTCAAGGTAACGCCCAAAAGCTTTTTAGTGGGCTGTGAATTAAATTCTAGCGTCACGCTCAGGAACGATAAGATGTGATCTCGGGATTGGCCATCTAGAAATGAGAAATGCTGACGCATTTCTAGATGCCCGTGCTCACGACCACGTCCTCCGGTGTCACCCGCGCAGTTTCCAAAGTAAGCTATCAAAATTCTGAGTTATAAGTTTTCACTTCTATCGGCACTTCCTAGCACTGCAAATTTTTTTAAAGTTAAAACTTTTTTTTGCGCGCATAGACAGATTTTTCATGTGCTGTGAATTGAATTTTAGCATCACGCTCAGGTATGATAATATTTTTTTCTATCACACTGCTCGAAAGAGCGACATCATTTCATTGTTGATGATCCAAAGACTCGAACAAAGACGTTTAACTCTGCTTTTGAGACAAGAACGTATAGGATGTGTAATCAAGGGCAGATCCAGGGGGGGGTGTCATTGGGGTCATAATCCCCTGGGCTGGGTCCAAACCATAGTTAAACTACTAATTAAAACGCATGTCTGCACTTATCGCGCGGTCTTTTGACTTGACCATGAGTATGTGACAAAATTATTATTCTACCAGTTATTCTACTACCAAGTAGTAATGTGCAAACATTACTGTGTTCCGGTTTGAAGGGCAATGTTTCCAGAGAAATTATAGGGCTTATTTTAGATCTCCGGGTGCAGTGCTAGGTAATGATTTGGACTCTTCACGTTCTAATAGCTGCGTGCCACTGTACTGTTATGTGGCAGGCATGTTGCTAACTATCCAGGCACACGTCCTGCTCGTCTCGTAACTATTTACTACAAAAAAAATTGGTTGCCTGTAAAGTCGGTATACGGGCGAAAGTTTTACGTGACAACGACTTTGAGTGGTAAAATAATTTTACGGAAGGGACGCGTGCCTTTCACTTTTTATGTCTGTCTCTCTCGCTCTTAGGCGGGCTAACCATGCCCGAGTGGAAGGGACGCGTGCCTCTCACTCGCTCTCGTTGTGAGCGCATAACGTGAGCGGAGCGTAACGCAGTTTCTTGAAGTGTCACCCGGCAAACCAATTTATAAGACGTTGTCACGTCAAAACTTGCAAAGCGTGGTAATTCGCCAGAGGGACTCTGAAGAGCCCTACCACTACTCAACTACACATACCGATATAGTAGAACTTGGTGGGCAGGAGACGAACCAGCGGTGCGAGGGTCGCGGCGTTGTCTCCCACATCAGGCACGAGGAGCACCGGGGGGTCCAGGCAGCTGCCCCATGCCACCACTGGAAACACAAAAAACACATCACTGATCTAGTAGTTAATGGAGTGAAAACTTATTTTGGGGCTTTCTTTTAAGCTATAGCATAGCTTTTATAGCGGGCCTGGGGACCGAATTTTAGTGATCGTGTATCTCTTTCTTATGCTCACAAGAAAGAGGGATGGAAGACCGTAACGCCATCCTCCCCACTCAGTCATTCGACTTTGAATCTTATTTGTATTAGCTTTACAGACTAAATGCTCTTAGCTGTCGAAGAATGACTAGATTGTATACTTCTTTGCATTTTTTTTATGGTAAACAAATGTTAGTCTTCAAAATAAAAGCAATTCCGAAAAATTGCTTATGTTGATAAAAATGCATGCAACATGCAATAGCTTTACCGCGGCAGTCCCCGAGTGCCACACTTCTTTTTTTAGGGTTCCGTAGCCAAATGGCACACTACAGGATCCTTATAGATTCGTCATGTCTGTCTGTCTGTCCGTCCGTATGTCACAGCCACTTTTCTCCGAAACTAGAAGAATGTAAAGTAACAACGAACTACAAGAACTTTTATATTATGTTAGTTGCTGATACGGAAGTCTTCATTAGCGAGTCTGACTCGCACTTGACCACTTTTATTTATGATAAGAGACCTTCGGGTAAATTCGGGAACATGGCCATGGGTCATCTAGAAATGTGTCAGTATTTCCCATTGGCCATCTAGAAACGCGTTAGCATTTTCTATTGAAAGATCTTAAAGATGACGTCATGTGTACAGTCTCACAATTTTATTTAGCAAAAAGTATAAACATGTACCGAACACGCCAACTATAATATCTGAACTACCAGACTGACGATGATGTAATTTTCGCAAAAACTGATAAAAAATGCGTTCTTTTCAATAAAATGGGGTTTAACCGAATAAACCTTTCAATTCTCATGAATAATAGGATAGGAATCAGACTTACTACCAACTAAGTCAGTAGGCCAGTCAAATAAACAAACAATAACTTATCAAGAGGTGAGTAACTTGACCTAATTATTCATTAAAGTATATTAAACATTAAAAATATTTTGTTAAAATTTTATGACACCTATTAATTTGATAAAATATGTAATGAAATAACTTATCTCAGTCAAGTAAACTAACTCAACTCACGGGTTGGACTACAGAGTAAAATGAGCAAACAGACAGACAGAAATTTATCTGTTCTAATAAAAAAACATAACATAAGAAAATAAGGTTAAGATTCAAAATATTAATTACCAGCTGTACCCTGCCACACTTCGCTGTGGCACATTGTGATGCAGAAATTAGATAAAAACAATCCTTGATGCAGATTACATTTCATTCTAAAATTTCAGCTTGATTGGTGCAGAACTTTTTCAGTTTTTGAAGCGTACACAAACCATCATAACATTATTATACATTGAGACTAGCGGTCCGCCCAGGCTTCACCCACGTTACAATAAAGTATAGCCTATATCCAATGATCACAAACTTAACCGATGATGAAAGGATTTTTGAAATTGGTCCAGTAGTTCCTGAGATTTGCGCATTCAAATAAATAAACTCTTCAGCTTTATAATTTTAGTATGAATTCAATGATTAAGCAATAGTTTGGCTCATGAAGGGAAACTAGTTTTACGGTGCTATATTATGTAAAGTCTTATCATACAAGTTTTTAACATCATCTTTTACTAGTAAGTAGCGGACTCCTGGGAGAGTCCATTTAGGGACAAACACCTCCGAGAAGTAAAATATACGTTAGTGTGTTCCGAATAGGAGGGCAATGTCAGAATAATTGAAGGTAATGCAAAAAAAAAATGTTTTATAAGTGTCTCTGGGTGAAGCTCCCAGTGTGGTGCTAGGCTATGATTCGGACTCTTCATATCCAAACAGTTGAGTAGCACTGAGCTTTCATGGGTAAATATTTCGTATCTTATTTGTCTAGCTGGTCACATTTCCCTATATTCTAAAAAAACTCCGATGTCGATCAATAACATAATGCATCAAAATCAGCTCAGACTTTTGACATAGGTACCTACCTACATGATGCAAAAAACAAACACTTCTTTTTACGTCCATGGGTAAATAATGCGGTATTGGCAACACATTCTATTCGATATCTTGATACATACATATATTAACTAGACTTGCGTGACGTTAGCGAATAATTATCTCTGTTGTCACCTATCAGGTTTATCATAAACGAAGCATTCCGAGCAAAGGTCATTTTTTACGACGAAATTGTATTATTTAAACAAAAACTGTAATGTAATAAAACACTTACCGCTTAATCGGCCCCAGGGAACCTGGATATACCATTCATTCTCTGATAAATACATTTTATTTATACGGAAGTGAAATTTTAACTTTGGACGAGTTACATACAAGACTAACCTACACCACTAACGAAAGTAGGTAAGCGTTACTTTGTTATTTTGCCGATAAATAGTAATAAATTTTTACAATATAGTTGTTTAATTCATTTATAACACTATAAACTTGTCTTTTTCAGCAAAATATAAAATTTGTGATTGTAAATAAACGAATAGTGTTGGGGCGAATGTCCACTTGTCCACGACAAACGTCAAACTCAATTCGAATCAAGTCGACTCTAAGGCAATCGAACTTGTATCATAACAAGTTTTTGATAATTTCAAAGATAACAGCTACCTAATTCTTTATAATAAAGATATTAGGAATCTGGTCACAATACAAAGTTTCAATCAAAGTCCACTAGCTTAATATATAACAGTTTAGTAATAAATAAGAATTTATAATAAGAGAATGCATCAAAGAGTACTAACAGCTTAACAAAAAAGAAAGTGTCGCAAATAACAATAATAGTTAAAAATGAATGCAAATACATTTGAATAATAAATACTTGAAACAGTTATTTCCGTTTTGTTGATCAAGGCTGATAGAATACATGATTATCTTCTCTTCCAAATATAAAAATGTTATGTTGGTTTGTGTACGCTTCAAAAACTCAAAAATTTCTGCACTGATCGAGCTGAAATTTTACAATGAAATATAATCCGCATCAAGGATTATTTTTATCTAATTTTTGCATCACTATGTGCCACAGCGAAACGTGGCAGGGTACAGCTAGTACTTATATAAAAATGCTATCTTGGTTTGTGTACGCTTCAACAAGAACAAAATTAAAAATTTTCATTAACCCCCGACTACCTTAGATTTGTTATCTGTACAACATTCTACTAGTCAAGCCCTTTCATTTGATACCCATATTAAGGAAGTTGTGAATAAAGAAATGTAATTCGCCATTTTGTGGTAGCGGCCATCTTGGATTTGAAATTTGTCATAGTGCAAAGTATTCTACTAGTCAAGCCCTTTCGTTTGATACCCATATTGCGGTAGTAGTGAAAAAAAATAATAATTCGCCATTTTGTGGTGGCAGCCATCTTGGATTTGAAATTTGTTATAGCGTATAGTACTCTGCTAGTCAAGCCCTTTCATTTAGTACCCATATTGAGGTAGGTTGTGAAGAAATATTTTGTCCGCCATTTTGTGGAGGCGGCCATTTTGAATCGATATTAACCAAACATAGCTAAGAACTCCCGCATGGATATTAATTTTCAAATAAAAAAAACCGCATTGAAATCGACCCATCCGTTTGAGCTCTACGGTGCCACAGACAGACACACACACAGACAGACAGACAGACAGACAGACAGACAGACAGACAGACAGACAGACAGACAGACAGACAGACAGATAGACAGACAGACAGACATCGACGTCAAACTTATAACACCCCTTTTTTTGGTCGGGGGTTAAAAACTCAAAAAGTTCTGCACCGATCGAGCTGAAATTTTAGAATGATATATAATCCGCATCAAGGATTGTTTTTATCTAATTTTTGCATCAGTCAAATATGTGCCACAGCGAAGCGTAGCAGGGTACAGCTAGTAACTAATAAAACATTACATTACAACGTTTTATGTTTTAGAGTTAAATTATGAATTGTCGAAAATAGTTCCATTTCAAAACGTTTCACAAAGTCATGCGAAACACTTACTAAATCCGAGTAGAACTGACAATATTCCATTTCTGTCTGTATCAAGGCAATGCGTTGAAACAAGTAGGGGCCAAATTGATTTTTTATCAATAGTAAATTCCCAGCTTCTTGTGATTATGACTGCAGTGACAGTGATAAAGCTCTATACGTGTAATGTTTTCAACAGTAATAATGTGCTCGAACTCGTGGACTTGATCCCAGATGACCTTCCTCGTCCTGCTTCTTTTTCCATCCTACTCCCACTAGTCAATTCTCCCTTTATTTATGTAGTTTATAAATTTATGAATATCAATAACATTAAGTTATGATTATATTTTACTAGCGGCCCATACCGGCTTCGTTCGGATAATCACCTAGATACCAACTGGAGCGCCATCTGCCGGGATGATTTGTGAATCTAAACCATTCTGGGCCCTACCCAAACGTATACAAAAAAAAAATGATTCAAATCGGTCGAGCCGTTGAGGAGGAGTTTACTTACAACGAAAAATGGCATTGATTTATATATAATCATCTATCTATCTATCTATCTATCTATCTATCTATATCTGTGTTGCGACGTCATGTTTGTGTTTGTCCCTTTCAGTAGTTATAGACTAACAACCATTATAAGTACCTTCGCTGCGCCTTCACCGATCAAACTAGAAAAGAGTACATCAGCAACCACCTACAAGACACTGGCGAAATTGCGGTCACGCCGCATACAGAAGCCAAAGATAAAAGTTGAAGTTGATGTGCTCGAACGAAGAAGTTTGGCTTTACTTTTGTGATAAGAACGTTTAGGCTGTAAAATGAATTGCCTAAAGGTTCTTTCCGATGGTTGCTTACTTAAATCGAATATTTTTCCAAAATTTTTTAGTTAAATATCTACAATGCGCAAAAAGTTTCACTTTTGCGGTGGTTTCATAACAAAATGTTTATTTTCTTTAATACCCATCAAAATTGTAAGCACAGTGATACAGCAGTGAAGAGTAGCTGACTGTATCTCTTTCGCTCAGGTACACTCGGCGGTCCCAAGTTCAACCAATCGAGCTTTTCACCATACTGCTTGACGGATGAGCTTCATTTACACCCCACGGCAAAATATGTGTGCGGTGCGCCAAATTAAGTTTTCACTTCAACAAGAACAAAATTAAACATTTTGTTTTACCGCCGACTACCTCGGCTTTGTAATCTATACAACATTCTACTAGTCAAACCCTTTTATTTGAAACCTATATTGAGGAAGTTGTGCAAAAAAAAAAATGTATTTCGCAATTTTGTGGTAGCGGGCATATTGGATTTGAAATTTGTCATAGTGCATCATATTCTACTAGTCAAGCCGTTTCATTTGATACCCATATTGAGGTAGTAGTGTATTAGTATTAGTGGTAGTATTTTAATGTAATTCGCCATTTTGTGGTGGTCGCCACCTTGGATTTAAAATTTGCTATAGTGTAAAATATACTATTTAAAAAGTCAAGTCCTTTAACTTGATAAGAAATATTTTGGCCGCCATTGTGTGGAGGCGGCCATCTTGAACCGATATTAACCAAACATAGCTAAGAACATCCGCACATTCAAACAAAAAAACCGCATCGAAATCGGTCCTTCGACATCGACGTCAAACTTATAACACCCCGTTTTTGGTCGGGGGTTAAAAATAAAAGTTGAAGATTCGTGAAACTTTAAAAGTTCTAAAAACAAACACGGTCAGCATACCTATACAGAATACATAAAGATCGGTTCGTTGATACGCCATGACATGCGCGGTCCGAGGAAGGGGGGGTCACGGGGCACATGACCCCCCAAAATCGTATACGTCGAACAAAAAATCTAAGAAAATTAAAGATATCTAATAGTACTTAGACTATTTTTTATCGCGGGAAAACAACTAGAACGGGAACTACGAGGTAAAACCTTGGGGGACTACTAGTAAAGTATTTTTTTGCTCGATTTATTGTATTTCTACTTGTGACCCCCCCCCAAAACCTGAGGCTGCGTACTGGTGACCCCCTCCAAAATTCGAGGCTGGGACCGCGCCTGCGCCATGAAGCCATCACATAAAGTCGATTCAGATGTGACATCACTAGAAATCACTTGAATAGGTTTTGGTTATTTCTTGTTTGTTACTTTTCCCAATAGATGGCGCAGAAAGCTAAAATTATTTGAGTTAATATTTCAGAGTTCAACAATCTACAAATGAAATCCATACGAAAAATAGAAAAGGAAATTATTATCAAAGCCCCATGGGGAAAAATCGCAGGTAAGAATTTAAAATTATAACGCAACCAATATTTTTGTGAAGGGGAAAAAAGCTTGCTTTTCATCATGTTTGACAGATTTCGCTTGCAAAAATGTAAAGAAGTATTCTTTGTATAGGTAAACCGTGTGATTGTATTGCGATGCTCGCTATTAGTCAGTTCGTTTCAGTTCGTTTAGTCAGCACTTGAGGCAACTATTTAACCAACTTAAAAAAAGGAGGAGCAGGAGGAGGAAAAATCATCATCAAAGTCACAATTGAGATAACTGGCAGAGCTATCGCATTAATCGCATACATACCTACAAAAAACATATTTATATTAGTGACCTATAGTAAATGTAGTACCTATTGTTTTTCTATAATTTTTGTGCTACTCGGTAGTCCCATCTCCTACAGTTAGGGTTTTCAGCCGACTTCGAAAAAGAAAGAAATTCTCAATTTTACTGTGTTTTTCGATATAAACCAATGGATGTGCCCTGAGCGCCTTGAAATTTGTAATAAACTGCGTCTCTGTGTGTAGCTTAAGTGGCTTACACACAACCAATCTACTTGACCCCTAGATTCTCGAGTGGCGAGCTATGCTGTGGTTCTATTTATTTTGGTTGTTGACAACGAATAGTGATACGTAAAAACGTCCGTCGGTCACAGCTTCCTGCAACCGTCTAGAACAGAAAGAGTTAGCTCACTCTTCCCAACGATGACATAATTCCATGCCACTGAAGTTTGGGAGGGCACATCTAGTGGTTTATATCGATGTATTTTTAACTAAAACTATTTTGTTTAAATTCAGCGCTAGCTTGGGGCCGCTCGTCGGATCCGCCCGTTCTGTTATGTCACGGCAAGCTAGACGCGTGCTCCGGATTCCGCCCGCTCGTGTCTCTACTGCCAGACTGTTTTTACTACGTCAGTATAGATCTGCCCGGGAACGGACGGTCCGATCATTTGCCAAAGGGGGATCCGGTACGTAACTAGATAAATAAATAACTTTAATTTAAAATATTTCAGAATGTTTCTGGCCTCTCAGAATTAGGGCGCAGGCTCAGGGAGAATTCGGATGACTCCTGCTCCGGCGCGTTCGTGGAGCAAAGGTTCGCCATTGCCATTCAGCGTGGGAATGCGCCGAGCACCATGGGCACTTTTGCGCCGGGAGCAATTACTTAGGGATGGGTTATTCGGAGATTAGATTTTCTTTTCTTTTCCATTTTATTTAAAAGTAGATGTCCGCCCCGGCTTCGCCCGTAGAACATATATAGCACTCATCGAGATCCCGCACATATCCTACGGTGAAAAAATTTTAGAAATCGGTTCAGTCATTCCTGAGAATTTCGCTTTCAAACAAGCTACCTCTTCAGCTACCTGCTACGCCACCTGTCGGAAATTGGTCGTACCAACTCAGAGATTAGCAAAAAGGTTTTATGTTCAAGAGGTATGTAATCTGTGATATTCAATGACGCAATCTTAGACACATGCTGTCATGTGTCAAATTGACATATCAAAGCACGAAACGTACGAAAACTCTCAAAAAGGAATATTTTTTTCCCGATTTTGTTACATTCTTGATTCATGCTCCGCTTCTGTTAATAGTAGCGTTATTTTCTATAGTCTATAGCCTTCCTCGATAAATGGACTATCCAATAGAAAAAGAATCTTTCAATTCGGACCAGTACTTCCCGAGATCCTAGCGTTCAAACAAACAAACAAACTCTTCAGCTTTATAATATTAGTATAGATATGCTATCTCCTTAGTTAATAGGACAATGGGGTGATTGCGACGAATCCAGCGATATCTTTATTGTCAAACGCCATCCAGCCATTTGGAAGATACGTGGGATTATAGAAATTAAGCAAGAAGAAAATTCACTTTCACTTTATACTAAGAAGTCTAACTTCAGCTATAGAATACCTACTTAGATAATAAATATAGTCACCGCTTGTTTTGACGCGCCATAGACAGATTTATCGTGGGCAGTGAATTTAATTCTAGCGTCACGCTCGGGAATGATAAGAAATCTCCGGGTAAACTCGAGATCACGGTCATTGGCCATCTAGAAATGCTGACGCATTTCTTGTCATGGCCACGCCCTCCGATTTCACCCGCGTAGTTTCCAAAGTAAGTTATCAAAGTATGAGTTATAAATTTTCACTTCTATCGGCAGTTCATACGACTGCCAATTTTCGAAGTGAAAACTTATTTTAGAGCGGCACAGATTTTTCGTGGACTGTGAACTTAATTGTAGCGTCACGCTCGGGAACGATAAGAAATCTTCGGGTAAACTTGGGACCATGGTCACTGGCTATCTAGAATTGCGTTAGCTTTCCCCATTGACCATCTAAAAATGCTGACGCATTTCTAAATGACCATGCTCAATTCTCATGGCCACGCCTTCCGGTTTCACCCGCGTAGTTACCAAAGTAAGCTATCAAATTCAGAGTTTAAATTTCCACTTTTCCCTGCCAATTTTTTTTGTGTTAAAAGAAGTAATGGTGGTTTTAGGTACACAGTAGTAGACTTGGTCCCGACACTGCTGATGGTTGTGGACCACTTCCAGTGGAAGACATTTAGGTACATCGGACATTCGCTTGGCGTTCCTATCGGTGAGTGATATTTTAATTATTGACGTGACAACGTCTAAAAAAATCGATGTATGCCGGCTGCATCCACGAAAAAGTGTCCCGTTATGTCCCGTTACGCTCATCGTCCCGTTACGCTTATTGTACGCTTGCGCCGCAGCTATCAATGTTGTTATGAAGTCTAATGAATGCCGGCTGCATGCAAGAAAAAGTTTCCCGTTATGTCCCGTTACGGTCATAGTACGCTTGCGCCGCATCTATCAGTATCTAGTTATGACGTTGTCACGTTAAACTATCGTCCGTAAACCAACCGACTTTACAGACAACCAATTTTTTTTTTTAGTTTTATAGGCTTACACTTGACCGCCATCGCGCCTGATGTTAAGCGACGATGCGGTCTACGATGGAGTGTGTTTACCTAGAAGAAACCGATTCACTCTCGATTTGAAGACACAAAGATTGTAACCTTTGGGGAAAAGTAGAGTAAGAGTAAGAGAGTAAGTAGAGTCAAATATATTTTAGAACAGTTTCACGTTTGACTTGGAAAGTAATCTTGTGAATGCGGAATACTTAGTCTGTGATGCGGACGAGCTGACGAGAGCGATACGAAAATTGTGATCGGGCGAGGCGAACGGAAGTTGAGAGGGAAGGGAGACAGAAAGAGAAAGGAATAGTTACGTTTCGTCAACAGAGAGGCACCTAGTAGTTTTTTCGCCCGACCAAAAGAGGGGTTTTATAAGTTTGACGTTGATGTCTGTCTGTCTGTCTGTCTGTGTGTGTGTCTATTTGTGGCAGTGTAGAGCTCAAACGGATGGGCCGATTATGATGCGTTTTTTTTTTATTTGAAAGTTAATATCCGTGCGGATGTTCTTAGCTATGTTTACTGCGTTACTTTGTCATCTACTCTCAACTTTGGCTCGTATATCGAATCTAAGGCTAAATTAGCTGCCAAAAAACTAGGTGTCCTCTCAAAGGTGCGAAGGTACTTCAAGTCTGAACAGTTGCTCACGTTATACCAAGCACAGATTCGCTCCTGTATGGAATGAACCTTTGGGATGGATCGGCTAAGTATCAGCTGGAGGCTCTGGAATCGATCGAGAGACGTGCCAAAAGGCTCATAGGCAAAGACATCCTCGTGCGAAATAGACTGCAAAATCTCGAACATCGCCGGAAAATTGCTAGCTTATCGGTTTTTATCGGATACACTTCGGAGAGTGTGCCACTGATATGTACGATCTAATACCACCTTGACCTTTTTTCTATCGGAATGCTCGTAGCTCGAAAAAGCGACATCGTTTCATGGTTGATGTTCCAAAGACACGAACGAAGAGATTTGACTCTACTTTTGTGATGAGAACGTCAAGGCTGTGGAATACGTTGCCTGAGAGGGTTTTTCCCGATAGTTACAATCTTTGTGTCTTCAAATCAAGAGTGAATCGGTTTCTTCTAGGTAAATACGCTCCATCGTAGACCGCATCAACGTTTAACATCAGGCGAGATGGCGGTCAAGTGTAAACCTATAAAAGTTTTAAAAAAAAATGTTTGGTTAATATCGATTCAAGATGGCCACCTCCACAAAATGGCGGCCAAAATATTTCTGGGTATCAAATGAAAGGGCTTGACTAGAAGAATGTTGTAAGGTCGAGTCTTGTAATTGCAACTAAAAATATTAGAGTCCTTACGTTACCGCTTGATAAATCTATTTTCATAAGTAAAAATATTTTTTTCGAAGATTCGTTATTAAGTAAATTTAATGTAGATTTATATCATCGTCATAAATATAGGAACGCTGTAAAGAACAAAAACCTATTTTATAAATTTCTGACCCAGGCACAAATAGTTGCAATTACCCGTCCTGGCGGGTAATTGCAACTAATTGCTTTTTTTACTTTTTTTCTGTGGGTACTGCTACCGTTAAATTGAAAAAATATTACTTGTTCAATATTTCATAAGATTTTGATATCTATGTCTTGGTAACAACGTTCACTTTTCCACAAAATCACTTTTTAGCCATGAGACGGGTAATTGCAACTATTTTCCTACAAATAGTGTTGGGAACCTTGATGTGGTTTTATCGATTGGCATGGTAGCAACATTATAAGACAGTAATACAGTTTTATAGATGTTTATATTGAGCGAAGGTAATCAAAACACATCATCGGACATTAATAATTATTTAAATTGACGAAACTTAAAATACTCACTTCTAAGGTATAATTAAAGTAGGTAATCTTTTAGTAATCACACAACCATTTTTACTTATCTTTGCAGTCTTATAATTACATCGGTATTCCGTACTATTTTACGGAGGCTTCGTAACTATTGATTTTTAGTCGTACATTTTCGACAGCTTCTATTAATCTATTAGATCATCTAAAGAATACTTCGTCTCATTTTTTCGTGTAAATTTTGGCATCTACGAAACAAATTAAAAAGATACTTAAAACTAGAAAACAGGCCATAAATAGCTCATAGAGGTAAAACAATATTTAAAAAAAAACAGTAATAGTACATTGAATAAACTAAGGTGACCTAAGTGCCTATGATTCATGAAAATAATTCATTTACTATTCACTTCTACATAAGTAGTTCCGAATTTTTATATACCTGCGGCACTTGTTTGAAATAAATAAACGAACTATTTAACTACTGTTAGTATGGCTAGTATCCCTTTCGATAAAATATTTTTATCGTAGTGGTCATTTTCTGTCCCATCACTAACATTATCATACTTCATACAAAAGTGGTCATATAATTGCAACTAACCAAAAAAAATTAAAATAGTTGCAATAACCTGACTTTTGATTTTTAGTCTGGTAAATGTAACTGAACCCATAACTTGCGCTAGATTTGTCGTGGAATAAAACAAATACGTAAAATACAAGTTACTGTGGTAGATAATCACTCTTTTTATGAAGAAACCCTCCAAAAACCCTTAAAAACAGAATTAAATACCAATTACGCTCCGCGTGTACGCCACGTCACTCCGAACAAAATGACGTTTTGACAAAAAGCCATGTGATTCACACAGTTGAATAGCTATCAGCGCCATCTTTATTTTTTCATTGGTCCTTAGGATAAAAGAACAATATAACGCCTGTCGTTGTTCGAAACAGTGATGATAAATGGAGTTATTTAAATTAGTTGCAATAACCAGATAGTTGCAATTACAAGACTCGACCTTACAATATAATAAAGCCGAGGCAGTCGGGGGTTTATCAAAATTTTTAATTTTGTTCTTGTTAGTGGTAGGGCTCGTTGCTGAGACCGCCTGGGGAAGTACCACACCTTTGCCAGTTATTCTACCACCAAGCAGTAATGTGTAAGCATTACTGTGTTTCGGTTTGAAAGAGAAATGTTTCCAGAGAAATTACAGGGCTTAGAGATATGACATCTTTGTGACATAACATCATAGGTGATGAGCGCAGTGCAGTGCTAGGTAATGATTTGTAATCTTCATGTTTCAATAGCTGCGTGTCACTGTGCAGTTATATGGCAGGCATGTTGCTTACCATCAGGTACATGTACTGCTCGTTTCGTCACTCTTTATTTAAAAAATTGGTTTACGGACGATAGTTTAGCGTGACAACGTCATACCAAGACACTGATAGATGTGGCGCAAGCGTACTATGACCGTAGCGGGACAATGAGCGTAACGGGACATAACGGGAAACTTTTCCGTGCATGCAACCGGCATTCATTAGTCGTTGTCACGAAAAAAGGACGCGAGCTGCGAGGACATATACATCCGGTTACGTTTTGTATAACATCTAAGAGTAATCATTAATGGTGAGCATAAGCATAATCTTCTCTATATATAAAAATGTTATGTTGGTTTGTGTACGCTTCAAAATCTCAAAAAGTTCTGCAGCGATTGAGTTAAAATTTTAGTGATATATAATCCGCATCAAGGATTGTTTTTATCAATTTTTGCATCACAATATGCCACAGCTAAGCATGGCAGGGTACAGCTAGTGGAATAATAAATTATTTTCGTACAAAACATTAAACCGACTCCAAAACCACAAGTAAGCACTCACAAGAACAAAATTAAAAATATTGACTAACCCCCGACTACCTCGGATTTGTAATCTGTACAACATTCTACTAGCAAAGCCCTTTCATTTGATGCCCATATTAAGGGAGTTGTGAAAAAAGAAATGTATTTCGCCATTTTTTGGTAGCGGCCATCTTGGATTTGAAATTTGTCATAGTGCAAAGTATTCTACTAGTCAAGCCCTTTCGTTTGATACCCATATTGAGGAAGTAGTGAAAAAAAATATAATACGCCATTTTGTGGTAGCGGCCATCTTGGATTTGATTTTTTTTAAATGTATAGTATTCTACTAGTCAAGCTTTTTCATTTGATACCCATATTGAGGTAAGTTGTGAAGAAATATTTTGTACGCCATTTTGTAGAGGCAGCCATTTTGAATCGATATAAACCAAACATAGCTAAGAACACCCGCACGGACATTAACTTTCAAATAAAAAAACTGCATCGAAATTGGCCCATCCGTTTGAGCTGTACGGTGCCACAGACAGACAGACAGACAGACAGACAGACAGACAGACAGACAGACAGATAGACAGACAGACAGACATCGACGTCAAACTTATACACCCCTTTTTTGGTCGGGGGTTAAAAAGCGAGAAATAAATTAATTAATATCATTATTATAAGCGCTACTCACTCATCTATTTGAAGTCGTTGCCAGTCAGGTCAAACAAGAACAAAATTAAAAAATTTGACTAACCCCCGACTACCTTAGATTTGTTGTCTGTACAACATTCTACTAGTCAAGCCCTTTCATTTGATACCCATATTAAGGGAACTGTGAAACAAGAACAAAATTAAAAATTTTGATTAACCCCCGACTACCTTAGATTTGTTATCTGTAGAACATTCTACTAGTCAAGCCCTTTCATTTATTACCTATATTAAGGGAATTGTGAAAAAGGAAATGTAATTCGCCATTTTGTGATAGCGGCCATCTTGGATTTGAAATTTGTCATAGTGCAAAGTATTCTACTAATCAAGCCCTTTCATTTGATACCCATATTGAGGCAGTAGTGAAAAATATTATATAATTCGCCATTTTGTGGTGGCGGCCATCTTGGATTTGAAATTTGTTATAATGTTTAGTACTCTACTACTCAAGCCCTTTCATTTGATACCCATATTGAGGTAGGTTGTGAAGAAATATTTTGTCCGCCATTTTGTGGAGGCGGCCATTTTGAATCGATATTAACCAAACATAGCTAAGAACACCCGCACGGATATTAACTTTCAAATAAAAAAAACCGCATCGAAATCGGCTCATCCGTTTGAGCTCTACGGTGCCACAGACAGACACACACACAGACAGACAGACAGACAGACAGACAGACAGACATCGACGTCAAACTTATAACACCCCTTTTTTTTGTCGGGGGTTAAAAAGAAATGTAATTCGCCATTTTGTGGTGGCGGCCATCTTGGATTTGAAATTTGTTATAGCGTATAGTACTCTACTAGTCAAGCCCTTTCATTTGATACCCATATTTAGGTAGGTTGTGAAGAAATATTTTGTCCGCCATTTTGTGGGGGCGGCCATTTTGAATCGATATTAACCAAACATAGCTAAGAGCACCCGCACGGATATTAACTTTCAAATAAAAAAACCGCATTGAAATCGGCCCATTCGTTTGAGCTCTACGGTGCCACAGACAGACACACACACAGACAGACAGACAGACAGACAGACAGACAGACAGACAGGCAGACAGACAGACATCGACGTCAAACTTATATCACCCCTTTTTTTAGTCGGGGGTTAAAAACTAGTAGATTGATTTCAAATGTAAATCGAGCATTGGTGAGTAATTTGCTTGTTTTCCAGGGAAACTCTTCAACATCGCTTATCCCGGTCGCATGACGCGCTCTGTCGAGCTGGACCCGATCCCGGCCCACCACACCTGGCCCACCACTAGACAAGGTACAGACCAAAGAGTTTACAAATACCAAAGATTTCGATTTTTATTGCTAGAAAACAGAAAACAACTCTATACGTAGTATCTCTCTACTTAGTCTGTGATACGTAGTAGGTATACCTTTGTAAACTCTTTGGCACAAACTCTTTACACCGAAAGCACGGGTACTCAGATTGAAAGTGGGTTTTCAATCTGAGTACCCGTACTCAGATTGAAAACCCACGGGTAGCATCTTTCTTGCCTTGTCGCTTTTGTGGAAGTGTCAAATTTTTGTCGCAGCACATCACTCTGTTGCCATAGAAAGTATGCACGTCATCTGTTTACGATTAACACAAAGGAACCGTGCGGAAAATCTATAGCCTACATACAATAGGCCAAGCACCGGGATGTTTTTAGGGTTCCATAGCCAAAATACGGAACCCTTATAGAACGTCATGTCTGTCTGTGTGTTCCTACGACTGCCAATTTTTTTTAATGAAATGCTGAACTTGTTTTATGGAACTTCGTTTTTTTTTAAAAAATCTGTAATATTTATCTAATTTCAGGTATTCACGACTGGTATCACGAATACTACGGGTTTTACAATGACGCGAAGTACACCAAATTCAACGGAGGCCCAGAAACCGCGCCAAAATACACATACGAAAAGGTTAGTTTTCATATTCAGGGTACTGATCAAAAAGTTTACATCAAAGAGCTTACAAATACTACGTATAGAGTTGGCACAAACGCTTTACACCGAAAGCGCGGGTAGAATCTTTAGAAGTGTCATACTTTTGCAGTGGCACATCACTCTGTTGCCATAGAAAGTATGCACGTCATCTGCTTACGATTGACACAAAGGAACCGTGCAGAAAATCTAACTCTATACGTAGTGTATGTAAACTCTTTGGTTTACATATTTAAACTCATGGGCGCATTAAAAATAGCCATAGATACATTATTATACTTACTTTGTCTGAGGTGCTTTCAACGCAACGGAATCGGTACCATTCCGGCACGGAATAACAATCCTAGAATCTGTCATACAAAACGGATATGACAGAGATGGAGACGGGGAGAGTTTGATTCTCTGCCTGGAATACCTAATAGTTATGTTGTACAAGAGTGCAAAGTTGCTTTATAATGTGGTGCTCAATTTTGACGACCGATCAAGCGAAGGATTCTAAGATTGAATCACGAGAGCTGACTTCAAATAGATGAGTGAGTAGCACTTCTAATAATGATTGTATAGGCCGACCGTTTGACTGAGTCCTCGCCTGCGCGGTACAGGGGCGCGGGGGTATGACGACAAAGAGGACTGAGACAGGTGCGGGCGGCGGGCGAAACACAATCTCACTAAACGCCCCCTTTTGAGTTTATTTTTCGCTTTTGAGTGCCTATTTGTGGTTTTGAAGTCGGTTTAATTTTTTGTATGACAAGAACAAAATTTAAAATTTTGATTAACCCCCGACTACCTTAGATTTGTTATCTGTACAACATTCTACTAGTCAAGCCCTTTCATTTGATACCCATATTAAGGAAGTTGTGAAAAAAGAAATGTAATTCGCCATTTTGTGGTAGCGGCCATCTTGGATTTGAAATTTGTCATAGTGCAAAGTATTCTACTAGTCAAGCCCTTTCGTTTGATATCCATATTGCGGTAATAGTGAAAAAAATATATAATTCGCCATTTTGTGGTGGCAGCCATCTTGGATTTGAAATTTGTTATAGCTTATAGTACTTTGCTAGTTAAGCCCTTTCATTTGATACCCATATTGAGGTAGGTTGTGAAGAAATATTTTGTCCGCCATTTTGTGGAGGCGACCATTTTGAATCGATATTAACCAAACATAGCTAAGAACACCCGCACGGATATTAACTTTCAAATAAAAAAAACCGCATCGAAATCGGCCCATCCGTTTGAGCTCTACGGTGCCACAGACAGACACACACACAGACAGACAGACAGACAGACAGACAGACAGACAGACAGACAGACAGACAGACATCGACGTCAAACTTATAACACCCCTTTTTTTGGTCGGGGGTTAAAAATAGTTTATTAAGTTATTGGCATTACGCACATGACTTCGAAAAAGCTTTGCTGCGCGTGGGATTTGAACCCGGGCCCCCGAATCAGGAGTCACCGTTCTCCCGACTAGATCAGCCGTGACTTACTGGACCAGACGTAACTTAATAATAGTTTCCTGTTTAAAATAAATAGTTAAGTACTCCTCTACCACTATAAGTGAAGCAAAATACCTTGGAAAATCTATATACCTAATACTAGCGGCCAGTTCCGGCTTCGCTCGGATATCGTCATATAAAGACTATTAATCGAAATAAAAACTATCCTATCTTTCAAGTGACTCAAACTGCACACAGTGTGCAAATTTGATTGAAATTGGTTAAGTAGTTTAGGAGTCCATCGCGGACAAACATCGTGACAGGAGATTTATATATATTAAGATTGATTTTGTTAGCGAGTAGTGTTTTCTTCAGGCTCAACAACTAATGATGCACACCCGAGGGCTGACGAAGCTGGCCACAGCTGAGGTGCTGGAGCGGTGCTTGGAACCTGCCGGAGACGGACTCTTCAGGTACTATGACCAGTACCAAAGTATGACCGGTATCTTCTTCAGGGTCTGATTAACCCTTAAGTTAATTAGGCTGAAGCCTACGGCGCAAGGAAAAGGCGCAGGTCTACCGCCTAACTCTCCTGCTTCCTGCTATGCTTTGATTGGTCGTTTTTTTTGGCGCGCTATAGACAGATTTTTCGTGGGCTGTGAATTGAATTCTAGCGTCACGATCGGGAATGGTAAGAAATCTTCGGGTAAACTCCGGACCATGGCCATTGGCGACGCTCTCCGGTTTCACCCGCGTAGTTTCCAAAGTACCTAAGCTATCAAATTCTGGGTTATAAGTTTTCACTTCTATCTATCGAAAGTGATCTGTGATTTCTATAACTGCCTTTTTTTAAAGATCATAATGGCGAGACGAGAAGGATATGTTTGTGCCTGATGGTAAGCAACATACCTGCCACATAACAGCACAGTGATACGCAGCTATTGGGTCATGAAAAATCAGTACCTAGCACTGCACTGCGCTCGTCATCCAGAAATGTAAGATGTTTTATCTCTATGCCCTGTCATTTCACTGGAAACATTGTCCTTCAAACCGGAACACAGTAATATTTGTACATTACTGCTTGACGGTAGAATAACTGGCAAAGGTGTAGTACTCCCCCAGGCGAACTCTGCCAAGAGTCCTACCACTACTAAACTAAAAACATGTGTCAGATGGCAGGCAAACTTTTTTTTTACAAATTCCCCCACAACCACAGCCCCATAACATCACATTATTTTTTAACCCTCAACCAAAAAAGGTGTTATAAGTTTGATGTCTGTCTGTCTGAGCTCAAACCGATGGATGGGCCGATTTCGATGCGGTTTTTTTAATTTGAAGGCTAATTTCCGTGCGGATTTTCTTAGCTACATATGTTTGGTTAATATCGATGCAGGATCGCCGCTACGACTAAATGGCGAAATACATTAGATACTTTTTTCACAACTCCCTCAATATGGGTATCAAATGAAAGGGCTTGGCTAGTAGAGTGTTGTACAGATTACAAATCCGAGGTAGTTGGGGGTAAATCAAAACTTTTCATTTTGTTCTTGTTTCTTAATTACAGATTCACATACGACCAACGCATGAAGGAAGTGACCGTGCTACCGTTTTCGGGAGAACTCCTGCGTCAGATCTACACCGCGACGACGACTCCCACGTTCTGCGTCCTGGCTAAAGGCATGCTAGAATTGGGTCTGTATGACCCCGTGCCTTTCCTGCAAGACCCGGCGGCTTGGGCTGGGGAATACACGTACAAAATAGTCGAAGGGGGACACGATTTACACATAGACACACCGGAAAGAATAGCGGATGACGTTGCCAAATTTCTGTTAGAAGACAAGTCTAAGTTATGAAAACAAATCCGTCTATGTTAGCCGCTTGTTTTTCTGGCGACGACTCGCGTTTACAATTATTTAAACGAGATTTTAACCAAACAAGAACAAAATTAAAAATTTTGATTAACCCCCGACTACCTCGGATTTGTAATCTGTACAACATTCTGCTAGTCAAGCCCTTTCATTTGATACCCATATTAAAGGAGTTGTGAAAAAATAAATGTATTTCGCCATTTTGTGGTAGCGGCCATCTTGGATTTGAAATTTGTCATAGTGCAAAGTATTCTACTAGTCAAGCCCTTTCATTTGATACCCATATTGAGGTAGTAGTGAAAAAAATAATGTAATTCGCCATTTTGTGGTGGCGGCCATCTTGGATTTGAAATTTGTTATTATGTATTGTATTCTACTAGTCAAGCCCTTTCATTTGATACCCATATTGAGATAAGTTGTGAAGAAATATTTTGTCCCCCATTTTGTGGAGGCGGCCATCTCAAATCGATATTAACCAAACATAGCTAAGAATATCCGCACGGATATCAACCTTCGAATAAAAAAAAACCGCATTGAAATCGGTCCATCCGTTTGAGCTCTACGGTGCCACAGACAGACACACACACAGACAGACAGGCAGACAGACAGACAGACAGACAGACCGACAGACAGACAGACAGACAGACAGACAGACAGACAGACAGACAGACAGACAGACAGACAGACATCGACGTCAAACTTATAACACTCCTTTTTTGGTCGGGGGTTAAAAACTGCACTGGATAGCATAAAATGTTTTTTTTTAATTTCATTATTTCGGGACCATTTTCGCGCCAAATTTTTTTTTAATTTAACGATTTTTTATGTAAACGAACTTTAATTTTAACGTACATAGTTTATCTCACAATAAAGACCGGTTCAGCAGACGCCATTAAAACAAAATTTACGGGTATATTATTATTACATGTATATTCCGAAATTAAAACTACCAAAAAAAAAACCCGCCAATAACCCCGACCGCAAAGTTAATTTTGTTGGTAGGTACTCGTATGTTCATTTAAGTTAATTTTTGTTCTTTTATGTATTTTGTATTTTATTATGATTTTTGTTTGTTTTATTGTTAAGTTTATTTTTGTTCTATTGCAATAAAGAGTTTAACCACCTATCATTTGAAATCCTTTTTTCTAAAGCGTTATAGTTAGCTACTTTTAACCAAACCTTAACCAAAAATAGTTATTTGTTATACAAGAGTGCAAAGTTGATTTTTAACCGCGTGCTCAATTTTGATGACCGAGCAAGCGAAGGATTCTAAAATTGAATCACGAGCGCAGCGAGTGATTCAAAATTAGAATCCTGAGCGTAGCAAGGGAATCAAAAGAGCACAAGGTGAAAAATCTTTGCACTCGAGTGTGTTAGATTAGGGGTTCCAAGGAACCCCTAACCTAACGTTAAAAGTGAATAAATGTGTGTTTATTATCGATCAAATCGAGAATTATATGATAGTTATGTAAAAAGAAAGGAATTGATGTATTTCCGGAATCATATAATAAGTATAATATTGTTATAAATAATAAGGTTAAATATAAGTAATAAATAATATTGTATAACGTATATTAATAACGAGTAAGTAATTCAACGTGGTCAAATCCACCGCCTATTCCGCCATTACTTGTTATTGTGTAGTTGGAGGGGCGGCGCTATGACTTTGGCGAGTGGGGTTGATCACGACTAGTATAAAAGCGAACGTCGTTCTGTTCGGGCCTCTTGTATATTATTCTCTTGGTCTTACTTATTGCTCTTGCTATTATGCTGGCTCTTATGTATTGTTATCTCTTGCTGTTCTTGTTCTCCAACGGTTGACACATTGTAAAGATAAGTATTATAACTATTATCTAAGGTTTACTTGTGTACAGATTATGTATGTGATGGCGCAGAGTTTTCTTGGCCACTTTCTTTCTCTGTCGTCTAGGGATTTGCGAAAGTGGTATTAGAGTCTTTTAATATAATGAGAATACCCTCTTGGGGTTTATCAGTAATATAACGATGAACTAAGAATAAACAACATTCAAATATCATCAATTGGTTCTTTCTATTCATCCTACTACCTTTAAGTAAATAACAGCACATACACATCTAAGCTCACAGAATTAAGGCTATCCTGACATAAATTGGGTCATAACAGCACAGAATCCTAACAGATTCTAACATCAGAAGTGGGATAGAACGGAAGCTCTATGCCTTGTAATGTTTCAGATCCAGTAATTTCCGCGATGAATTGCCGACAACGGGTTTACCGATGAAATGACGAAAAAGATTTCCGGTGAATCAGACTCGCTGCACCTGGCCAGCCACCATGTCACTGCCAGCTGGAACATCGTCGTGGAATCTTCCACTACATCCGACACCCGGAGTAAAACAAGGGGAGTACATTTCAATCTACAACTGTATAAAATTTCTAGCCGATTGGCTTACATAATGTAATACCATGACTCAATACACTAGTAAAAACAAAATTATATATATTTTGTGGATACCTACAATTAATCGGAATTAATTAATAATTTTACAATTACCCACATTTTCATTTCTTTTACGTTTGCTACTTATTACGTACTTTTTTTTTTTTTTATTACTATTATGGCTCGTTATCACAAGGGCAGTACATTTCAATCTACAGCTGATGTTTCTAGCCAGATGGCTTACATAACGTTATTATGACTCGGCATAGCAATATAGAATATTATGTGGATACAGATAAAATCTGAATGAAAATATTTTACAAATACCCAGATTTTTTTCTTTCACATTTTTAGACTTTTTATTTTTTTATTATTTTTATTTTCATAGCTCGTTATAACCCGCCCACCCTGATGTGTCTCGGTTCGACAATTTATATTATGCAAACAATAGCAGTTTGAATGGAAAAACTGAGATTTACCACTTTTAGAATAGAAAAATATAGCGTGTTTTCATTAATATCGCATTGACATATTACGCTCCAACCCTCCTTTTTTTTCATTAGTTTTACTAAGTAGATATTTAAGTCCTTTCACGTGTAGTTTTTCTTGTTATATTATCATTTCAGTTAAGTATTTCAGACTAATATTTTAAGAATAGCCAATTTTTTTTTCTTAAACCTTTTGTATTGGGTTTCTTTGTGTTACTTTTTACTATCACAACCCGATATAGACCACCCATCCTAGGTATTTTGTTAAAACACGCCCACCCTGATGTATGTTTGGCCATTGATATGATAGAACCAATAGGAATTTGAATTAAAAAAAAAACGATTTACAATTTTCAAAAAAGTTTTTGGAATAACTATCTCAATACAATTTATTGACACCACAAACGTAGTTGACAAGTAACACATAAAATAACAAAACATCATATTCTCATTAATTTTAAAATATTTTTGTACCTACCCTCGATTTTTTTTGACGTGACAACGTCTTAAATTAGGTTGCGGCTGGGAGTCACTTATGAAAAAGTGTAACGCTCGGTAACGTTACGATGAGTCACCGAACGAGAGAGAGGCCCGCCGAATGCCTTGCGTCTCTCTCCCACTCAACTATGATCGGTCTGCCGCGCGCGCAGCACTAGAGAATTAGGCGCATTGAATCGGCGCATGCTTGTGTCTCTGTCTTTGTCTTTCTCGAACGTTCTTGGCGTTGGAAAAACAAGAAAGCGTCATAATACAAGTTCACACGTGTGGTTAAAGTATCGTCAGCTGTGTCTGTAGTGAAAATGTGGAGTGCTTAGATTCGTCATTTACAACAACTACAACAATAAAGGTAAATAATTGTACACTGATATTTCATTATCGTAAACTATGATTGATTGATTAATTTCTTAATTTCATGAAAAATACGTATAATCTTGATTGCGTATCAAACGTTTCTAAGTCAACTACGTTAAAAGGAACAACTATCGACTTGACTTTCGCAAGACACATTACAGCAGAAACACTTCCTTTCATTTCATATTTCTCCTATCATCGTCCTATCCTCAACAAAATCACTCAAATAGGAATTAGTTAAGTTTAAGTTTACATGTACAATGTTTTAGTAAACAAAATATATTTCTATAGTTAAAATTTGTGCAATTCTTATTTTCATTCAATTCCTTGTTCCTATTGTGCAATTTAATTATTTTCATATCAATAAATATTCTACCGAGAAAAAGACGTTGTCACGTAAAATCTTCGCCCGTAAAACCGACTTTACAGGCAACCAGATTTTTTTTTTCTTTATTTTTATTAAGTAGGTATTCAAATCAAATCAAATCGAATCGTTTATTTGTAAGAAACATGGTCATAGCACATGCATTTACTGCCGTACACAGAAGTAATTCGAGTTTTGTATCACACGTTCTTGCCTATTTCGGCCTAAATTGTATTATACATGATTTTTTTCAAATCAAATCATTTATTTAGCTTGTGGTCCTGGGTTACAAATAGATGATACAAAGATAGTAATAGGGATCTCCAGTTCCGGCTTTGTCAGCATGCAAGCTGTTAATTGCAGCTAAATAGTTAGGATACAATAATAAAATATGAGTAATAATTTGACACTGACATTAAATCCAGAATTAAGAAGTAATATAATTAAAAATACATTTACTCGCAACAGCAATAATAAAAATCATCCAACAATGTCATGTTGGGAAAACTAAATAGAGAAGTCAGGAAATTTTAGTAATATTGAATATTATCATATATATATTATAAGTCATGTCAATTAGAATCTTAAAAACAATACATAATTTTATCCCTCACAGAGACATGTCAATTTCACGGCAACTTCATGTTCATCAAATATTCCGGTCCATCAAGAAATCATTCAGCGAATAGTATGCTTTAGATATTAAGAACTCATTGAGTCTGTTTTCAAAACTTACATAGTCACTCCATTTACGGATTGATTGAGGAATTTTATTGTAGATAATAGGTGCCATACAAAACACACTTTTCAACATTAGAGTGGTATTTACCTTCCATGTAAATTTAACATTGTTTTCCTTTCTGCTACCTTGTTCATATTTAGGAAAAAGTTGAGGGTTTTTTAACAAATAAAGCCACCTCACTAATGTAGATACAAAGGAAGGTCAATAACTCCATTTGTATAAACTTATTTTTGCATGTTTGTCTACGTCGTAACCTACACATAGCTCTGATACACCTTTTTGGGCTCTGAAAACTTTTAATTTATTTGTAGCGTTTCCCAGAATATCACTCCATATCTCAATATTGAGGTGACATGACCATGGTACGCTGTCAGTAGAGTTTCCTTGTTTGCAATTTTACCTAGCTTGTACAGAGCATGTGAAAATTGATTGATGCGTTTTGAGGTGTGTGCCACACGCTGGTCCCAATTCAATTTGCTATCCAAGTATAGACCTAAGAATTTTGTTGAGTCAACTTCATCTATTTTGTGTCCATGATAGTTTATGTCAAGTTTATGACGATACACACAGCTTTGCCTCTGTTTTAAATTTATTATTTTAGTCTTTTCTAAGTTAGCTTTCAAGTCAATGTTTTTTATAAACTCGATTGTATTTGCCAATGATTCATTTATTTCCGTTTGCAGCTTAATAATATTCTTTTGTCACCTGTGTATAAGACAGTATTATCGTCAGCGAATAATGTTATGGGATGTAGTATCACATTAGGAAGATCATTTATATAAATAAGGAAGAAAGGTGGTCCTAAGATACTACCTTGTGGGACACCTGAGTTTATTTTACTGAGTTCCGATGAGTATATTTTTTCAGTGAGGGAATCATAGCAAATTCCATTTATTTTAGTCATTTGAAATCTATCACTGATATATGATCTAATTAGATCATTTGCAACCCCTCTAACACCATAGGCTTGCAACTTGTTGAGAAGTATTTCATGATTAACCCGATCAAATGCCTTACTCATGTCCATGAAAAGGCCCACTGTTAATTTGCCCTTGTCCATATTATCAGTAACTCTTAATAGAAAGTCATAAATAGCCATATTTACATCTTTATTTTCCGGAACCCGTATTGACTCGACGAGTAGATGCTTTGATTTTCGAAATATTCATTAAATTTTTGATATATCGCTTTTCTATTACTTTAGATAAGATAGGTATAAGGGCTATGGGTCTGTAATTTGATAATTTGTCTCGTTCTCCTTTTTAAAAATAGGCTTTATAACTGATGTTTTAAGCTTCTCAGAGAATGTTCCCTTCTCAAAGCATAGATTAATAATGAGTTATTACTGGTGCAATTAACAATTTTACGTACTTTTAGCGAATTAATTATATCAATCGTTTCACTCTGCGTTATTGGAGTTAAGAATATAGAGTTGCATTTATTAATCTTAATTTTAGTGGGAGCACTTTTTTCAGTAAGTATTCACATATTAGGTATAAGAAAAAAAAAAGTAAATAATAAAAGCAATGTCAAATTAAGATGTAGAATGTTACCATCAATTAATAAATTGTAGCAATTGAAGTTGTCAAATATCGAATTTAAGCCCTTACATTTTAAGTTTCTCCTTTCGTGTTATGTTTAGTATTATCGTAGATGCAGATATTTTTTTCTTTGCCAATTTCTACTAGTGCCCATAACAATTTTAGTAAACATGTTCCTCAAAAAGAAATGGAGATATGAAACGTCAATTGTTGTGGAAACGAAACTACAAACACTGTGTTTTTCAGACTCTGGCTGCTTCCACAACCTGCCCCATGTTCCAAGGAGTCGGGAGATATGAAGAAATTAAGCGCCAATACGATGACATCGAGCTTCCAACAACAATTGTACAGCGATCTACGAATTTACTGAATGTCACACATCTAAAATCAGGTACCAAACTGTTCCTATAAGTCAGGATGGTCAAGCGGAATATAAAGTACTCCAGTATAATTGTTTAGTAAGAAATGTTATGGCCGTAATAAGTTAAGTACCTTCATCGATTAAGTTAAAAAAAAAAATGTAAACATGAATCGCATAAAAATATTGAAAAAGAAATATAAATGGAAATATAATGAAAATAAATCATAACAATTTATATTTATAATGGTGTTTGGCACGGGGGAGAAGTTGTTGCGGTTGTCTGCTTTTGTTAGCCGAGAAGTCTTCTAGGTTCCAGTAATATATAATAAATTTAATATTTATGTATATTGCTGGACTTTTAATGATTTTGAGTGGCAACAGTCGATAACTGTGATTGCTCTTTTTTTGTGTTAGGTATCATTATTAGGTTAAGAATATTGTAAATCGGAAGCTTTCCATGTTTTTGGCACAGAATCCTGTTTTGTGTAGAGGCCATGTAAAGTGATTATATTACTAACCCTGAGATCGCTGAAGGGCCGATCGATTGGCAGGACAGGTAATGCTATTGCCAGCGAGTAGATGCTACTGGTATCGATACAGGTTACCTGTACCTGCCGACTATAAAAAAAAAAAAAGGACTTGTGACCTACTTGACAGAATACTGCTGATCTCGACTATTGAATTTAACGATCGGTCGGGGTTCTCACTCCGTAGTCGCTTTTCAAATTGGCCGGGCGTGTAAGTCCCCCCTGTACAAAAAACAAAACTGGACCAGTTTGAATAGTATTCTATGGATGGGGTTCGGCCACTAAAAACAAACGGGGCATCACGGGGTTCTCACTCCGTAGTCGCTTTTCAAATTGGCCGGGCGTGTAAGTCCCCCTGTACAAAAAAAAAACTGGACCAGTTTGAATAGTATTCTATGGATGGGGTTCGGCCACTAAAACAAACGGGGCATCACGGGGTTCTCACTCCGAAGTCGCTTTTCAAATTGGCCGGGCGTGTAAGTCCCCCCTGTACAAAAAACAAAACTGGACCAGTTTGAATAGTATTCTATGGATGGGTTTCGGCCACTAAAAACAAACGGGGCATCACGGTGTTCTCACTCTACAGTCGTTGTTCAAATTGGCCAGGATGTGTAAGGCCTCGTTAATTATTAAAATGTAAAACCTTGGTTTAGTTTGAACAGTACTCTGTGGATGGGGTACAGCCACTAAAAACACGAGGCACGGCGTTCTCATCTGGTATTGCTGTCAGAGCCATCTACGGAAAATTATGCGAATATACTATATATACGAAAACTGCTCTGGCTTGATTAGCAATCTACAGGAAGAGAAATGCCACTAAACTGAAATAAAATAAAATGAAATGAAATGAAATGAAATGAAAGAAAGAAAAAGTATAAAACCTTATGTATATGTACTATAAGTAATATATCCATATTAACAACTTTTTTTTGTATAAAAAATACATTAGTTAAATTTAACACCTAAGCTAGTATAACTACATAGTAAACTATTGAGCATTCACGTGCTTCGGGACGCAGCACAGTCAGTCTGGCCGTGTTAGATTAGGGGTTCCAAGGAACCCCTAACCTAACGTTAAAAGTGAATAAATGTGTGTTTATTATCGATCAAATCGAGAATTATATGATAGTTATGTAAAAAGAAAGGAATTGATGTATTTCCGGAATCATATAATAAGTATAATATTGTTATAAATAATAAGGTTAAATATAAGTAATAAATAATATTGTATAACGTATATTAATAACGAGTAAGTAATTCAACGTGGTCAAATCCACCGCCTATTCCGCCATTACTTGTTATTGTGTAGTTGGAGGGCGGCGCTATGACTTTGGCGAGTGGGGTTGATCACGACTAGTATAAAAGCGAACGTCGTTCTGTTCGGGCCTCTTGTATATTATTCTCTTGGTCTTACTTATTGCTCTTGCTATTATGCTGGCTCTTATGTATTGTTATCTCTTGCTGTTCTTGTTCTCCAACGGTTGACACATTGTAAAGATAAGTATTATAACTATTATCTAAGGTTTACTTGTGTACAGATTATGTATGTGATGGCGCAGAGTTTTCTTGGCCACTTTCTTTCTCTGTCGTCTAGGGATTTGCGAAAGTGGTATTAGAGTCTTTTAATATAATGAGAATACCCTCTTGGGGTTTATCAGTAATATAACGATGAACTAAGAATAAACAACATTCAAATATCATCAATTGGTTCTTTCTATTCATCCTACTACCTTTAAGTAAATAACAGCACATACACATCTAAGCTCACAGAATTAAGGCTATCCTGACATAAATTGGGTCATAACAGCACAGAATCCTAACAGATTCTAACAAGTGCAACACGTAACTTTTCATTCCACCTCAGCAAGGAAATTACTAAATGCAAATTTTTAAATGTTTTCGCGCTAAGAAAATTAAAAAAAAGTAAGCACATCAAGGAGGTTCCCAGTCTGAGTTATTAACATATTAAAAAAAAAATTATGATACATTCGGCACCAAGGAGGTAGAAATAAATAGGTTGAATTATGTTTTGAATTCAAAACCTCAGTACACACGATGTTCTAAATTCAAATTTACTTTAACCTCTAGAGGGTAAAAACGACTTTTGCGCCCTGATATCGAGGAGCAAAAGTACTCTTTCCGAACTGGTGGGATGAAAAATAATTTTGACATTGAACAATCCTTGAACATCCATTGAACAATTAGATTGGCTGTAGAATAATAATGCATCCCGACTGCTCAGTTCAATAACATTTTGTAGAATTCTAGACCGCCAGAAATATGTGCTTGTTTTATTCTTTTTAACCGACTTCAAAAAAGGAGGTTTCTCAATTCGACCGTATATATCTTTTTTTTTCAGTTTTTAGTACCTGGTTGACCGAGCTTTCCTCGGTTTTTTAAAATGATATTTAGGCAGGTACGAATTACGTAGTGATGACTTACTTAGATACGAATTAAATGCGTTTATAAAAATCTCTAAGTATAAGATTTTCTCAGAAAAAAATAACAAAAAGAAAAGTCCCGAGTGGAACTGTATACATAATTTCATGAAAATCGTTCGAGCCGTTTCCGAGATTCAGATTCTATCTACTTCATGGATAGCTCATTCCGCATAGCGGCCATGAGAAACTCCACTAATTCAAATACGCGCCTTCCATCGCCACCACACCCTGCCCCGCTGTCTGTGGACGCCACGTGGCATGCGGTTCCCGCCCAACATAACTCTTCGAAGAGCGTCTCCGTCAAACAACTACTGGAGAACGCAGGCCGAGGAGAAGCAGGGATCCCTATTCGCGGAGTGGCTCTCTTCATGGACAGCAACAAAGAAAGATTCCGAATAAGCTTTTGCTTCGCCTGGGGATGGAAACGAGCCTGGATTGTCTTGCCTGCTCAATTGGAGTACCGAAAAAGTCACAATGAAGCGGAAAACCTACGACGCCATGCCGGTGTGCGAGGTAGACGGCCACCGATTTCGGTTGGTGCGATCGAAAAACAAAACGATTGCACTAACAGAGTACTCGGAAGGTCGGACGCCTTTCACACAGGGAAGTGCTCCGCTCGCACATCTGAGCAGAAACGCAGGTGAAACACCCCAGGTGATAAGCGTAGATGCGATGGCAATCGAATATTCAAGAACAAGAGTCGCAGACCGGCTGGTTTGCATTGAGGCCTCTAAACATCATGTGATTGTCGTGTACGAAGACAGAGGAGAAAATCTGAGCTTCCTCAGAGCCCCTTCGCACGACCAAACAAATGCAACCGACAGCTGGGGACATCCTGTTCCTAGTTCGACCATCCAAACCGGCTCCGAAAGAGCACAGCAGAGGGCAGCCGCGGAAAAAGCCTCAGCCAATCTAACTGGCACAAACACGGCGTTCGTGACTGCCTTCAACGCAGCAGCAAGGAGCGTACTCCGAATCACATCCCATTTATCATCCCCCGCTTCAAAGCAGCTTCACAGCAACAAATGAGCCGAACGAGAGCCGAAATGGGACAGGTTGAATCGCCCTACTATGTCACGGCTGCGGAGCCGCGGAGCCATGCACGTAACGCCTTCATCGAATTCATAGCCACACTGAGAGCGACAAGACAAGTCAATCTCAAAACCTGCGAAACCACCATGCAGTTCTATAGGCTAGGAGGTGAAAGCCTCTTAAAGGCGAAACTCGAGGAGGCCGAAGCAGCCATTTACAATAATGTCACTTCCCGGGTCATCAAGGGAACCATGACAGGACAGTATATGGCAGCTTACAGTGCAGAAAATGGCTTCGTGACACTGAACGAGAGAGAGATAGAGCGCGCGGGAGTGCCTGTTTATGCGACACCACCAAACGACCCAATTGTAGTTACTGCCCGATGCAACAAGATTATGCTGGACGATAAGATCCTAGAGATGGCCAAGACTATCGAAGAGAACGGAAACGTCAAAGCAGGTTGGGAAAATTGGGAGGTACCGAGAATACAGTGGGTCAACGGAGTTCCAGGATGTGGAAAAACAACATGGGTGATTAGACACTTCGACGTGGACAAGGACGCCATCATCACTACAACAACTGAGGCAACCGACTTCAAATAGATGAGTGAGTAGCGCTTATAATAATGATTTTAGTTTATTTTTCGCTTTTGAGTGCCTATTTGTGGTTTTGAAGTCGGTTTAATTTTTTGAACGAAAATAGCTTATTTTACCCTTTTTAGTGTACAAGAACAGAATTAAAAATTTTGATTAAACCCTGACTACCTCGGATTTGTTATCTATACAATATTCTACTAGTCAAACCCTTTCATTTGATACCCATATTAAGGGAGTTGTGAAAAAAGAAACGTATTTCGGCATTTCGTGGTAGCGGCCATCTTGGATTTGAAATTTATCATAGTGCAAAGTATTCTTCTAGTCAAGCCCTTTCGTTTGATACCCATATTGAGGTAGTATTGAAAAATCTATACTAATATTATAAGGCTGAAGAGTTTGTTTGTTTGTTTGCTTGAACGCTAGGATCTCGGGAAGTACTGGTCCGAATTGAAAGATTCTTTTTCTATTGGATAGTCCATTTATCGAGGAAGGTTTTAGGCTATAGAAAATAACTCTACTATTAATTGAAGCGGAGCATGAAACAAGAATGTAACAAAATCGGGAAAAAATATTCCCCTTTTGAGAGTTTTCGTAGAGTCCACGCAATTTAAGTCTGCGCGCGGCAGAGAACGGAACTAATTGACGTGCCGTCATCTTCTTGTCTACGTCAGGTGACAAGAGTTTGTTTACGTTCGGTGTTTATATTCATTTCTAAAGTAATTAATTGTTTTAATTATGCCGAAATTGATTAAAAGTACTGGCCCTGACCCTGAACCGTGAAAATCTATCGTGTTTGTGAAGAACAACGAGACAATAACGGGCCAAAAGTGCAGTTTTACAAAGGCAGAGCTATTTGATAGGTAATATTTAGGGATACCATAGCAATGACATCTCCATTTATTATCAGCGTATTTTTACGAGGCTTTATTTTTGAGGTTTGATTGTTGTCGTTGCCAATAACAATAACACGTGGAGAAAAAACTGTGTGTGCTTAAGACCGAATGTGAGAAACAAGTAATTTTTTTGAGATGAAAACTTATTTTGTTAAAGGAACATGGACATGAGGTTTTGCGATTACCGCCCTACCATTGTGATCTTAACTCTATCGAAAAAATAACCCAATCGTGAAAAGGCGCATTGCAGAAAAAAATGTGGGTCAAGCGCCTTCTGAAATAAAGACGCTTACTGAGGAAGCATTCCGCATAGTAACAACAGAGGAATGGCTTAATGTGTGCCTGCACGTAGAATGTGTGTTTCACCGTTGGATATGTACGGGATCCCGATGAGTGCTATATAATATACCACGGGCGAAGCCGGGGCGGGCATCTAGTATAATATAATTCGCCATTTTGTGGTGGCGGCCATTTTGGATTTGAAATTTGTTATAGTGTATAGTATTTTACTATAGTCCGTTCCACGGAGAGGTGTAGAAAATGTAAACAAAGGTGCTACCATAACATAAAAATCGTTTAACCTTAATAACCTTAATTTTTCTAAAACTGTCTTAAGATATTTTTCACAGATATGATACGGCTTTACTGTGATCTTAAATACAACATACTTGGATTTGTATTGATTAAATAATTATTTATTAACTTATCTTGAAAGTTATAAATAGTAATAGTAGAATGTGGTAGATACGGTTTTAAACAGTGGCAATTTGATCTATGTTTCTCAAACTGCGAATCCCATCGAAACATAAATGTGAAGTGAAAGACAAGTTTTTTCTTTAACTTTTATAGGTTTACACTTGACCGCCATCTCGCCTGATGTTAAGCGACGATGCGGTCTACGATGGAGCGTGTTTACCTAGAAAAAATTCAATATGATATGATATGAATATGATATTAAAACCAGCCAAGTCAGACTGCTTTTAATAAGCATCATAAATTATAAAAACAAATCATATTTTAAGTGTTTAAAACTAGTCTATGTTATTATAAATAGATTTTAGAACTGACCATTTAAGACCATTTAGATCTCTATTTTTTAGTCGTTGAAGTCAACAAACAAGGTACATAATAACATAATACTGAACTTTGATCTCACTTCACTTAAGTATACGGTATACGCATGTTTCTGATGAGATACCATTACTTTTTGCACGTAAATTATAAGACGTTTACCTTATGAACCACCAAATAATGTCTATTTATTCGCAATAAAATCTACTAATACTTATTATAAGTGCAAAAATTTGGATGTACGTTGCTCAATCAAGTTGGAACAGCTAAACGGCTCAGGTTTATACGCGGAACACGGTTGGATTATGATATGGAATGCATAGGTATAAGTTTGTTTTTATGGAGGGAAAATTACGGAAAAGGGATCTAAGCGGGTAAATTTGCGGGACGCTGCTCACATACGCAACCCACTAAAAGTTCCTTGCTGGGGCTATAATTCTTCCGTGTTGGTGGAGGATGACAAACCTCTCAGACCTCGAAAATTTTTAGGAACATGCCAGTTTGCTCAAGATGTTTTCTTTTACCATTAGCAACATTACGCTCATGAATTCGAAAAGGCAGAGGTGGGCGTGAGATTAGAACCAGGCACTGCATCTGCATATTGGCGTGACAAGACCACCCGAGCCGAGCAATAACTTAATGTTAAAATAATAAATGTAAAAACAACTTAATATAAAAACAGAACGCTCATTAACAAATTTGTTTGGATGTAAAAAATGTTATATTAGGATAGATGAAATCACTACCCAGTATTCGATACGTTTTAAAATTAATTGCAACAGCATCTAACGCAGTAGAAATTAATTGCATTTTTGAATGAATCACACCTACCACTCTTATTAAAAAAATATCCAATGGGGCACTTAATATTAAAAATATTTGAATCTTCTCAGAAAGACACGAACGAAGAGATTTGACTCTACTTTTGTGATAAGAACGTCTTGGCTGTGGAATACGTTGCCTGAGTGGGTTTTCCCCGATGGTTACAATCTTTGTGTCTTCAAATCGAGAGTGAATCGGTTTCTTCTAGGTAAACACGCTCCATCGTAGACCGCATCGTCGCTTAACATCAGGCGAGATGGCGGTCAAGTGTAAACCTATAAAAGTTAAAAAAATAATAAAAAAAAATGGGTAGGAATAGTGCCACCAATATCTTTTGTGTGCCACCATTTGTTTTGTCATTTTACTTACCGTATTTGTTTGTTACGGAATCACCCAGGTAGCAAAATGACGTCTGCGACGAAAAATGACGTCATCCTAAGGTCATATTAGGGTCCGTAGTTTATTCGTCAAATAAGTACGTCACACTGACGTCATTTTAACGTCTGGTACTCAAGGGAACGTCCTGGTGACGTCGATTTAGCGTCAATTCAGTGACGTCCTATGTTGGTCATGATTATGACGACGTAGCAACGTCCATATAAGGTCAATTCTGTGACGTCCTGTGTTGGTCGTGAATGTTACGTCCTAGTAACGTCCATTTACGGTCAATTCCGTGACGTCCTGTGTTGGTCAATAATAAGACGCCCTAGCAACGTCCATTTGGGGTCAACTGTGACGTCCTGTGTTGGTCATTAGTAAGACGGCGTAGCAACGTGCATTTAGGGTCAATTCTGTGACGTCCTGTGTTGGTCATGTATTATACGTCCTAGCAACGTCCATTTACGGTCAATTCTGTGACCTCCTGTGTTGGTCAATAATAAGACGCCCTAGCAACGGCCATTTGGGGTCAACTGTGACGTCCTATGTTGGTCATTAATAAGACGCCGTAGCAACGTGCATTTAGGGTCAGTTCTGTGACGTCCTGTGTTGGTCATGTATTATATGTCCTAGCAACGTCCATTTACGGTCTATTCTGTGACGTCCTGTGTTGTTCCCTAATAAGACGCCCTAGCAACGTCCATTTGGGTTCCATTCTGTGACGCCCTGTGTTGTTCATTAATAAGACGCCGTAGGAACGTACCTACATTTAGGGTCAATGGCGAAAGTTCGTAGTGTCTATGTACAGACTCGCCAAGATATTTCGGCCGTAGTGTACTTACCTACGTACTATTTATTTAGTGCATCTAAAGGAATGCTCTAACACGTAGGTACTACTTAATAATACCTGCTTAACACGTTCGCAGTCCCAATACAAAAGTTTCCGACAACGCCATAAGTCCAATATCATTTTCATTACTTTTGACCATTAGTCGATGCAAACGTCACAACTGATGCATAATTATGTTAAAATAAAGGCCCGTGCCCCGACTTTGCTCGTGTACACCGGGCGGTACACGGACTTAAAACACGACGAAGGAAGACTCACTTCGTATGCACGCGCCAAAGCTAAAAGGGTGTCATCACAATGTAAAAATGTAAAAGGCATATGTATTGATTGTTTTCCTAAAGTTACAGTTCACCAATAATAAAACATTATATATTTCTACTAACTCGTTTCATTTTGTACTGTGAAAACATTATATAAAAAAAAATAAGTCATGTTTTGGTTTTCTTGTCTAATAGAACCCTTGTCACAAGTCCAGGAACGATACACTAACAAATTTCATAAGTCCGTGGCTGCAGAGCCCATATAGTTATAGTGGCCTCGTGTACCGCATAGGGTACACGGACTCGGCGGAATCGCTCCGCGTGTACCGCATAGGGTACACTGGACTGCGAACGTGTTAAGGTAGGTACCTAATTGCAACCGATAAAATTAATATTCATCGTCATTAAATAAATTATCAGTTTAAATGATAAATGATTTATTTTCTGTAAGTAGGTTTGTACAAACACTTTTAGTTAGAAGTCCACTGCTGGACAGGCCCCATATACATAGAAATGCCACGACGAGCGGTCTTGAGCCGCCTCGATACCTACAGAAACATCCACCACTGACTTCCATTCGTTTGACTAGCAGAATAAACGGGAACCTACTTATGATGCTATGGACATTCAAGCATATTATTATTATTATGGGAATCAGAATAAAACCTAATTAAGTAAGGTAGGTATATGAGCTAGGTATGCCATTATCCAAGAAAAGAAACATAATTTTATTCTAGGAGAGTACAACAGGTGCCTACCATGCTCAAGCAGGCACGATTAAATTAGCTCTAACAACATAACTATCATGCGGCTAGCGAACGTTTTTTTTGTATTAAAATATAGGTACTCTGTAAAAACTTTAACTCGACAGTAAATAGTCCATTTTAATAATTTAAAATTATCACCAGAGTTTATCTTTCTTCCAATCTGCGAGGAACGGAACGCATTGATAGCATGTTGTTTGTTATTATTTTATTAAATTATTATTTTTACATTTGTATTTGTTATGTAACTCAATGAAAAGAAATTCAGCTATTAGTCTATCATCAAACATTAGAAAGAACCAATATAAGATAGAAAAGGCTGATTAAAAATATAAATATTTAAAAGTAAAAAAATATTTTTGTTTGCTTTTGTTTATTTCGGAACGGAACGAACGAACGCGTTGACGGTTGGTTGGTATCCCGCGCTTTTTTCTTTCTCAATTCTCTGTGTCAAACAAATGTGTAAATTCTCATGTTTTTTTCTTGCTGTTGTTATAGTACGTATCACAGCACATAAAAGGATTGTAAATTATGTATAGTGTCGTTCAGTTCGCGGAGAGTGAGGGTGGCACTGTGGCTGTGGTCATCAATAAATGGATAACACCTAAAAAGAGAAATCTATTGGCCTCCCGTAAAGGAGGCGAAAGCATTGATAAACTTCTACAGAGGTGTTCGTCTCCAAATGAACAATGGAAACTATACGAGATCGATAGAGTTTTCTATCAGACTGGTAAGTTTTTTTATGAGTAGGTAGTGTAACACTACCACACACAACTATTTTAGCAGCTGGTGGCTTGAGGGCAGTTAACTTTACCATGCTTTAAGCCTGGGCACAGACAGACTGGCCCAGAATTTAATTCTAGTAGGTGCTAGTGTTTTAAAACCTAACTAAAAAATACACGGTGCCATAACCTAAAAATCTAAGGATTACGGCCGAGCTGAAGTTGACTGCAGTTTTGATGCGCACAGAAAAAAATATTCAGATTGCCCAAGATCACAAGACAGAACTGCTATTTTTAGGTCATGGCGCCGTGTGTAAACAAGCAGCAGCGGCGACAGCAAGCAAGCAACAACAGATAAGTAATCATTTCCAAGAAAGTGTGTTCACAGGTGTTTGGTTTTGTTTGTTTTCACAAATATTTGTTGGTCTTGTCTTATAATTATACATTGTATAACATACATAAACCTGGTGGTTAGGTGGCCACCGAACCACCAGGGGTATGTATGGGGGTATGTACCCACATCCACCTAGAATGTGCCCTACATAGCATTGTGTTGTGTTCATTGCAGTCTCATGTGCCTGTAATCTCACCACCATACCATATCAAAACAGAAACAAAAGCATAGTAAATTATATAAGTAATGGCAGTACTATTAACTACTAGTAATGAGATAGAACTAATGGATTAATAAGTGCTGGACTACCAAGCTTGTACGGCGTGGGTGTGTTGCATGGCGTGACTAACTTTAACTTGCATGTTGTTTTGATATTAACTGTGTTGGTGTTTTATGCTTGTTCTATAGATGAATTGGATAAGGCAAAGAAAAAATTAAAGTTGGTGGAAGACACATCAGATATACAGACTGAGGAGGAAAATTATATAAGTAAGCCACCTAAACGCAAAACAAAAAAAAAACTAGCAGATACATTTCATCATCAGATGATAATGATGATGAGAAAGGTGTGAATTCCCTCGTCCTCCGCCTTTAAAGAAACATCTATCCAATTGTAATTATACCGATGATACATTAACTAAATTATTTTGAACATAATAATATTTCCTTCCATTATTTTCTTTTTTTTTTTTTTTTTTAGATATAAACCTTGAACCTTCAAGTACAAGCACAATTTACAGTGATTTGGTACTAAATCACAACTCACAGATGAATAAACCTGATGCACAAGAGAAGGCTTCTAACAGTCATCATGATCAACCATCTGGTTCACAAAGTATGACACTCGATGAAATTGTTGCCAGCAGTGCTTCCAATAACTGTGGTAAATAGTAAAAATCATTTTGATTTTTAAAATCTATAGCTGCCTAACTAGATTCTTTGCTAGATACTACCTTATATGCATGAGTATAGTTTTCGACGATTATTTCTATTTTTTTTGGTATAGTGGTGGTGGTGGTGGTTGGTGTTAAGATTATTATAGACTGTAATACCTACCATACTACTTTTTTCATCCAGATTGTCAAGGCCAAGTTGTTTCACTACTTGCCAAAATAAAAGCCCAAAATGATGTCATCCTAGCAATTTTGAAAGACAGAGCAGGAAATACCAATGCATTGAAGCCTGAATTCAAATTTCCTTGAAACTTTTCAAGATTTAGAAACAGTGGAACAGTTACTGACTAATACAGAAAACTGTGCTAACCTGGTAAGTGTTTACTTTTAATAAACAGGAAATGCCTATTGAGCAATTATAATTAATTCCTACTTTACCATAAGAAAGCTTTTTATTACATGGGTACCTTGCTAGAATGAGTTAGTTTGTTTGTGAGTTTGGATGTAGGAGTTAATCATCGGAACTATTGATTCAATTCTGGGAATTCAGTCACTAATAGCAAGCTACATTACCCCTGACAGGCTATGTTTTATTAGCTTCTGCTCACATTATGTGTAGTTAATTCCTAATAATTTTGGCCACTGCTTCACAGTGGGCGATTAGAGGGCTGAGATGTGAGGTGTGGGTTCAATTCCTGTTGCAACACAAATATTTGCTCTAGGTCTGTGTCATGATACCTTGGCACTCGTAGTTCCTGATACCTATGACAGGGAATCCTATAGTGTGAGCTCAAGATTATGTATGTGACTGTTGGATCTTATGTTAATTCTAGTGTGTACTTATAGAGATATATGTGGATGTTTATTGCTATCAATTAATATTTACAGACAAGCTACCTAAAGAGCCTTGGTGGGCATGATTTAAAAATAAAGTATCGAGAGTGATGAAATATACATTGTCAGACTCGTTGGCAAGCAAGTTCAACTTCTATGGTAAAAGGTCTGAGAAGAAGCCTTTTTCAGAGCTACGTCTCCGTGAATTTATTGTTGGTATGTGTCTATTGTCTTTCATATGATTAAATTTATTCTTTCTAGATCTCATCTATAATACAAAATAAGTGTGCTATGAAATACCTAAATAATTTCAAAAGATACATATTCCTTGTGTACTGGCAACTGGTTAATAATTGGCATGTTTTATGTAGGTGGCTAGGTGGGGAGACTCTTAGTACTAGAAAGCTGTAATTTGGCAAGGCTATATATAATAATAATCACGTCAATTAACTGGTAAAATAAAACAATTAAGTCCACATAATTATTGCGACGGGCTTACTACGGAACCCTACAATGCGCGTGATCCAACACCCACTTGACCGGTTTTTAATTCTCCGTTAAAAATAATATTTAACACCAGTTGTGTCGCGACTCGCGAGTCGCTGTGTGAGAGCGACCCGTCATCTGACCCCACAGAGCGTTGCAGGCATTTGGGCTATTCTTATATTCACAAACTTTTTGTTTTCAGAGAGCTTAAAGAGTTCCTCTCAAGGATTACAGAAAAAGACATTGAAGACGATATAAAGGTGTGGCTCAAGCACGCACCTGAACGAGCAAAAAGCGATTGTCAAAGGAAAATAACAATGTCATCCTCTAGGAAGAAAAAAAAATGTAGTAGGTGAGCGTCAAATGTATAGAAGGATTTTGGCAGAAAAACGAAAAATTATTTTAGAAATACAAAGAAGTACATTACAGCCATCATTAAGTGATTTGCCATCTTCACCACAATATACATCCACATCTATAGCTACGAGTAACAGTAGTATTGACAACAATACTTTAAATGAAAACTGTTTAAGGACATATAAAGAGAATATTTTTTTAGATGAAAATTGTCAATCAACATTGTTTGAGGATTGTTTTATAGATAATGATGATTCACGATCTGACGATGCTAACGATTTGCCATCGCAATTAAGACATTGGGCTACCGTAGAACATAAAATTTCCCACAGTGCTCTAGATAGTCTTCTAAAATTCTAAATCCTTTTTGCCCTAAATTGCCTAGAGATAGCAGAACGTTTTTAAATACGCCAATGAATATATCAAGTAACTCTTTGCAATCTGGTGAATTGGTGCACATTGGTCTCATAAATCAAATACAAGCACAATTAAAACTGTACAGTGGGTTCAACTTTAAAAATAGTGAAATATTGTTGTCTTTTAATGTTGATGGTTTGCCACTTTTAAAAGCACGAATACTCAACTATGGCCTATATTAGGTTTGATCAAAAACTTTAATTGTGCACAGCCATTTGTAATAACTCTGTTCTGTGGAAACTCTAAACCTTCACCATTGAATCTGTTTTTGGGGCCATTTGTTGAAGAACTGTCTACATTACTTAATGATGGAATAAATTTTGAAGATACTCATTATATTGTAAAAGTACATAGTTTTGTATGTGACGCTCCAGCTAGAGCTTTTATCAAATGTACTAAATCCCATGGTGGATACTCATCATGTGATAAATGTGTAGAACCTGGTGAGTATATTCAAGGTAGAGTGATTTATACAAGCGTATCTGCGAGTAGGAGAACGGATTCACAATTTCGTTTACAGTCTGATGACGACCATCATGTTGGTGAATCTCCACTTTTGACGCTTCCCATAGATTTAGTTTCATTGTTTCCCATTGATTATATGCATGCTGTTTGTCTGGGAGTCATGAGGAAACTTTTAAATGTTTGGGTTGGTGGTGATTTAAATGTTCGTTTAAATAGCCGTTTAGTAAATGCAGTTTCTGAAAAATTACTTAGCTGTGCAAGTTGTATACCTGTTGAATTTAACAGGCGACCGCGAAGTATCAGTGAGTTGGCTCGCTGGAAAGCCACCGAATTTAGGATGTTTTGTTATATACTGGACCAGTTGTTCTAAAAATATCCTTCCAACCTCCCTGTATGAAAATTTTTGTTATTTCATTGTGCTATAACAATTCTTTGTAGCCCTAGAAACATCAATAAAGTAGGTACATATTTAGCACATGAGCTATTATTAATGTTCATAAGACATTCCGAAACTATTTATAGCCGGAAATTTTTAATTTACAATGTTCATATGTTATGTCATTTGTGTGATGACGTTCGTTTATTTGGTGATTTGGACAGTTATTCCGCCTTTCCTTTCGAAAATTATTTAGGCATGTTAAAAAAAATTAGTTAGGTCACCTAACAAACCGTTGCAGCAAATTTATAAACGATTAAAAGAAATGGAATCTACTTTTCCTCCAAAACTGATTGACGAGGTACCAGCGGTTTTTATTACAATAGCTTAGGACCAACGCCTGTTGATAACAATGCTTATGAATGCTTTAATAAACTTGTTTATAAGGGTTTTGCAATGTATACAAAATCTGGTTTAGCTAATAATTGTTACTGCTATGCAAACGGCAAAGTAGTCGAGATACATAATATTTTGAGATGTAAGATTAATGGAGAGGTTTCCTTGTTCGTCTATGGAAAAGAGTTTGTACATTATGATTCCTACTATACGTATCCTTATGATTCTGCTGTTATTGATATTTTTAAAGTTTCGAACTCTGTTCAGCTTACAAAATTGTACCTGTTTATGATATTATTTCAAAATGTGTTGTTATTCCTCAAGAGGCAACTAGTAATTCTTTTATATGTTTTCCTATGCTCCATGGTTATAAGGATTAAAATTCTCCATTTATTAATTAAGTTGTGATAGTTAACTCGTTATAATAAATAATACTACAATGCAAATTTGTGTTTTAATGTTGACCTTTCAGAGTTACTTGAAGACTGTGGCTGGATGAATTGCATCGAGGCCAAATTGATCCCGGATGACGTCATATTAACGCTTCAGATAACGTTATATTAATGTGTCTGAAGACGTTAATAGACGTTATTATAGGAGGTCTTCACAATACGTGGTATTGACGTCTTCTGGAGACGTTATCTGGCGACGTTAATATGACGTTATCTGGAGACGTTAAGGTGACGTTATCTGGAGACGTTAATATGACGTTATCTGGGGACGTGAATAAGTCGATATCTGGAGACGTTAATATGACGTTATCTGGAGACGTTAATATGACGTTATCTGGAGACGTTAATATGACGTTATCTGGAGACGTTAATATGACGTTATCTGGAGACGTTAATATGACGTTATCTGGGGACGTGAATAAGTCGATATCTGGAGACGTTAATATGACGTTATCTGGAGACGTTAATATGACGTTATCTGGAGACGTTAATATGACGTTATCTGGAGACGTTAATATGACGTTATCTGGAGACGTTAATATGACGTCTTCAGAGACGTCGCTGAGACCTGACATTAGGCCGTCATTTAGTACGTCTGTGGGACGTTTTTTACGACGTCATTTACGTCGAAAATGACCGTGAATGGACGTCGTCATGACGTAAAATTGCTACCTGGGCAAGTATAAGTGCCACGTTAGCTATATACTCAGACTGGATTGCTTTTTTTAGTTCAAATATAAAACGTATGTAGATTAATAATTATAGCAAGGAATAGTATATAGGTTACCACTTATATAGGTACACCACTTTTTATTAAGACAAAATAATAGCAATGGCAGCTACACAGGTATTAAGAACTACACTATGTGCTGGATTGTGAAAAAATTACATCCACGGATACGGATCTGAATGTGGATATACGAGTATATACGAGTATCTAAAGCTGCGCTAGTAGGCTCAAATCAGATTTGGCTGGGTAGGGAGAGAAAAATGAGTAGTGAAGGTGAGTGTTGATGTACGTCAGAAAAGGGCTCTTTAAACCTACGCCCGAGTCACAAGTCTCGGGATCTACTCGAGATTTCTCTCTCTCTGCCACACGATGGACCCAGCACCCGCACGGTGAATCCACGGAATGCTAAGAAGATCGTCTCATACATATAGTATATATATAGCTCATTAAATTTAAGTTTACTAAAAAGTCAGTCATTTCACATACATAGTGAAAAAGGAATTTAAGTGCTACATAACAAAACAAAGCTGTACTTAATAATTAACATTAATAAAAACTGTTTATATGTTACTATTGTGTTCCACGATCCAACCACCCAAGTTATTTTTGTATTAATGTTTTAAACTTATGCGCACCACATATTTAGTAAACGTATAATTATAAAATAACAGAAATAAGACAAAAGGTTGGAATCGGACTTATTGGAATATATTTAACCTTGTTATGTGACGAAAATCTAAAAGGGCAAACAGAGACGCTTACAACGAACTAACTTCTAAAAACAAAGGTTGAGAAATGTTGGTCTGTCATATTGAGAGTGACATTGATTTGTTTACATTTTCTACACCTCTCCGTGGAACGGACTATAGTCAAGCCCTTTCATTTGTTACCTATCAATAGGTTCTGAAGAAATATTTTGGGAAGAAATATATTGACCAAAAAAAGGGGTGTTATAAGTTTGACGTCGATGTCTGTCTGTCTGTGGCACCGTAGAGCCAAACGGGTGGGCCGATTTCGATGCGTTTTTTTTTATTTCAAGGTTATAATACCCGTGCGGATGTTCTTAGCTATGTTTGGTTAATGTCGATTCAAGATTACCGCTACCACAAAATGGCGAATTTCATTTTTTTTTCACAACTTTCTCAATATGGATATCAAATAAAAGGTCTTGACTAGTAGAATGTTGTACAGATTACAAATCCGATGTAGTCGGGGGTAAACCAAAATTTTAATTATGTTCTTGTAAAGGTCTAGCTACGGACGATCCGGTCTACGACAGAGCAGGCTTACCTCTAAGAAACCGACTCACACTCTACCCTACCCTAATATTACCCTAAAATAATTCTATGAAGCCATGTTTTGAGAATGAAATAAGTTTATTGCATAAAAAAATAATTTCAATAATCAGTATTCAAAATTTGGTTACAGCTATTTTCCCGCCATTCCTGACACTGACAGTCCATTAGACAATTCACTTTTTAATTATTCGCCGAAATTGCACAAACTGCAGTTGGGGCAACGTCGATGGGTCTTTCTGCCGCGCCGATGCTTCGATTCGGACACTTTGTAGTCTCCCGATTTTGAACGCGATCTAGCACCTGATCTGGAAATAAAACAGGATCATTAATATCTAAAATAAAATAGCGGCACAAATGTTTCAGCACCATTAGCTTGAAAGTTGAGTTCAGTCTGTGGCAACACAATTAGTCGTTTTCAGGGTGCTGATTCAGAACCATTGAGTAAGTATTTATCTAATCAGAGAACTGAAGTTACCGACATAGCTCAGCGTATTAGCAAACTGAAGTGGAAATGGGCCGGTCACATCTGTCGCAGACCCGATAACCGTTGGGTTAAGCGGGTTATGGAGTGGAGACCGCGTATCGGTAAACGTAGTTAGGACGCCCTGAGACTATATGGAGTGACGATATACGAAAGATGGCTGGTGGCGGTTAGAAACGTAAGACCGAGCATCGGGCTGAGTGGCGTATTATAAGAGAGGCATATTGTTCAGCAGTAAAACACAGGCTGATGATGATGATGAGTATTTATCCCCGAGTGGTGTAATGTTTTACTTCTGGAAATCTCCAAAAAAATGTCTTTCAAATGACCATAAAATTATAATGTACCTACTACCATAGAATAGATACTACCCAATGAAGTCAGAGAATTGTCTGACAAAATGTTTAAACATCGCTTACATAAATGGCTACTTGACCGGTGCTATTAAGTATTCGGTAGATGAGTATCTAAACGTGTATTGTAGTATTCCAATACACCAAACTATAAAGTAGTACGAAATACTCGATATTATAATTATCCATATCAGTATTCATTCATTGTATCTCATGGAGTAAATTTCAATTTCTGGCGATTGACAATGACATTTACTACCTAGATTTAATTATTTTTTTCGATCAAATTGACTAAATTAATTATTTCTAATCTTTTAATAAGCAATCAATCTGATGACATTGTAATTTAAATACATTTTTGCATACCTCTCACGAGGAAAACATAATGGACCTAACTGTAAAAATGACACAAAATCTCGTAGGTATGTTTACGAAAATAAACCTCATTACATTTAATTTCTGAATTCGGCCATAATAAGCGTTAGCAATTTCAAGTAATACGCATTATCAACAGTTTCATTCAATTCTGTTGCCGTTAAATAAACTTTTCCGTCGCTAAAATTTTAGGGTTTTCCAAAGAGTTTAAATTTACTACGTATTCGCATGTTTTCAAGTTACCTGTTTTTAACCTAACTTTTTAACAACAATATGACGTGAAATTATGGAGGGTTGGGGTACCTACTTCATTTATCCATAAGTGGAAAGTAAAAAAGCACCAAGGAGGTTCCGAGTCTGAGTTTTTAGAAGAAAGTTGTATGATAAACTCGGCCCAAATGAGGTTTAATGATGTTTTGAATTCACAAATTGAGCGCACACAATGTTCTGAATTCAAATTTACTGTACTCTCTAGAGAGTAAAAACAACTTTTGCACACTGATATCGAAGAGCAAAAGTACCTCCTATTCTTTCCTAGGTGGTGGGCTGAAAAAGTAAGTTGACTTTTTGCGAATTCGGGATGGGGAGTTTTTAAATAAGTTGATGGCGCTATACCTATGTTCGGTATAAGAAATGATGACCGCATAGCCCGCATCCCAACCCTCTGAACGCAACCCAGCTACGGCAGCGTCTGACGGTCATATCGGCCTTATGGGATGACTTGGCGGCCATGTCGGATGACTTGTCGGCCTTATGGGATGACTTGGCGGCCATGTCGGATGACTTGTCGGCCTTATGGGATGACTTGGCGGCCATGTGGAATAACTTGCAAGGAGACTTCGTTTGTGAGACAGACAGGACTATCCTGTCGACAAAACCTTTTGATGTAGTTTTACAGGACTGTGTCTGTTTCCCAGAAGGGCAGAAAAGGAAAGTGATGAATGTAAACAGTAGACACATGGGCAATTTTTTTTTAAATGTTAGCAACATTATTTTTTATTTAATTAAAACTGCGCTAACTTTATTCTCAAAGAATAAAATCTCTCATTGAGATAGGTGTACTTGCTACTGTAGGTGAACTATTTTAACCCAAACTTAAAAAAAATACGAATTTTTACATTCTACATTTCTACAACGAACATTAGCGGCGAGCTTTTAATTCACAGTTTCAAACATTTCATTAAAAGAAACGTTTTTACGAGTACCCATAAAAAATAATCTGATTGACCCAACATTATATCCTAGTAAATTTATATTTTTAGCCCCCGACCAAAAAAAGGGGTGTTATAAGTTTGGTGTCGATGTCTGTCCGTCTGTATGTTGTGTGTCAGTCAGGGTGTCGTGTGTGTGTCTGTCTGTGGCACCGTAGAGCTCAAACAGATGGGCCGATTTCTATGCGGATATTTTTATTTGAGGGTTAATTTTCGTGTGGGTGTTCTTAGCTATGTTTGGTTAATATCGATTCAAAATGGCGGACAAAATATTTCTCCCAAACCTACCTCAATATGGGTATCAAATGAAAGGTCTTGACTAGTAGAATATTGTACAGATTACAAATTTGTGGTAGTCGGGGGTATATCAACATTTTTTATTTTGTTCTTGTTGAAGTTATTGACGGTGTAGGTAATGGCAACTGCCGATCCGGAACCCCTGATACGTCATCCAGAAAATTGTACGCAAATTACAGTTTAATCAGGATCAGGCATTCTAGAAATCAGGTAACATACATAAAAAAAACAATATCGTCGAATGGATAACCTCCTTTTTGGAAGTCGGTTAATTACAATAGGCTTAGAACATTTAAACGTCAAACAATGTTCGATCGGACGAAACAAAGTAGGACAGGAGTAGGAAAGCCGCGAGTTTATTTCGAAATAAAAGTGGTCAAGGGCGAGTCGGACTCGCCCATGAAGGCTTCCGTAGCAGCAAGTAACATAATATAAAAGTTCTTGTAGTTCGTTGTTACTTTAATCAGTGTTTTAACAATAGTGAATTTATGACGTATTAATATAAAACTACTTAATAGATCTCATTCAAACCAATTTTCGTTGATAGTGTACATGGTTATGGACCATCATACACTTTTAGAAGTTAGGGGAGACGTTTTATCACTTTGGACGAGTCTCTCGCGCAAACTATTTAGTTTAGAGAAAAAAAACCGATATCGTTTTTGAAGACCTATCCATAGATAGCCCCCACACGTATGGTGATGGAAAATCATTTTTTGAGTTTCAGTTGTAAGTGTAGGACACCCCTAAAATTTATTGTTTTTTTTCTATTTTTTGTACGAAAATCTTAATGCGGTTCACATAATACATCTACTTACTAAGTTTCAATAGCACATAGCTCTTATAGTTTCGGAGAAAAGTGGCTGTGACATACGGACGGATAGACAGACACACATCGCACCCACAATAAAGTAAAGGCCCATTTCAAAAACACATACTTTTGGGAAACCGGTTTTAAGATTTACAAAACCCGATACTTTTACTTAATTTTCCATAACTTCATAATTTAAAGTCCTATAACCTTGATTTTTTTTTTACATAAACTACATTAAACATGCTACAGTATTATCATCTAAAATGTTACAAAAAAAATAAAAAAAGTACTTATACATACATTTTTAAAAACTCTTCCGAGTTAAGCCCTTTTTATATTATTTTTATTTAATTTATGAAGGCAATATTTGAAATGTGCCTTTATAAGCCTACAAATTATCAACATAATAAAGCCTATTGTTAAATAATGCTTTATTACACAATATAACCTATTGAATAAGGGTAAAAGTGCCCAAATCGAAAATGACGTGAATAAAACAAAGACAATTTTCATACAAAATTATATTAATCAAAAAGTAACAAAGTGGCACATAATCTATACTTATAATAAAACTGTAACGGGTCGAATTCTGTACATTGAAGATATTTTGAAAAAAATTTTTTTGGAGTACTCCATAGTCGATACTGATAGCGAAACTGCATTTTTTTTCTTTCATGTCTGTCTGTCTGTCTGTCCGTCTGTCTGTCTGTCTGTCTTTCTGTATAGAGATCACGTATCACGCCGAAACTACTGATTCAATTCAGCTGAAACTTGGCATGACTTTAGTTTATACTACGGAGAATGCTGTAGGCTACTTTTGATCCCCAAATTCTGATCCGTTTTCTTGCGGGAGGGGGTGAAAGTCAGAATGTGTATTTGGTGGTAACTCATGTTTGCGTTGTTTAATTTCATTAATTCTTTTTTTGTTAGAAAGAACACATTTTTAATATTGTCCCGTCAAAATTTGAACATTGTCGGTCTGGTGGATCGGAAATTACACAAACATTAAATAATAACAACACGCGCGGCGCGTTCGGTACATACAAACTTCTAAGTATTCTGTGTATCATAGACGATCCACAGAATATCTAGATTCTAGAACGTGCCCACGTGATCGCGTCGCGTCGTCTTGAAAAAAGGAATTGTCAAAAATATATTTTTGTGTGGAAAAACAAACATCATTCGGTTATAACCGACTTCAAACTTGGAGGATGTTCTCAATCGGGTTGATGTTTTATTTGCTTTTATTTTACGCGATAACTCCGCTAATTGTGAGTTGATTTTGATAATTCCTTTTTTGTTTGGTAGAAAATACTTCAGAGGTGATCTCATATATCGAAAACAGGGAGGAAGTTTTTAAAATATCAACACAATTTTTTTTGTTTTTTTAGAGAAAACATATCAGCATAATAAGTAGTAGCATAAACAACCCATTAAATGTTCCCACTGCTGGGCGTCGGGGCCTTCTCTCGCAAGGAGAGAGACAAGGGTATAATCCACCACGCTGGCCCAGTGTCGGTTGGTGGATGACATATGAATTAAAACTTAGATTCTAGGTAGTTACTACATTTCGGTTTCCTTACGATGTTTGCTTTCGCCGTTTTAATTACCGGCATTACGAATATGACTCTGAAAACATAGTGGTGCGGGTGGTTTTGAACCCTGGATCTCCGGATCGACAGTCGCCGTTCTCCCGACTAGGTCAGCTGTAACTTACTAGACCAGCCGTAACTTATTAGAAAACGTGTTATTTCAATCCAAATACTGTTTAAAATTTAAAGGTAGTGTTCAACAAGCTTCGGTGACCGAAGCAGACCGTTGTTAGGGTTCCGTACCCAAAGGATAAAAACGGGACCCTATTACTGGGACTTCGCTGTCACCAGACTGTATCTCAAGAACGGTGATAGCTAGACAGTTGAATTTTTCACAGACGATGTATTTCTATTGCCGCTTTAACAAAAAATACTAAAACTAAAATAAATATTTAAGAGGGGCTTATTTCCATACAACAAATTTATTTTTTTACCGTTTCTTGCTCGATACTAATAACGTACCTGTCACAGGTAGACGTTTTCACTATTCACATAATATTTAGTTTTATGTTCTCTTTAAAGTAATTAATTAAAATAAAATAAATTATTAAGGGCATACAATAAAAGCCGTTTATTTGCTAATGGTTCAGAACCCTTTGCGCGCGAGTCGCACTTGCATTTGACCGGTATTATTTTTTCTAAAATTTTGTAAAATCCTATCCTTTCCTAATATTATATAAATATGTCAATATTTACATTTTTGCTGCTCAATTACGTTGGAAGTTGGAATGGCTGAATGTATCGAGTTAAAATTTGAAACACATTCTTGGCTTAGCTTAAGTAACACATAGGGTACTTACACATAGGCAATGTTTAGCCTATGTGTTCTTCCTGACTATAATCTAATTGTATTTCAAATTTCAACCCGTCTTGATACGATCCGATATAATTAAGTAACAAACGTCCAAACATTGGCATTCATAATATTTACAGGACAACGTTGGAACGGCTGAACATATTTGGAAGAAATTCGGAACACACGTAGTTTGTACTGAGAAATATCACATCGGTTACTTATAGGTTACTGTGACGTCGGAAAGACTAAGCAAATTTGGTAGAAAATTGAAACAGAGATAACTTATAGTCTGAAATACCACATATATGTACTACATATCAACCTGAAAGGAAGCATGGGCCCTAAGGAAACAAATATTAACTAACACGTCAAAACGGCACAACGAATTGGGTTGACATACGAAACACAGATAGTTTAGAGTCTAAAATTTCACATGGGCTAATAAATCTATGCATTAATTTAACGCCATATTAATAGAAGTATATATTTTTGTAAGGAACTTGATGTCATGGTAAGGTAAAAGCCAAAAATGAAAAATATATGCACCCGTTTTGGCGTAGATAATACAGGTGCTTTGCGTTCACAATCAAAATAACAAGCAACATTATATTCTCATTAGATGGCGCTAATGCCAGTTTAAATCTAAAAGCACTAAAGGCCATTAAAATCGATGTTTTGCTAAAGTGGTATGTATTTTTTCTTGCATCACTAGGTGGCGTTACTGGTATTCTAAAATGTACTACATAATAAGTTTTTCGCTGTTAAAAAGAATTTGATGCCGAATTGGGATTCTTTCGTTCTGTGATTTTTTTCTGTGTTACAATTAAATTCATATATTAACATTTCACTAAGACTTGGCTTAGATTTACGGGTTCAACTTGCTTGAGTAACATTAAAACTCAAAATTTTAATCATTTTGATTCCACACAGGGTTCATTCATAATTTTACGCGGGCGAAGTCGCGGGTAACAGTTATTTTGTCCTACGATACTTCCAACTAATGTACCTATAAGTCAGTAACATCTGCTTACGCGAACGAAGTAGCGGGTTCAGCTAGTATTAAATAAAGTAGGAACTTCGAAAAATAATTAAAACTTCTAAAAAATCTGTCTCATTTTCTTATGACTACAAACTTTATGTAAATCTTTGTATTCATTTCACCAACCTTTCTATAAACTTCTTAAAACAAAACCCTTACAATCTTTTATCAACAAAACTTTTACTTATCTTATAATAATCGGTCTTACAGTCTTCCGTTTACATCAGTCATTCCCTTATAACATAATTATAATCAACTTTGGTTAACTAATGACAATCAGTTTTATGCTATTGTTACCGACGTAAATGACTACTATTTCGATAACAAATAGCTTGAAATGATCTCTGTCTTTTTCTAAAAAACATATTATGAAATTATAAACAAAAACTAATAGTTATTACAGTAAAAAAAAAACTACATTAACATACTATTATAATAAGTTGCGTAGTATGGATTAATAAGTTTCTTCGATACTAACTCCTGGAGATCCTTCTTCTTGTTGGTGCTTAATGCTATCGGCGCACCATAAGCTTTCTGCATAAATATTTCTGTTGGTTCTAACATATTTTTCCTTTTATTGCGAACGTTGATTTCTTTGAAATCTTCATCATTGTAGGACATTTTATAAAAAAAAGTAAAAGGGTTTTCTTTAGTAAATTTCATTACTTTAATATTGTTCCATACAACGTTATTTTTTTCTTGGTCTGTATTATAATTATAACCCCAGTTTTCTTGCAATCCCTTCACGTCATAAAAGAAGTCATAAGTCAGAGTATGAACAATAAAAGGCTTTCCTGTCTTCCTTGCTCTCTGGATGGCTGCTATGTACTGAATTGGTGTGTATATTGGGCCAGTTTTCAGATCTTTTGCTATTTGTTTTTGAATTAAGCTGTGTACATTATCGGCTTCATTTTGGGTATGACCCTTAATAAGGTACTTGTGCGTTATTGTTTTCAAGTTTTTTATATTATTGACAGCAAACATAAATAAAGCAGCGATATATTTATTTTTATTTTGCCCGGAACAATTATCAGATATAAACGTTACATTTACTTCATGATCAGCTTTTTCTGAAACGCTCCTTAAATAATCTAAAATACAACTTCCAATCTCTATGGCACCTCTTTTACCTTGGGTTTCGTCCCAAAATAGCAATGTACATCACCATAGCTTTTACAGTCATCACCAGATTCATGTTCTTCTCTGGTTTTCAATAATTCTGTCATTGTAAAGTTATAGCTATTTAATTTGGATTTGTAATAGAATGCCGAAGATTCTCCATTCGGACTTTGCATAATTGCCTGAACATCAAAGCAAACGCATAGGTTATGATCATCAATATTCATTCTATCTCTCTTCTTCTCTTTTCTACTTAAGTTTTTCTCTTTCAAATGAGTATCGTATTTTTCTTGAAGGTCACTTTTCTGATTACCTGTCAAGTTATTATACTGTAAACAAAGATCGCACTGATCCTTTTTCGGTTGGAAGAATCCTATATTGAATTGGGTTGTGAACACTTCATAAAAGGTGTGGAACCGGCCAGCATCTAGACTTTTACTTTTTTGAAGCTGTTCAAAGTCTCTAAACAGTTTTTCCACCACTAATATACTCCCTTGATGTTGACGCTCTGAGATAATGGGATGTGCCTCTCCTGGCTCTAAGCTGCCCTCCACCAATTTTCAGCCAAATCAGTGCAGTCGTTCTGGAGTTATAAATAGTGTAACTAACACCAACTTTCTTTTATACCTACATTACATAGATTAAATTATTCCCTTGAACATACCTACCTACTTAACCTATTAAATACGTTCTGTATTTTATAGGATAAGTACCTACTAAATATACTGATGATTATAGACGCAATTCATAATTTGATTAAATATTTTAAACTACGTAAAGAACTAATCCTAAATGTAAACACAATTCTTGTATGAAATTTTGTGCAAACAGGAATGATTTGGAGATAAACACATAATAAACAACATTTTGTTGTAAAATAAGGAACTAATTAGACTTAAGATGACATATTTTAATAACTTTTGGTGATAAAAGGGTATAACTTTAATTCAACCTGTATATTACTAAATAATATTGCAATACTTACCCGAAAATTTGTAATATAAAGGCACAATTCAAATTCTGACACCGCGTCAGCGGTCCGGCTTCGTCAAACACTGGCACCTTACTAGTTGGGCCCCTTTCGCGGGAAGACGCGGGCGCGAGGGCCGGGGGTGCGAAAGGGACACTATTACAATATTTCCTAAAAACATTGCTTTTTTCTCTTTCTGTGAGCGCCAACTGCTAGAACAGTCGCAATTGAGCCCATATGGCACAAAAACTCAAAAACTCAAAATTTCGAATTGTGCCCATACAATATTAAGGGAGCGACATTTGCCATTTGGCTACGGACCCCTAGTTACGATTTGGGCAGAAACAGAGTAGACATCCAGCGTCCAGCACCTTTGCACATTATGGCTTTGTTTTGTTTTTAGATCTGTTTATTTTCACGTGAAAATTAACTATTGCAAGCAAAACGCCTATGGGCACATTATTAATGAGTCCAAATAATTGTCTCACACTGCACTGCGATCTTCATTTAGAAATTTAATATAAGTTTTATCTTTCCCTTGTAATTTCAGGAAACATCGGCCGAAACCGGAAACCTGCAAAACTAATATTATTTCTTGGCGGTAGAGTAACTGGTAAAGGTGTGACCCCCCAGGCGGCCTCTGCAAAGCGTCCTACCACTGCAAAACCTATGCAGGGAAGATACCGAATAGTGATTTGTAGAGGCATGACTCTTTGAAGAACCACCATAAGACCACCTGGAGAAGTACCACACCTTTACCAGTAATTCTACAGCCAAGCAGTAATGTGCAAACATTCTTTTTTGTCACCGGTTTTAGGGGCAATGTTTTCTAAGAAATTACAGGGAAAAGAATCATCTATGCTGTCATGGATAGGTGTGTTGCTACCATCGGTACCACCCCCCCCCTACGTTACCTAAAAACTGAAGCATCAAAAAAGGCCACCAGAATAAGTCACAGCTACTGTACCTGCGTTCAAATGTGATTAGAAAAACTATCTATGTCTGGAGTACATCAACGGTCCGGTTTAGTTTTCAATGCTTCAGTTTGGTGTCGTAGGTGCATCCATCTGTTCTGTGGTCCAAGGTTCCTCCCTAAAAAATCCCCGGAAGTTTTAAGTACGAACAGAATATAGTGCTTGGAGAAGTAAGATTATGCTAGTTATTTATTTGAGGTATACATCGCCATCTATAGGTACTAATATTATAAAGCTAAAGAGTTTGTTTGAACGCTAGGATCTCGGGAAGTACTGGTCCGAATTGAAAGATTATTTTTCTATTAGATAGTCCATTTATCGATGAAGGATACAGGCTATATAACATAACACTACTATCAATAGGAGCTGAGCATGAATCAAGAATGTAACAAAAACGGGGGAAAAATATTCCTTTTTGAGAGTTTTCGTAGCGTGCTTTGACATGACAGCATGTGTCTTAGATTGCGTCAACTTCAGCTTCAACTTTTTCTATTGGCTTCCGTTCGGTAATGTCACCGTAATTTTGCCAATGTCCAAGATTGCGTCATTAAATATAAACCTTTGCTAATGAAATTTGTTTCTAAATCTGAGTTGGTACGACCAATTTCCGACAGGTGGCGTAGCAGGTAGCTTAAGAGGTATTTTGTTTGAAAGCGATATTATCAGGAATGACTGAACCGATTTCAGTCATTTTTTTCATGTTGGATATGTACGGGATCCCGCTGAGTGCACATAGCACTCAGCGGGATCCCGTACCACGTACCACGGGCGAAGCCGGGGCGGGCATCTAGTATAATATTATATGCAATCCACATCTGGCAAAATGCATTACAAATAACGTTACATACACATTACATCTTGTAATGATGTTGATCTAAGTTAACATTCGAATTCAGTTTTTCTACAAAACGAGTAATTTAGATCCATTGGTGCTGTTTCCCCAACATATCTATACTAATATTATAAAGCTGAAGAGTTTGTTTGTTTGTTTGAACGCTAGGATCTCGGGAAGTACTGGTCCGAATCGAAAGATTCTTTTTCTATTGGATAGTCCATTTATCGAGGAAGGCTATAGGCTATAGAAAATAACGGTACTATCAATAGAAGCAAAGATTTTTCACCTTGTGCTCTTTTGATTCCCTTGCTACGCTCAGGATTCTAAGTTCGCTTGCTCGGTCATCAAAATTGAGCACGCGGTTAAAAATCAACTTTGCACTCTTGTATAACAAATAACTATTTCCCGATTTTGTTACGTTCTTGATTCATGCTCCGCTTCAAGTAATAGTAGCGTTATGTTCTATAGCCTATAGCCTTCCTCGATAAATGGACTATCCCAATAGAAAAATAATCTTTCAATCCGGACCAGCACTTCCCGAGATCCTAGCGTTCAAACAAACAAACTCTTCAGCTTTATAATATTAGTATAGATTGAGGGAGTAGTGAAAAAAATGTGATGTGAACTTTTTGTGGTGGCGGCCATCTTTGTTGCAGTTCTACTAGTTCAGCCCTTCATTTGATACTCATATGTGTATCAAATGAATAATTGCTGGCCATCGAGAAGGCTTTCGATAGGGTGTGCCATGACGGCCTGCAATTGTAAACGACTTGAAGTATGCAGAGTTAAAATAAAAAAATGTCGACTAAAATATTTACACTCGAGTGCAACACGTAACTTTTCATTCCACCTCAGCAGAGGAAATGACTAAATGCAAATTTTTTAATGTTTTCGCGCTAAGCAAATTAAAAAAATGTAAGTACACCAAGGAGGTTCCGAGTCTGAGTTTTTAACATATTAAAAACAAAATAAATGTATGATGCATTCGGCACCAAGGAGGTAGAAATAAATAGGTTGAATTATGTTTTGAATTCAAAACCTCATTACGCACGATGTTCTAAATTCAAATTTACTTTAACCTCTAGACTCTAGAGCAGGGTAGGCGAACCAATGGCACGCGTGCCATTTAATGGCACGCGAAACAATATTTTAGGCACGTCGCCGATCATAAAACATGTGTAAAAATGTGTTAAGTAGGTATATTATGACGATTGAACTAATCTGAAAAAATAATCTGAAAGTAAAAATTATTTGATGGCACGACAATGACCCCATTCACAGATTTCTAAAACAAAAGGCAGATGGAACGTGCAGAACACAGATCCTTAGGTCCGGAAAGCAAATATTAAACGCCAAAGCAAATACAAACTCCAGTCAGTACGAAACTGACTTCCGTCTCGTACGGGAGTCCCGTGTGATTTTATGTTTTGTTTAAGGTTATGCCGTCTTGTGTCATCAAACATTGCAAACATTGTTCCCAAAAATAAAAAAAGGAAATTTCATAGGAAAGTTTGAATATTTTTACTGGTATTTATTAAATTTAGACGATTTTATTTCGATTGATGAATAGAAACACAACACCTCAACGAAAATAGGTCAGTGTTGCTAAACTAAATTGAAATTATTTTCCCTGAAGTTAAGGTAAAATATAGATTCTAATTTTGTTTTGAAGATGCTCGTAGACCAAATTATTGATGAACATTGTATAATTCAATTTTAAGCCCTATTTTTACAATCGTTATTTTTTTTATTTAATGTGAATCGATGCCAAGAACAAATCCTCGCCGTTACTAGGGTAAATAAATATACTAATAGTGTTGATGAAAACTATAGTTATGAAACGAATAGCTAAGAACAAATCCTCGCCGTTATAAAACGTCTCGTCTATGACCTGTGGATTCTAACTTGATCTGTGCAGTGCTGTTAGCATATATATTTTTAATAATACGAACATATTTCTTTCTTACTCCTTTTTGAATCAGAGCCTCCCAGAGCTGATTGTGTTTGATTGAGTCGAAAGCTTTATTGTAGTCGACAAATGCAATGTATAGGTCTTTCCCATACTCTTGAGATTTTTCTATTAACTGTTTTAATACATGCATAAATATGATCAATAGTTGAAAACCCTGCTCTAAAACCAGCTTGTTCAATAGGCTGTTCATAATCTATAGTCCTTGATATTCTATTTAGGATCAGCTTTGAAAAAAGTTTGTAAACATTGACATGAGGCTAATAGGTCTATAATTTTCAATTACGTTTCTGTCTCTTTTTTGTGGAGCAAGTTATTAACAAGAAATCCTTGCATTATATATTATCGGTGTATTAATAAATTATTTAAAAAATTATGTTTTATGCGTTTATTATACGTGAAAATTTCCAAAGCTTAACAACACATATTAAGGCACATATTGGTGGAATGCAAGGTGCTCCTTAATGGGGATCATTACTCACGGCGCCATGACCAAAATCCAAAATCCCAGAGGATGTGGGTGTTTCGTCATCCAGACCGGACATTTTCCTTTTTTCTAGAGCTACAAAACGCATAGTCCTTGTAGAACTTACCGTACCGTGGGAAACTAATATACCTAAAGACCACGCGATGAAACAAAATAAGTATTACGGTCTCCTAACCGAATTAACAAAAAACGGCTATGTAGTTAGTTTATACGCTGTAGAAGTGGGAGCGAGAGGTATACCAGCAAAATCTCTCTATAGCCTGCTGAAAGACCTTGGCTTATCCGGAAGTGCAGTAAGTTCTATACTAGAACGAGTATCTAAAGCTGCACTAGTAGGCTCATATCAGATTTGGCTGGGCAGGGAAAGAAAGACGAGTAGTGAAGGTGAGTATTGATGTACGTCAGAAAGGGGCACCTTAAACCTACGCCCGAGTCACAAGTCTCGGGGTCTACTCGGGTTTTCTCTCTCTGCCACACGATGGACCCGGCACCCGCACGGTGAATCCATGGAATGCTAAGAAAATCGTCTCAACAATAGTGGGAATTTTTTTCTTAAGACTGGGAACATTACACGCACACCAACGTGAGCCATTTGACAACGTCTGTGAGAGCTGTCACGCATACATGACTAATGACTGGCCTCACAGTGTTGTTCACGAAGGTTTCATCTGTTTAGAAATCTGTGACCCCATTAAACAATTTTTTAGAAAAAATGGCACATTGATGCGCAAAGGTTCGCCTACCCTGCTCTAGAGGGTAAAAACGACTTTTGCGCCCTGATATCGAGGAGCAAAAGTACTCTTTCCGAGCTGGTGGGATAAAAAAAACTTTTTGAGAGTTTTCGTACGTTTCGTGCTTTGACATGACACATGACAGCATGTGTCTAAGATTGCGTCATTGAATATCACAGATTACATACCTTTGCTAATAATTTTTTTTTTCTAAATCATGAGTTGGTACAACCAAGTTCCGACAGGTGGCGTAGCAGGTAGCTAAAGAGGTGTTTTGTTTGAAAGCGATATTCTCAGGAATGACTGAACCGATTTCCGACATTTTTTCACCGTTGTATATGTACGGGATCCTGATGAGTACTATTTAATGTACCACGGGCAATACCGGGGCGTACATCTAGTTATGCCATAATCTAGCCTAGCCAAGAGTGAGCATAGTTAGTACTTAGTTTTGACCGATTATATAGATGTGTGTTATCTAAGAGCATGAGAGGCAGAGAGAGAGGGAGAAAGAGAGAGAGACCGCAAGCAGCCCACTTAATGTTTCCACTGTGGTTCTCTAAGACCGCTTTTTAACCGACTTCCAAAAAAAGGAGGAGGTTATCAATTCGACCCCTGTTTTTTTTTATGTATATTACCTGATTTCTCGAGAACCTCTGCACCGATTTTAAAATTTCTTTTTGTGTTCGAATGTGTATGCTTTCCGAATGGTCCTATATAAATTTTATCGAAATCGGTCGGGTGGTTTTTGCAATATGAACCATAAACTAAAATTTGCGTACAGTTTTCTGGATGACGTAGTTGAAGATTTCACAAAAGTTATGAAACTCGATCCTGTCAATACGAAATTGTGTAAATAGATTATCAAAAACTTGTTTTTAGCCCCCGACAAAAAAGGGGTGTTATAAGTTTGACGACGACATTAGCAAATAAACGGCGAAAACCTCTTTTATTGTATAGTAGGAGATCCCGCTATACAACGACCTTCACCGAGCTGTTTATTGGATGAAAAGTGTTTTATATCTTATACCTTTAAACGACCAATTCTTGTAGGTATAAAACACAATAGGTATAATAGGTAGGTTTAAACTTTCGCACGAATTGAGCATGATCAAAATAATGATTTATGTATTACAGTATTTTCCAAAACTCAACCTCCAAAGGGGTGAAATAAGGGATGAAAGTTTGTTTGAAACTTTTTATTGTTTGAAATTTCGTAAGCACCCAGTAAAGCCAAAATAATAAGTTATGTTACATAGTTTTTTCTAAAATTCAATCAATTTAAGTGAAATATTAAAAAAAAAATTTTTATTGTTAATTAATCATATTCTGGACTGAAATTTTTTAGGCAACCTATTTGTTGTTATAGCGGCAATAGAAATACATCATCTGTGAAAATTTCAACTGTCTAGCTATCACCGTTCTTGAGATACAGTCTGTTGACAGACGGAGGGATGGACGGACAGCGAAGTCTCAGTAATAGGGTCCCGTTTTTACCCTTTCGGCAAAAAACCCTAAAAAAATATTTTAACGAGTTTGACTATTATCGTTTAATTTTTATTTAACTACCAATTTTAATAGATCTGCCGTTGAGTAGAGTTCTGGCGAATCTTCGGGTCAATTTACACTGGACACGAGTCCATCCTCCAGTTTTCTATTTCCGATTCGACAGGCTTAAGATAGAAAGAGACACATAATAGTCACCTGGAACGGGAGCGAGAGAGACGGTGGCTACGTGGATAGTCGTCATCACCCTCAGCGGTACGAAGCTTCTTCAGAGGGCCCCAGTACTGGTAGACGAGGTATCCCAGTGACAGCAAGGCCGCTATCTGGAATCAATGGCCACGTCTACACTGTGCCGATAGAAAGGAAGTTATGATGATAGTATTACTTCTAAAAACATTTCATCCTAAGGTTGTCTGGATGAGATCGCTTTTAGCGATAAGGCCGCCGATTGTAACACTAGTTTTAATGTTTTTCTTTTACTGTATTGTTTTGTTTTGGCGTGTACAATAAAGAGTATCTATTTATGAAGGGTATAAAACCGAAAGGTCACTCGTCACGAAATCTCTGAAACTACAAATGCTAGGAGTCTGAAATTTTGCACGGACGTGCCTGTTTTAGCACGTGGGTGCTCGCTAAGACGGGGTTTTGTGAAATTCAGCCCCTAAGAGGGTAAAATAGGAGGTGAAAGTTTTATATAAACGCACGGGGCTAACCTTTGGGACTAGAAACTTAAAATTTCGCACACGTTATCCTCCTATGATGTAGAGATCTAATAAGGAAGGATTTATCAAAATTCTATCCTCAAGGGGGTGAAATAGGGGATACTTTTTATTCCTTGTACATATAAAGGATTAAAATTTCATGTTAACGCTTAGGCTTTGCGTCAACGACTTACAAAACGCGAGCGAAGCCGCGGGTAAAAGCTAGTCTATCTATATCTATCTATCCATGATACCTACTTTATATAGGTACTATTATTAACCGACTTCCAAAAAAAGGAGGAGGTTATCAATTCGACCCCTATGGTTTTTTTTTTTAATGTATGTTACCTGATTTCTCGAGAACGTTTACACCGATTTTAAAATTTCTTTTTGTGTTCGGATGGGTATGCTTCCCGAATGTTCCCATATAAATCTTTTCGAAATCGGTCAAGTAGTTTTTGAAATATGAACCAAAAACTGAAAATTTGCGTACAATTATCTGGATGACGTAGTTGTAGATTTCACAAAAGTTATGAATCTCGACCCTGTCAATACAAAATTGTGTAAATCTATACTTATAATAAAACTGTAACGGGTCGAATTCTGTACATTGAAGATATTTTGAAAAAAATTTTTTTGGGGCACCCATAGTCGATACTGATTGCGAAACTGCATTTTTTTTCTTTCATATCTGTCTGTCTGTCCCAACAAACATTTTATAGGTCGCCACAACGTGCCGATTCTTACTTTTGGTTCTTTAAGCTGGTCGCAAATACGTCGCTATCACGTTAAAACAACCGAAAATAGGCCCATTATATACGAATCAGTGTCGTAATAGAGTTACGTAGCAGTCGTTTAAATAGCTATATGGTCGTATAGTGGTTGTATAGACGTCGTGAGACGTTCTTTTCGTCGAGTTATGATGCTAATTGCCGCTACTTTATGGCATTTTATCGAATAACCAGCATTCACCAGGACTTTTATACGGGATTTCGATATAAAGTGGTTAATTAAAAGTATAGTATTTAAACTAAAGCGACAATTTGCAATGTGTGTTAGTTATTATAATCCATTACTTGAAACGCCATTTTGTCATAACTATTACGTCTTTGAATCATGTTCAGGTACAGAAATCTGTTGGGAAATTAAGGTTATCGAGTGATATTTGCTACTTTTCTCAATATAGCTAACGCGCCTTATATATTCGTTAAAATAAGCAATATTTTTGACTATATTTTTAATGAACGTGCTACCAGCTACCTTTATACCGCTTCAGGTTTAAGACACAACCGTAATACAACATTTAAACGACTTTCCACTCCGGCCGCTTCTTTCTGAACAGCCATATTAACGAAATTTTTAGGGTTCAGCTGAAGGAAATTTAATATAAAAAATCCATGAGAATTAATTTAATATGAAATTGTAAGATCAGTCGCCATGCCAGTTACTCGTATGTAAAGTTATAATTGTTAGTAGTTTTTGTAAGATCATCAACAAAATTATTTTTAAACCATTGCTTTAAAAATATTTTTGTTATTCAATTCAACTCAATTCATTTATTCATACCATAAATTCATAAGAACACTTGGTAACGTCATTTACAAAAAGGCCGTGTACATAATATGATAAAATAACAACGTCAAAAAGAATAAAGCAGCTGTAAAGGGGCCTAGTCAATTACATGCAGCTGTAAAAAGGCTTTGTCGAAGACAAAATAACAAATAATCAATACACACAGTATACAGATACTACATTAGTACAAACAATGTAACATCAAAAGTCTTAAAAATCTATTATTTTACCTTATTACAAGATTCTAATTTCGACACATTTCTCTTCCATACGTTACTATCTTTAACAAAGTCGTCTATATTATAATATGCCTTGCTCAATAGGTAGCTTTTTATTTCATTTTTAAACTTGGTTTCATTGAGGCCTTCCACTTGTACAGGGATTGCATTATAGAAGCGAATACCATTACATTTGAAAGAGTTATTTGTTTTCTGAAGTCTGCACTTAGGAAATACAATTTTGTGTTTATGGTGCGCTTTTGGATTCAGATCAGTTAATTTCTGCAGACGACTTCGATTTTTTCTTACATACATTATACATTCATAAATATACAATGAAGGGACTGTTCATATGTTAATAGTTTTGAACATCTCCCGTACTGATTCTCTAGGTGATCTATACTAATATTATAAAGCTGAAGAGTTTGTTTGTTTGTTTGTTTGCTTGAACGCTAGGATCTCGGGAAGTACTGGTCCGAATTGAAAGATTCTTTTTCTATTGGATAGTCCATTTATCGAGGAAGGCTTTAGGCTATAGAAAATAACTCTACTATTAATTGAAGCGGAGCATGAAACAAGAATGTAACAAAATCGGGAAAAAATATTCCCATTTTGAGAGTTTTCGTACGTTTCGTGCTTTGACATGACACATGACAGCATGTGTCAAAGATTGCGTCATTGAATTTCAGTAATCTGTGCCTTGAATATAAACCTTTGCTAATTTTTTTTTTTCTAAATCTGAGTTGGTACGACCAATTTCCGACAGGTGGCGTAGCAGGTAGCTGAAGAGGTTTTTTGTTTGAAATCGATATTCTCAGGAATGAGTGAACCGATTTCAGTCATTCTTTCACCGTTGGATATGTACGGGATCCCGATGAGTGCTATATAATATACCACGGGCGAAGCCGGGGCGGGCATCTAGTAAATTATATAGACCACGGATTGCTCTTTTTTGCAATATGAAAACAGAGTTTCTGTCCGCAGCCAAACCCCATAATAAGATCCCGTATGACATAATACTGTGAAAGTAGCCAAAATAAACAAGCCTAGCTGTTGCAACGTCTGATATTTTTTTTATTTGACGAACTGCGTGGGCAGCTGAACTGAGTCGATCAGCTAGTCTCTCTATGTGAGGACCCCATTGAAGCTTTGAATCTACTGAAATACCCAGAAAACAAGTAGATTGTACAGGTTCGATAAGCTCATCCTTCAGTCTTATATCAAGTTTACCGCACATTACATTGCAGAGTGTGAACTTTATACATTTCATTTTAGTTGGATTAAGTACTAGATTATTTGCATCAAACCATTTGTACGCAATGTCCAAAAGTACGTTTATTTCTGTGAAATCGTTTATTCCTCTCTTAATTTTGAATAGAAGTGATGTATCATCGGCGAACATAACTATTTCTATATTTTTATGTTTCTTTATCATAAAAGGTAGATCATTAACGTATATAAGAAACAAGAAAGGTCCAAGTATGAAACCTTGTGGTACACCCATTCTTATAGGCGACTCATTTGATTGCACACCGTCAACATCGACTATTTGTACACGGTCTTTAAGATATGAAGAAATGAAATTTAGAGCTGGTTTCGAAACCCCATAAAACTGCAGTTTCTTTAAAAGAGTGTCATGATGAACTCAGTCGAAAGCTTTTGATAAGTCACAAAATACTCCCAGAACGTCATGATGATCTTCCCAGGCTTTCAATATATAATTAGTTAGTTCAATACCTGCATCGGTAGTGGAACATCCTTTTGTGAATCCAAATTGGTTACTATGTAATAGATTATTAATATTAAAGTAAGATAAAAGTTGCTAGAGAACAAGTTTCTCGAATATTTTGCTGATGCAAGGCAAAACCGAGATGGGTCTGTAGTTTCCAAGTTCGTTTTTGTCTCCAGATTTAAACAGAGTTAAACATAGATTACTTAAGCTATGCTCCAAAAATAATTTTGTTATTTTTAACCCATGTTCCAAAGAAAATATTATTGCCTAAAAAAATAATCCATAATACATACCATCTCAATATATACATATGTAGCTATACATAGTTTAAATGATTACGTGTGGATACCCTTTGATTGTATTTTTTCTAATTTATATTAACCAATACAATCTAATCTAAAGCAAAGAAAGATTTGATTGTTTGTAGTAAATAAAACCAAACACGATTTTTATTTTTTTATTTACACCCTTTACTATCTTATCTTACTTCAAAGAATGAATAAGTGGTACAAAATAATACTTAATTCTTTCGACATCAAAATTTAATTTTGTGCGGAACCATCTACAATTTGGTTACACTTAACATGTCGTGTAGAAATATTTGATATGATAAAATCAGACATAAGAATAGAACATCTAGTCATTTAAAAGTAGTGTAAAAGTGTTCATATTTGCTTAAAGCCGTAAAGAATTGCAATTTATCACTCTAATACGATCGTCATGTAAAAGTAGTTCTCGCGACTCTAATACAATTAATATCGGTGTAAAATCCGTATAAACGTTATTAAGGCGACGTACTGGTTAATACTACTGAAAGTTGTATAACAGTTTTGTAAAGCAGTCGTATAGAAGTTTATACGATGTCTATATACGACTAAGAGTTGTATAAAGATAAAAGGCACTAAGTCGTGTTACACGCTAAAATTACTTCAGTGCGATGTTTATAGCAGTTTGAATCGCGTTATAACCACTTATACGACTAAAATGTTTGTTGGGGTCTGTCTTTCTGTATAGGGATCACGCATCACGCCGAAACTACTCATTCAATTCAGCTGAAACTTGGCATGATTTTAGTTTATACTAAGGACATTGCTGTAGGCTACTTTTGATCCCCAAATTCTGATTGGTTTTCTTGCGGGAGGGTGTGAAAGTCAGAATGTGTATTTGGTTGTAACTCATGTTTGCGTTGTTTAATTTCATTAATTCTTTTTTGGTAGAAAGAACACATTATTTATATTGTCCCGTCAAAATTTGAACAATATCGGTCTGTTGGTTCGAAAATTACATAAACATTAAATAATAACGACACGCGCGGCGCGTTCAGTACATACTACTAAGTATTCTGTGTATCACAGACGATCCACAGAATATCTAGATTCTAGATTCTAGAAAGTGCCCACGTGATCGCGTCGCGTCGTTTTGGACGACAAAATAATTGTCAAAAATATATTTTTTTGTGGAAAAACAAACATCATTCGGTTATAATCGACTTCAAACAAGGAGGATGTTCTCAAGCGGGTTGCATGTTTTTTTATTTTACGCGATAACTCCGCTAATTGTTAGTTGATTTTGATAATTTCTTTTTTGTTTGGTAGAAAATACTTCAGAGGTGATCTTAGATATCGAAAACAGGGAGGTAGTTTTTTCAAATATCAACAAAAAACTAAAATCAGCTTAGATTTTTTTTTTAACTTTTATAGGTTTACACTTGACCGCCATCTCGCCTGATGATAAACGACAATGCGGTCTACGATGGAGCGTGTTTACCTAGAAATAACCGATTCACTCTCGATTTGAAGACAAAGATTGTAATCATCGGGGAAAACCCACTCAGGCAACGTATTCCACAGCCTAGATGTTCTTATCACAAAATTAGAGTCAAATCTCTTCGTTCGTGTCTTTGGAACATCAACCATTCATGGTTGATGTTCCGAGCTACGCTCTTCGAGCTTCTTCGCTTTTTCGAGCTACGAGCATTCTAATAAAAAAAAGGGCAAGGTATCAGATCATGCAAATCAGTCGCACACTGTCCGAAGTGTATCCGATAAAAAAACCGATAGGCTAGCTAAGATTTATCTGTACGACAATAGTAATACCTTCTTATAAAATTTAGTCGAATGACAGAATTAAATTACCTGTCATTGAAGTAGATTTTTGTATTTTGGAGAAAACATATCAGCATAATAAGTAGCAGCATAAACAGCCCATTAAATGTTCCCACTGCTGGGCGTCGGGGCCTTCTCTCGCAAGAGAGACAAGGCTATAATCCACCACGCTGGCCCAGTGTCGGTTGGTGTCTATGACTTAGAACTTAGATTATAGGTAGATTTCGGTTTCTTCACGGTGTTTTCCTTCACCGTTTTAATTACCGGCATTACGAACATGACTCTGAAAAGATAGTGGTGCGCGTGATTTTGAACCCTGGGTCTCCGGATCGACAGTCGCCGTTCTGCCGATTAGGTCAGCTGTAACTTACTAGACCAGCCGTAACTTATTAGAAAACGTATTATTTCAATCCAAATACTGTTTAAAATTTAAAGGTAGTGTTCAACAAGCTTCGGTGACCGAAGCAGACCGTTGTTAGGGTTCCGTACACAAAGGGTAAAAACGGGACTCTATTACTGAGACTTCGCTATCCGTCCGTCCGTCCGTCCGTCTGTCACCAGGCTGTATCTCAAGAACGGTGATAGCTAGACAGTTGAAATTTTCGCAGATGATGTATTTCTTTTGCCGATTTAATCATGGCGGAACGTATCAAGTGATCGGGTTGAAATTTGAAATAGAATTAGGTTACAGTCTGGAAGAACACATAGGCTAAACATTGCCTATGTATAAGTACTCTATGTATTACGTAACAAACATCCAAACAGTGACATTCATAATATTTACAGGACAACGTTGGAACGGCTGAACATATTTGGATGGAATTCGAAACACACGTAGTTTGAACTCAGAAATAACAAATCGGTTACTTATAGGTTACTCTGACGTAGGAAAGACTAAGCAAATTTGGTAGAAAATTGAAACAGAAATAACTCATAGTCTGAAATACCACATTTATGTATTTATTACCTATCAACCTGAAAAGAAGTATGGGCCCTAAGGAAACAAATATTAACTATCACGTCAAAACGTCACAACGATATGGGTTGACATACGAAACACATATAGTTTAGAGTCTAAAATTTCACATGGGCTAATAAGTCTACATTTTCATTTAACTCCATATTAATTTAAGCATATATTTTCGTCAGGAACTTGATGTAAGGTAAAAGGTAAAATGGTAAGGTAAAAGCCAAAAATGAAAAATATGTGCACCCGTTATGGCGTAGATAATATAGGTGATTTGCGTTCACAATCAAAGTAACAAGCAACATAATACTCACATTAGACGGCGCTAATGCCAGTTTAAATCTAAAAGCACTAAAGGCCATTTAAAACGATGTTTTGCTATTGTAGTATGTATTTTTTCTTTCATCACTAGGTATCGTTACTGGTATTCTAAATTGTACTAATAAGTTTTTGCTGCTAAAAGGATTATGATGCCAAATTTGGATTCTTTCGTTCTTGATTTTTTTCTGTTACCTACAATTAAATTCATACATTAACATTTCACTAAGACTTGGCTTCGATTTACGAGTTCAACTTGCTTGAATATCATTAAAACTAAACATTTTAATTATTTTGATTCCACACAGGCTTCGTTCAAAATTTTACGCCGGCGAAGTCGCGGGTAACAGCTAGAAAACAGCTTGCGGATAAAAAGAAATAGGTAAATAGGTATCAGATCATGCACATTAGCTTCAGACTTTTCATAATGTATCCTATAAAAATCCTACAAACTTAACACTTGCGGCTATGTTCGATACTACGAAACCTTACTAAGTATGTTTGATTTTGTTTACAAGAACAAAATTAAAAATTTTGATTAACCCCCGACTACCTCGGATCTCGGATTTGTAATCTGTACAACATTCTGCTAGTCAAGCCCTTTCATTTGATACCCATATTGTGGTAGTAGTGAAAAAAATAATGTAATTCGCCATTTTGTGGTGGCGGCCATCTTGGATTTGAAATTTATTATTATGTATTGTATTCTACTAGTCAAGCCCTTTCATTTGATACCCATATTGAGATAAGTTGTGAAGAAATATTTTGTCCGCCATTTTGTGGAGGCGGCCATCTTGAATCGATATTAACCAAACATAGCTAAGAACATCCGCACGGATATCAACCTTCGAATAAAAAAAACCGCATTGAAATCGGTCCATCCGTTTGAGCTCTACGGTGCCACAGACAGACACACACAGACAGACAGACAGACAGACAGACAGACAGACAGACAGACATCGACGTCAAACTTATAACACCCCTTTTTTTGGTCGGGGGTTAAAAAAAAGAAAAATAAAGATGATAAAATTAAATATTTTTTGTGTGGAAAAACAAATTCACTCAAACTCAAAGGTTTTTCAATGACTACTTTTCCAAATATTTGACGTACGATAGTTCCAATTAATGTATAAGTCAGTAACATCTGCTTATGCGAACGAAGTAGCGGGTTCAGCTAGTGCTTTAATAAAAACTGGTTTTTAACCCCCGACCAAAAGTTATAAGTGACGTCGATGTCTGTCAGTGTGTCTGTCTGTCTGCTGTGGCACCGTAGTAGAACTCAAACAGATGGGCCGATATCGATGCGGTTTCTTTTATTTCAAGGTTAATACCATAGCAAATGTTCTTAGCTATGTCTGGTTAATGTCGATTCAAGATGGCCGCCTCCACAAAATGGCGGACAAAATATTTCTTCACAACCTACCTCAATTTGGGTATCAAATGAAAGGGCTTGACAAGTAGAATACTATGTACTATAACAAATTTCAAATCCAAATTGGCCGCCACGACAAAATGGCAAATTATATTATATTTTTCATTACTACCTCAATTTGGGTATCAAACGAAAGAGCTTGACTAGTAGAATACTTTGCAGTATGAAAAAATTCAAATCCAAGATGGCCGCTTCCACAAAATGCCGAAATACATTTCTTTTTTCACAACTCCCTTTATATGGGTATCAAATGAAAGGGATTGACTAGTAGAATGTTGTACAAGTAACAAATCCAAGGTAGTCGGGGGTTAATCAAAATTTTTAATTTTGTTCTTGTACACTAAAAAGAGTAAAATAAGTAAACTGTTTTCGTACAAAAAATTAAACCGACTTCAAAACCACAAATAGGCACTCAAAAGCGAAAAATAAACTAAAATCATTATTATAAGCGCTACTCACTCATCTATTTGAAGTCGGTGCCACTCAGGTCAAAAAGATAGTAGATTGATGCTATATAGGCACAGGTAAGTAGTATCTATCCTATACCTGTTAGATTTGGCTGGCACCGACTTCAAATAGATGAGTGAGTAGCGCTTATAATAATGATTTTAGTTTATTTTTCGCTTTTGAGTGCCTATTTGTGGTTTTGAAGTCGGTTTAATTTTTTGTACGAAAATAGTTTTTGTATTCATGAAGATGAAGAGAGTATGAAGAGAACAAAACTAAATACTCTGTGAATGGCCATGGTCCCGAGCTTACCCGAAGATTTCTTAACGTTCCCGAGCGTGACGCTAGAATTCCACGAAAAATCTGTCTGTTGCGCGCCAAAGGAAGTTTTCACTTCAAAAATAAAGTTTGTTGTATGGGAGCTACTCTTATATATTAATAAATAAATATTTATTTCATTTTTAACCCCCGACCAAAAAGGGGTATTATAAATTTGACGTCGATGTCTGTCTGTCTGTGTATGTGTCTGTCTGCGGCACCGTAGAGCTCAAACGGATGGGCCTATTTCGATTTGATTTTCGTTTTCTTTATTGAAGGTTAATAATACCCGTGCGGATGTTCTTAGCTATGTTTGGTTAATATCGATTCAAGATAGCCGCCTCCACAAAATGGCGGACAAAATATTTCTTCACAACCTAGGTACCTCAATATGGGTATCAAAAGAAAGGGCTTACCTAGTAGAATACTATACATTATAAAAAAAATCAAATCCAAGATGGCCGCCACCATAAAATGGTGAATTATATATATTTTTATACTACTTCCTCAATATGGCTTTCAGACGAAAGGGCTTGACTAGTAAAATACTATTGGTACACTATAAAAAATTGGTTGCCTGTAAAGTCGGTATACGGGCGAAAGTTTTACGTGACAACGACTTTGAGTGGTAAAATAATTTTACGGAAGGGACGCGTGCCTTTCACTTTTTATGTTTGTCTCTCTCGCTCTTAGGCGGGCTAACCATGCCCGAGTGGAAGGGACGCGTGCCTCTCACTCGCTCTCGTTGTGAGCGCATAACGTGAGCGGAGCGTAACGCAGTTTCTTGAAGTGTCACCCGGCAAACCAATTTATAAGACGTTGTCACGTCAAAAATATCAAATACAAGATGGTCGCCACTACAAAATGGCGAATTATATTTTTTTTTCACTACTACCTCAATATGGGTATCAAAAGAGAGGGCTTGACTAGTAGAATGTTGTACAGATAACAAATCCGAGGCAGTCGGGGGTTAGTCAAAATTTTAAATTTTGTTCTTGTTAGTATTTATTATTATAGCGACAACAGAAATACATCTGTGAAAATTTCAACTGTCGCCGTTATTTATGATACAGCCTGGCGACAGACGGTAGGACGGACAGTGAAGTCGCAGTAATAGGATCCCATTTTCACCCTTTAAGTACGGAACCCTAAAAACTAAAAAAACTGCGGCTTCCACCGCACTTCTGGCCGATGATAACTACAAATTTAAATATGTTTAGCAGTGGTATAATAATATACCTTATACCTTTAAACGAGCAATTCTTATAGGTATAGATATATAATCTGAATCTCAGAAACGGCTTGAACGATTTTCATGAAATTATGTATACAGGGGGTTTCGAGGACGATAAATCGATCTAGTTAGGTTTTATTTTTTTAAAACATCATTTTATGCGCGTTTTTAGACAATGAAAAACTAAATGTCATTAGAATACGATAACTTATTTCGCCGCTGTTCATTAAGTCTAAATGGCTCAGCTGGAATATGCTCACCCTTGGAGTCAACAGACCCTGCTTCGAATCCTGTTTGTGGTTACACTCAGGTCGTATCTTTTAGTTCTTTTTTTTCTGAGAAAATCTTTTACTGAGAGCCCTTTATCAACGCATTTAATTCGTATCTAAATAAGTACACATTCTAACAAAAACACAATAAAATCCTATTGACGATGCATCTGCACTAACTAACAACTGTTGTACTTGACAATAGATGGCGTTACAAGCGGAAAGCGACTTTGTTTTATTATAATACTAGCTGACCCGGCGAACTTCGTACCGCCTAACAGTCAATGAATGTCGTGTTACTTTTTAGCTGAACTAATTTAGGCTTTGATGAACGTAAAACAATGATCCAAAATAATATATTTATATAGATAGAAACAAAAAAGTATTTTATTATGATGAATGATGATGAAAACATACATACAGAATAAGAATTAAAAAAAAAATTTAAGTACTTCAAACTCATGTCAGAAAAAAATGATTGATAACTATGTTGTGCAGATTGTGAAAAAAAACTCGGATTAATTAATTAATAGGATTTTCATTCAAGCACTTTGTGGTAAACGACATTCTTTGTTTTTTGGTCAGGCGCAAGAACAAATAAAGCGGATGGTTTGCCACTAAGGCAGCACAAACCAGGCGTTTCACCAGCAAACTTCAATGCTCCACAATGCTGGCAAACAACGTCCATTGGACCAATGCAAACTAAACGATGCAAGCTGTAGTCGATGGTGCAATCATACACAAACGCTGCTCGATTCAGTACTTGAACCATTTCTTCTTGCAGTTCGAAGATTATTCCTCTGTTCATCTGTACGATAAGTTCGACGATTTCTCGTTTCTAACCTAGCCGTTTCACGGGCTGCCTCTCTTTGCTCATGTTTGAAAAGCACGAATTAAGGAACTTCTTTGCTCCATACTAACGCGGCGCTGTTCTCGTGCAATTTCTCGTTCTCCATCAGATAATTTACTCGCGATATTCCGTTGCCTAATTGCATTACGGCTTCGCTGGGAAAGATTAGATCTTCTAGGACGCGGCATTGTTGTTGTGCACTCGCATAAACCCACCAAATATAATAACAGTGCCTGAACTTTCGAGACATAGACAATAGCTCAAACCGTCAAAGAGTATATAACCACTACGTATGAATAGCTTATCAAGAAAAATCATAGACAACCTATAAAAAGACATTTACTCTTTTGTTAACCTGTAGATTTTTTTCCCTTAATCTTATAACCTTTACCAACTGCCTAAATGCCGTTCCTTTCCGATGTTATTATGTTTTTACTGTAGAATAAATCTTAGGTATTATTTTTGGGAATTAAAAATTAAATAATTAATACATAATTTTCGAAAATTAATGTTTAAAACAAACAAATATAACAGTACCTGAACTTTGTAGACATTTTACAAAAAATAAAGAACAATGGCAGACTTTCATACTTTAAAATAGTTGAGACGAAATGATAGCGTATATACATCAAAAATATCTTAAAATGTTGAGCGTCAGCCGCTGAGTAATATATGGAAAGATTTTTGTCTTGAGAAGGCCGTGAAAAAAAGATATTTAGGTTTAAACTTTTTTTTAGGTTATGTAGGTTTGACATTGGTTTGACATTGTATGTCGAGACGTCATGTTCTCACAACAAGAAAACTACTTTTTCTGAGGTCTTGTTTTGTTACATAACTAATCTAACAGCAAATAAGATTGTCAGATTAATATGTAGGTGCCTTTAGGCACGCACAAGTCACATAAAACGATGGGAATATCAGTCCGGTAAACAATCCAAGTCCAATAATTATAATGAGATATTCAAATACGAAATCTACCGACACGAAAATCGCAGGAGCAACGAACTTGACACTTGACAGCGACAAAGGTATTTCTGATGTTACCATAACATAAAATAAAATTAATACCAATAGTTATTAGGGTAGGCATTAATATTGTAATTGTAATACAGTGGGAAGAAGTTTAAGTGAACCTTATTTCCATTATCTATCGTTTGTTTTTTATAAATACTGATATTTTATCTACTAATAGTAACCAACTCTAAATAAAAATGTTTTGGCGTCATTATTGTTTTAAAATTACTTCCAAAATAGTATGATTATAGTTAGTGGTCTCACTTGAACTGAGTAGGAAGTTATTTTAATCATTTAAAACCAATAAATTGTAATATTTTTGTGGCTTCTATTACCATTTATATTTATGTGAAAAATCTCAGCAAAAACAACAAATTACTTTTGTATAGATGGTATTTCTAGACGCTATCAACGATGTCAACTATTATTTTGCCATTGTTCTTTCTGAACGCACACATGATATCTTCAGAAAAAAAAAGTTGTGGCTTAAAGGTGTCAGCAACCAGGCCATAAGCTCCAAAAAAAAAAGTTGTTACACTGTTTGACAGGATTGGACAACAAATGTTTGAAATGTTTGACATGTAATAAACAAATCAGCATATATTGAAATGATTAAGTATTCATTACACATATCGAGTTTTCATTGTTTTTAAGATGTATTCTGTTATTCGGGACGGAAACAAATCCAACAAATCAAAAACCATGGCAATCGGTCCAGCCGTTCTCGAGTTATAAGTGTTGTAACAAACACGACTTTCTTTTATATATATAGATTATATTTCATCACTACGTACCTACTTCATTTAAAAAAAAACCGAGCAAAGCTCGGTCAACCAGGTACTTATTATATCAATCTTTGCAGAGTCCCCTAGGACAAGTACCACACACTAGCCTGTCAGTAGTAGAGACCTGTCAACGTGTTCCAGTTTAAAGGGCAATATACATACATCATCTTATATAATATATTGGTGATGAGACCACTGTAGGGCTAGGTAAATGATTTGTACTCTTCACGTTCCAGTAGCTGCGTACGTGCGTACCACTGAGGTGATGTGCACCCAGCGTGTTTCTTACCATCAGGCTCACTTCCAGCTCGTCCCGACATTGTACAATGTAAAAAAATGCATTTGGAAAAGTACTCATAAGTACTTAGAAACCAGCAGGTCTACTACGAAGTCCGAAAAACGACATATCGGCCGAAGTTATGGACGTTTATACCACGAAACACAATCGGTCGCTTGATGACACAAAAACTCGCGTCAAATCTGTGTCGGTCGGGATGAACGAAACGCCCGATCAGATCAACCGACCGATTGTGTTTCGTGGTATAAAATGTCCATAACTTCGGCCGATATATCGTTTATCGGACTCCGTAGTAGACCTGCAGACCTTTACGCCACTGAGTCATTACAGCTTCGCAAACAATAGATAAAACCATAGCTTCGTGTCAGCATATCGTGATCGAACCACAATCAAATTCAGTTTAGATTATCCTATTGTGGAGTTAAAAGCTTAATGGATTCCATTACCATTCATTAAGATCGTAAAAAAGTTACGGAATAAAATAAATGTGTCCAATTTCAATTGGTCTTTTCGTAGCTGATGTATTCAACGAACAGCCACATTTAAATGTAAGTTAATTCATAATTTAGTTCTCGAAAAATAAAAACCGTGTTTTGATTTCTGAATAAATACACCAGGAATGGAACTCTGAACAAACTTAAAGAAACATTAATAAAGACTTCATTTATAACCGTCTTCGTAAAAAGGAGAACTTTATCGATTCGACAACCATAGTTAATGTTTATACTTTTACTTATACATTTTGTCGAAATCAGTGCACCGTATTTTGGAATATCAATAAAAGAAAAAAAAATTGGTTGCCTGTAAAGTCGGTATACGGGCGAAAGTTTTACGTGACAACGACTTTGAGTGGTAAAATAATTTTACGGAAGGGACGCGTGCCTTTCACTTTTTATGTCTGTCTCTCTCGCTCTTAGGCGGGCTAACCATGCCCGAGTGGAAGGGACGCGTGCCTCTCACTCGCTCTCGTTGTGAGCGCATAACGTGAGCGGAGCGTAACGCAGTTTCTTGAAGTTTCACCCGGCAAACCAATTTATAAGACGTTGTCACGTCAAAAAAATTGGTTGACATACATCTACGTTATTCATATTAGTTTATTATCAATTTTATTAAGATTAGTGTAAGTTTCATCATCTCATCATTTGCAGCCTGCAGACGTCCACTGCTGGACATAGGCCTCCCCCCCAATGATTTCCACAATGACCGATCTTGTGCCGCGTCCATCCACCGACTTCCCGCGACCGAGACAATATCATCGGTCCATCGTGTGCGGGGCCGTCCTACACTGCGTCTGCCGGTTCGTGGTCGCCATTCGAGAACCTTAACTCCCCAGCGGTTATCGGTTCTGCGAGCTATATGGCCTGCCCATTGCCACTTCAACTTGCTAATTTTAAGAGCTATGTCGGTGACCTTCGTTCTTCTGCGGATTTCCTCGTTTCGGATTTTGTCACGCAGTGAAATTCCGAGCATAGCTCTCTCCATTGCCCGTTGCGCAACTTTGAGCTTGCATATCATACCAATAGTTAGCGACCACGTCTCAGTACCATATGTCATCACTGGCAACACACACTGATTATAGACTTTCGTCTTGAGGGTTTGTGGTATTTCTGACGAGAAGATGTGACGCAATTTCCCAAACGCTGCCCATCCGAGTTGGATTCGTCGGCTGACCTCCTTGTCAAAGTTTGACCTGCCTAATTGGATCATCTGACCCAAATACACATAATGGTCGACAATTTCGATACTGTCGTTTCCAACATGGACCGGTACGGGTGCAACATGGGCATTTGACATGATTTTTGTCTTACCCATGTTCATTTTTAGCCCTACCTGTTGGGAGACAGCATTGAGGTCTCTGAGCATTGAGCCAAGGTCATCTAGCGATTCAGCCATAATGACTATATCGTCGGCAAATCGAAGGTGAGTGATGTATTTGCCATTAATGTTGATACCATATCCGTTCCAGTTTAAAAGCTTAAAGATATCCTCCAATGCAGAGGTGAACAGTTTCGGAGATAACGTCTCCCTGTCTCACCCCTTTTTGCATTTGGATCGGATTTGTGCTTTGGTCCTGAAGACGGATAGTGTAAGTTTAATTAAATTAAATTTAAGTTGGTAAAGTTTAGTTTTTCAACGAATAAATATTACTGAAACTGTTTAAACTTAATTTATCGGCTTACACTTGACCGCCGTTTCGCCTGATGTGGTAGGACTCCTAGCAGAGTCCACCTGGGGAAGTACCACACCTTTGCCAGTTGTTCTACCGCCAAAATGTGAAAACATTACTGTGTTCCGGTTTGAAGGGCAATGTTTCCAGAGAAATTACAGGGCTTAGACATCTTAGATCTCTGGGTGATGAGCGCAGTGCAGTGCTAGGTAATGATTTGGACTCTTCATGTTCCAATAGCTGCGTCTCACTGTGGTGTTATGTGGCAGACATGCTTACCATCAGGCACATGTTCTGCTTGTCTCGTCACTTCTTATTAAAAAAAAAGAAGTGTGGCACTCGGAGTCTGCCGCGGTAAAGCTATTGCATGTTGCATGCATTTTTATCAACATTAAGCAATAGGGATGTTAACAATTTTTCGGAATTGCTTTTATTTTGAAGAGTGACATTTGTTTACTATAAAAAATATCAAGGGAAATCCGTTAAGTTGGCAACACTGCTAAGAGCATTTAGTCTGTAAAGCTAATACAAATAAGATTCAAAGTCGAATGGCTGAGTGGGGAGGACGGCGTTACGGTCTTCCATCGCTCTTTCTTGTGAACATAAGAAAGAGATGCACGATCACTAAAATTCGGTCCCGCAATAAAAGCTATGCAATAGCTTAAAAAAATGTTAAAAGACGATGCGTTTTACGATGGAGCGTGTTTACCTAGAAGAAAGCGATTCACTCTCGTTTTGAAGACGCCAAGATTGTAACCATCAAGAAAAACCACAAATGTACAGTCAAAGGAACTTTGAACAACCACGATATCGATTTTTCGAACAGTCTGATAGAAAAAGCACAAGTTGTTATTAAATAACACAGATCAGTTGCACCAAACAGTTTAAATGTACTACGTATAGAGATTTTCCGCACGGTTCCTTTGTGTCAATCGTAAGCAGATGACGTGCATACTTTCTATGGCAACAGAGTGGCGTGCCGCGACAAAAGTACGACACTTCCACAAGAGGGACAAGGCAAGAAAGATGCCACCCGTGCTTAGAACTAGAACTAAAAAAAAACATCCGTGATTTCGGTGTAAAGCGTTTGTGCCAACTTTATACGTAGTATATGTAAACTCTTTGAGTTGCACACTCTCCGAACTGAAACTGATAGCAAATTCCTACTAAAATGACTTAATGATGAATGACTAAATGATTAACCCGAAAGTTTGTAAGGCTGTACCTATGTATGTTTATTATTCTGTTGCGCAAAAACCACTGAAGAGATTTCGATGAAATTTGGTACATGGCTACATAAATGGTCTGGACAATAAACAAAACAAAACAGTCTGGAAAATAATGGTAACACTTAAGCGATTCTTTAACTCGGAAAAGTAATGGTATCAGGAACCACGCGGTTGCAACCGTGGGACACTGTTAGTTATGAATCAATTACAGAAAATTCGCAGATATTCTAGAAGATACAGAGAAAAAAAACAAACCGCTATGTTGAGCTGCCTCACCCGGATGAAGTCTATCATCGACCCTATGAAGGAGTCCATGGCGTCCTGCTACTCTGTGTACGAGTCTTTCTGCTTAGAAACCACTCTTCATGGCTTAAAACATACTGTGGAACCGGCACTGCACTGGTTGGAGAGGTAATTTAGCTTAATTTGTTAATTATAATACTTAAAATTCACCCATAATTTATTGGCGTTTTGATTTATTGACGCTGTTGGATGGCGCCCACTGACAGATGGAAGACGTTCGCTTTTTGAAATTCTCGAGTTTTTAAAATGGCGGGTGGCAGTGGTAACTTTTTGGTGTAAACAAAAAAGTTTTTATTTGCTCTGGTTGGTTTATACAGTAGACCTTAGTATACAGGGTTACTGGTTATCAGGCTGCATCTGCTTTAAGGACATGTTCTGTACATTTAAATAAAAAACTTTTGTTTTACAACTTTTGTTAAAGGTCAATACATATACCAAAAAAAAAATGAGTTTGTTCTCCTGTCTAGCACTATTATTTAGCAGCCGTTTAGTATTTAATTAATTGCGGCACATCTTTTTAACCCCCGACCAAAAAACGGGTGTTATAAGTTTGACGTCGATGTTTGTCTGTCTCTCTCTCTCTCTCTCTGTGTGTGTGTGTGTGTGTGTGTGTGTGCGTGCGTGCGTGCGTGCGTGCGTCCGTGCGTGTGTGTGTGTGTGTGTGTGGCACTGTAGAGCTCAAACCTCGCTCAAACGGACGGGCGGATTTCGATGCAGTTTTTTATTTGAAGGTTAATTTCCTTGTGGATGTACTTGTTTTCTATGTTTGGTTGATATCGATTCAAGATGGCCACTTCAACAAAATGGCGGACCAAATATTTCTTATTAAAACCGAGGTAGTCGGGGGTAAATCAAATTTTTAGGGTTCCGTAGCCAGGAAAAATACGGGACCCTTATAGATTCGTCATGTCTGTAGATTTTGAAGATAGAATAGTTGGTCTGAGTAACTCGCCCATTACAGTATCACTGGAATAGTGTACACGGTCAATCCAGAGCATGATTCCAGGTTGAACAGTTAACATGCACTTTTTTTTTGTGAAATTCTATGAACAATAAAGTTGAACCTAAAAAATGAACCAAATCCTTCAGTTTGTTTCTTTGCACAGAGAATTTTTTACGGTTTTAAGGTCACATTCTTTTCGGTTCGATCGTGCACCATAATAGACTACAGGCCCGTGAACAAAATTTATGGGTCAAATTAACCACAAGGAGACCTTAGGATGATAGAAGGATTGCAACCCCCTCTCGTCAACTGCACTCAGTTGGACAGCTTGCAAGTGACGGCATAGTGATGAATCTTATTATTTTATACCCTTCTATCATCCTACATAGGTCTCCTGGTGGTTCATTTGACCCATAAATTTTGTTCATGGGCCTGCAGTCTATAATAGATATCTCCTCCACGCCTGATGTAAGGAACTTCCTTCCAATAAACAAAAGAGTGAAATATACTCTATTCTATTATTTCAGAGTACTTTGGTTCGCTCTGACCATCACAGCGTTCTTGGGGGCGGTATACTGCGCCCTGAACCAGCTATCACGGTACAGCTCAGAACCTGTGGTGGTCTCCATGCAGAGAGAGACTACCGTCGTTGGAGGACGTCTTTCCCGGCTGTTACCGCTTGCTTCTTAGAGCGAGTGCAGCCGGACAAGGCTCAAGAAGCTATCCAAACGTAAGCACCACTAACAAAGACATTCACAGACGGCTTTTATCATCAGGATCATAATTACGGTCGTGGTCTAGGGTCTTAGCCGGGAGGAAGCGACTTAGAATATTGAATTATAGTCTAAAAAGCTCTGAATTAGGTTGAAAATGTTTGACTGACTATACATGAATTACCCGTGTATTCATTTAAAAAAGCTTTTGAAGACAGCTGGCCATCAGGATCAGAAATGTGGTCGGGGTTGAAGCTGGGAGTTGGGAGAAGGTGACTTATAAAACAACATACCTAATTGGACTAAACAGCATTTATTATTATAGCAAATTAGGTTGAAAATGTAGGGAACATTTTTTCTTACCTATTTTTATTTTCTTCTTATCCACGATGTACGTAAAAAGACACCAAAGCTTGCAGTCCGTAGAACTGCCGATAGAAGTGAAAACTTATAACTCAGAATTTGTTAGCTTACTTTGGAAACTACGCGGGAGAAACCTGAGGGCGTGGCCATGAGCTGGGCCATCTTGAAATGCTGACGCACTACATAACCAATGGGAAATGCTGACGCGTTTCTAGATGGCCAATGGGAAATACTGACGTACTTCTAGATGGTAAACGGCCATGGTCCCGAGTTTACCCGAAGATCTCTTATCATTCCCGAGCGTGACGCTAGAATTCTATTCACAGCCCACGAAAAATCTGTTTGTGCTGCCCCAAAAAAATTTTTGACTTCAAAACGGCTTTTGATAAGAAAACTAACGTGGTTATTACACATGTGAATACACGGGTAGCCCTCGTTTGATAAAGTCATACGTGGACTGGACGAGTGGGCATATTTAGTGAGATGCTTATGCATAGGCCCATGTTGAATACAGGCTAATGATGATCATCCTCAGGTACTGGAATGTGACTGAAGAATCAGACCCAGAGAAGTTCCAGTATTACTCCGAATTCATCGAGCTGGTAGCCGACGTCTCCTTCAGGGAGAACCTGCAGAACTTCTGGAAGTACCAGGCGGATGAGACCGTGCAGGGAGTCGATCTGATGGAGCTAGCGTTGAGCGTTCATCCCTCTAATCTGCTGAACGTGATGACGTCACATTACAACGGAGAGGTTAGCTAACTAAGCTTGATCCAGTACTCGTTCGACTTCATATTAGTTGTACCTCCAGTACCCGGGAGAGTGAATCAAATTAGAAATGCCTTCAATAAAGGGATGCAGTATGCTAAAGGCAATTGATATCGATTTTCCGCCATAAAATGAAATGAGAGTGAAGTGACAGTGAAATGAGAATGAAATCAGAGTGCACCAGAGTAAAATGAGAGTCAAAGGAGAGTGAATTGAGAGTGAACTGATAGTGAAATGAGAGCGAAATGAGAGTGAAACGAAAAAATGTTAGTGGACTGTGTGAGTTCAATTTTTATTGTTTAATTTTTCAGTGAAAAAACATTTTTTTTTTATTAGGAGCAATAAATCTTCTTATCACCAGGTCCGTTGGTACCCAGTGATGACGGAAGTGGGTATGTGTCTCACCTTCAACTCCCAGTACGCTGAGTATCAGTACATGCTGCAAGACCTGGAGTGGAGGCAAGAACATCTTGTCACTTGCCACTACCACAGCGGGCAGTGCTACGTGAGGATCGACTCTATACAGAACGCCGTTAGGGTGAGTTTCGTGTACTTGTCAGACAATATTGCTACATGTGGCAAAATCTAGAGTGGAGACAGGGGCATATGGTGCCTTGTCACTACCATAGCGGGCAATGCTACGTGAGGATCGACTCTATACAGAACGCCGTTAGGGTGAGATTCGTTTACTTGTTGACTTCAAAAAAGGAGGTTTCTCAATTCGACCGTATGTATGTTCTTTTTTTTTATTTTTTATTTTTTTATGTGTGTTCGCGGATAAATTCGTCGTTTATGAACTGATTTTGATGATTCTTTTTTTGTTGTAAAGGAGATATTCCAAGGGTGGTACCATGATAAGGAAACCAGGATCTGATGATGGTATCCTAGAGAAATCGAGGATAACTTTCGAAAATTGTAAAGATGACTAGTGCGTTAGTTAAGTTTTTGCTTGAGCATTTTAAAGCAGTATAGTTTAAAGATGGTCTGGAGACGATCTGATGAGGGAACGGGAAGACGGTCGAGGGAACTCCTCGACGGTACATAGTAGTTACCTTGTGTTTGGGCTCGATGAATTTGTATTGATGAGAACTTTTTACATAGATGGGTTGTGACTGTCATTAGTGGTCTGATGATGAAGATAAAGGACAGTCAAGGGAATTTCTTAACGGTTTACAGGAACTACCCAGTGTTTGGGTTTAATTCATGTATTGAGATCTCAACACGAAATCGTGTAAATGCATTAGTGAAAACTTGTTTAGCACTAAAAGGAAAAAATAAACTATTTTTTTACAAAAATTAAAAACGACTTCAACACCATAAATAGGGACTCAAAGCGAAAAATAATTTAATATAAGTAATTATTATAACCTCTACTCACTCATCTATATGAAGTCGGTGCCAGCCAAATCTAACAGGTAGTAGATAGATACTACTTACCTATGCCTACTTACTTACTACCTCGTACATAGTATATCTACTAACTTTTTAACTAGCCTGGCACCGACTTCATATGGATGAGTGGGTAGAGGTTATAATAATTACCTATATTAAATTATTTTTCGCTTTTGAGTGCCTATTTATGGTGTTGAAGTCGGTTTAATTTTTTGTAAAAAATAGTTTATATAATGGTAAGACATTAAAAAACTAGAGATCAACTAATTAACTATCGTAAGACTACATCTCAAGGGCATAGCCAGTGTCCAAGTGCGGGTCAGTGAATGTTGCGTTTAATCACACTTAACGAAAGTAAATTATTTTTGTGGTGGCAAGGCTCTTTGCAGAGGCCTTCTATTGCGTATTTCGGTAAAGCAATCTGATAAGATTTCACCTAGGTATCTACTATCTACAAAGTGTCTAATGCGCACGTTCCGGTCTACTTTCTCAGACGCCCCTACATTTGCGTGTCTGTGATGCGAATCCGTAAAATTTTCCTCCATCAAGAAGTACTAATGAACAGTTTATTTCGACAAGAACAAAATTAAAAATTTTGACTAATCTCCGACTACCTAAGATTTGTTATCTGTACAACATTCTACTAGTCAAGCCCTTTCATTTGATACCCATATTAAGGGAGTTGTGAAAAAAGAAATGTAATTCGACATTTTGTGGTAGCGGCCATCTTGGATTTCAAATTTGTCATAGTGTAAAGTATTCTACTAATCAATAAGAATGTGTCGTTCGTTCAATTTGAGAGAACCGGATCGCACCTGAACCATAGATATAAAGACCCGGGTCGTTCGAACCGTTCAAATGAACCATTGGTTATTTTTGAGCCAGTGCTACATATTATGTTAGTCAATAGAACTACTCGTTCAGTTGCTTTTCGTTTCGTTCACCGTTCAATCACACCATTGGTTCATAAACATAAACTAATAACAGGTTATAAATAACGTTTCGGGATTCATGACGATCGTTTGGCAACCATTTATTTCTGATTTTGATCTTAGTAAGATTTTTAATACGCAAACTGGTTTTATGTTATGTAGCTATAATGAATGGAGATAGATTAAAATGAAAAATGAACACTTCGGACGCCAAAAAATAAACAGCATAAAATAGATAAGATAAACGATAATAACAAATAACTCATGGTTCGGTCAAATATAGTTCGGGCCGTTCGTCGGCTTATTCGACCTTAACTTCACGCGTAACCTGATCTTGTAATCGAACGAACGAATCATTTTAAGCTTACTGATCCAATGGTTCTTATGGTTCTCGCGACCCGGGTTATTTGATTCGTTCGTTCGTGAACGACTCGTATGTACTAATCAAGCCCATTCGTTTGATACCCTTATTGAGGTAGTAGCACAGATCAGAAAATAGTTACTTCGTAACAGATGCATCACTGCCATACAAAAGCGCAAATACCTACACGATAATAACCTAAACTTTCGTAAACTACTTACCTACTGTTACTTGCAAGCAAAAATACACCTTTGCACAAGCACGCAAAGTTGAGAATACCGTGCGCCCCGTGTGGCTTGTCGTCTGCTTACGTCACTGACCAAACGTGCTAGGGTTGTACAAAATATGATAAGATGATAAAAAAACTAAACTGCAAATTGTAATTTTCTATATTGTTTATTTAAATGGAATGACATTGAAAAAAAAAAATGTTTATTATCTCAATAACGAAAACAAAATCACAAGAAAAGCTACAAAACCTAGCGTCTACCGCCTTAAAGTTATTAAAAACAGTTTCACGCGCTCCCGGATGTTAAATACAAAGAGACAATATATACAAAGAATACATATATGTGACAATAAATAGGTACAAAGAATGAATACTTAACATGTCTTGCTAGTGTGAACTAGATCCCACACTATGGTGACCTGTTTCGTGGGATCCAGGCAAATTTTATGCAAGAAAAAAAAAGACTGAAACGACAAAAAAATAGATATTTTTATTTTATTTTCAAACAATTAAATTTTCTCCGAAAAAAATAAACTTCCAGATACTTACTCGAATTCTAGAAATTTATTATTTTGGCTAAGTTTATCATCACGTCATACAGATATAATAGATATATTAAATGTATATATATACTTATGCTTTACATACCATTGCAATTTTTCCAACATACTGTATTGCTATTGCAGCCATCCACAATACAATAACGCCGCGACATTATTTATGCGCGCACTCGGCGTTCATACGCACGTCAGCTCGGGCAAGCGGCCGGCGCCCCTGTGATTTTAGTACACCCGGGTGGACCCGAACGAGTAGGTTAATATCGCGCACCGTATAGCGAGTGGTGAGGGTGTGGTAGTAGTGAAAAAAATTATATAATTCGCCATTTTGTGGTGGCGGCCATCTTGGATTTGAAATTTGTTATACCGTATAGTACTCTACTAGTTAAGCCCTTTCATTTGATATCCATATTGAGGTAGGTTGTGAAGAAATATTTTGGTCGCCATTTTGTGGAGGCGGCCATTTTGAATTGATAATAACCAAATATAGCTAAGAACATCCGCACAAATATTAACTTTCAAATAAAAAAAAACGCATCGAAATCGGCCCATCCGTTTGAGCTCTACAGTGTCACAGACAGACAGACAGACAGACAGACATCGACGTCAAATTTACACCCCTTTTTTTGGTCGGGGGTTAAAAATTATAGATCAGTGATGAGTACCTATGACATTCCAAATATTAATTTGTTGTAGTATTTCATCCACTCGCCGTACGAGATATCGACAGCCATTTCCAATCCGACGGGAGAAGTGCTACCGGGTGAAGAGTTGATCATCGATTTCAAGGTAGATTATTTGGAGTATGTATAAGGCTAAGAACTCATGGAGCGATTTTCAGCCGCGATCGTCTAGTCGTAGCGGAACTACGGTTTTAAGTATTCCAAAACTCAAGAGACTTACTTTCGCGGTTCCGCAGCCACTGCGTCGCGCGGCTGAGTTAAAGGGATCGCGAGATGCGGGATCGCCGCCCGCGCGGGAAGCCGCGCGCGTCGCGGTCGTAAAACGCGTCGTGAGTTGTGGTTGGTTACATTTTTATGTATCTGCATTATACAGAAGCTACGGGCCCAGAAGACGGTCGCGGGTGAAAATCGTTGTCCTCCGCTGTCTTAGCCTAGTAGCCTAAGACTTATTTGGAGAACACCCCTCGGCGTTCATATCCAGGTGTGAATACCGGGGTCAGTGCTTTTTAAGCCCCGACCAAAAAAAGAGGTGTTATAAGTTTGACGTCGATATCTGTCTGTCTGTCTGTATGTGTGTGTGTGTGTGTCTGTCTGTGGCACCGTAGAGCTTAAACGGATGAGCCGATTTCGATGCGTTTTTTTTTATTTGAAAGTTAATATCCGTGTGGGTGTTCTTAGCTATGTTTGGTTAATATCGATTCAAGATGGCCGCCTCCACTATTCTACTAGTCAAGCCCTTTCATTTGATACTCATATTGAGGTAGGTTGTGAAGAAATATTTTGTCCGTCATTTTGTGGAGGCAGCCATCTAGAATCGATATTAACCAAACATAGCTAAGAACATCCGCATGGATATTAACCTTAAAATAAAAATAAAAACGCATTGAAATCGGCCCATCCGTTTGAGCTCTACGGTGCCACAGACAGACACACACACAGACAGACAGACAGACAGACAGACAGACAGACATCGACGTCAAACTTATAACACCCATTTTTTTGGTCGGGGGTTAAAAACCGGAGAAGAACAACACAGAGAAGAAAGCGTCATATTTATTCCTAGAATCTTTCGAGGTCAACCCGCGCTGGGCCACTGTGGTAGGAAAGGCCTTAGGCCTGTCATAGCCATAAATCTCTCCTTGCGAGAGAAAGTCCGAAATCCCAGCTATGGAAGCATAAATAGTGGGCTGCTTAATTTTTTGAAATATATTAAAAACATTAATCACATCTTGCTTTGACACAGGTTAAGAAGGTTTTCACGTGGTTCATCACCATCTCCCATCTCGGCCGAATGGAGTCGACTCCTGGACGAAGGCCTCCCCCAGAGATCTTCAAAAGATCGATCTTGCGCCGATCGCATCCAACGATTTTAGGCAATAATTCCGATTCGTATGTCGAAGTTGATAAAGGGAACACAAGTAGACTTATACCTCTAATATACTGATCTCTTTGCAGACCCAATGTTCACGGATAAACATAATTAATAACAAGGGCATAAGTTGTCTGCTTACACCATGCTATCTTTCTACAGGCAGTGGAAATCCAGGCGTCTCCCAGCGTCAGACAACTGCGGCCGGAGCAACGGCGCTGCCGCTACCCTGAAGAACAGCTCAGCACTGCCATCAAGGTGAAGACAGTGAATAACCCAAGCAGGATTGACCCACGGGTCTACCACCATATCCATATTATCTATTCTATGCTACCACCAAAATGAGCTTTGGTTTTCCAATTGCTGTCTCTGTAATTTTAGTAATAGACTGCAGAACTAAACTGCTGAACAAAATTTAAGGGTCAAATGAAGCTCCAGGAAACCTATATAGGATGATTGAATGGTAAGAGTTTCAGCACTATGCCATCACTCGTAAGCTGTCCAACTGAGTGCAATTGAAGAGGGGGGTTCTAAAAGAGTTTTCGTAGTGTGTTTGACATGACAGCATGTGTCTAAAATTGCGTCATTGAGTATAAACCTTTGCTAATCAAATTTGTTTCTAAATCTGAGTTGGTACCACCAATTTCCGATAGGTGGCGTAGCAGGAAGCTGAAGAGTTTTTTTGTTTGAAAGCAATATTCTAAGGAATTACTGAAACGATTTCAAAAATTCTTTCACCGTTGGCTATGTACGGGATCCCGATGAGTGCTATATACGAGTATGTACCACGGGCGAAGCCGGGGCGGACATCTAGTACTTTACAATATCCAAAGGAACTAGGTTCCTACCTGGTGTCCAAAAACACCACATCTTTTTTTTTAATTCCAGGCATATAGCTTCGCTCTCTGTCAGATGCACTGCCGCAGTCGCATGGCTGTCATGTTCTGCGGCTGCCGACCCTACTTCCACGTCATCGGAGGTAAGAAGTGGCGTTAACTCGCCTCACACCGTATCGCAACTAGCAGTAGAATTACTACTATTAGCGCTAAAACTAACAAACAGTACCTACCTATAGTGCAAGTTAGCGCGGGAAAATGCTTATATTGTAAGTTAGCGCGAAAATAGCACCATACAGCAAGTTAGCGCGGGAAACCACCTTACTGCGAAAATAGCACATTAACTACATTACTGTGAAAATAGCACGATACAGCAAGCTAGCGCGGGAAACCACCTTACTGCGAAAATAGCACATTAACTACATTACTGCGAAAATAGCACGTTACAGCAAGTTAGCGCGGGAAACCACCTTACTGCGAAAATAGCACATTAACTACATTACTGCGAAAATAGCACCATTCTGCAAGTTAGCGCGGGAAACCATCTTACTAGAAATTACTGCGAAAACAGCACTATATAAGTATAGGAAAGAGTGTGCTCACTCTTCCCAATGATGACATAATTCCGTGAGCCTGAAGCTTGGGAGGGCACATCTTACGGTTTATATCGATGGTGTACAGGCGCGGATCCAGGGGGGGGGTCATGGGGGTCATGACCCCCCCTGGGCTAGGCCCAGTACATACTTATCGTGTACCAACACAATCATACTTATCGTAGACCGGCAGCGATCACCGTATGGCAAGAGGCACGCTGAATCTTGAAAGGTCATGTCTAATGAGGTCCACGCTCTGACCAAATTATGCTCAAAGCTCGATAACTTTCACCTCGAACTTCAAAATCGCTTCGAATCCCTAGATAAGTGAGTAACAGCGAACGATACAAACGACAGGCTAGTGGAAAGTGTTCATGCAGTTGGTAGAAAATATATACTATAAGAGCCGACGCTAAAATAGAACCCAAAAGCTTTCCGATCATACTCTAATTCTCATGGCGGCTAGGCGAGGTAAATATGTGGTTGCAGTCTTCAGTCGACATGACGGTCTACTGACGGCTCAATAGACAGATCTCTACTCGTGTGCAACGCGACATACACTGCTTCAATAGTTCAATACTACGAGTATTGAAGAAGCGATCAAGGAGGACAGAAACGCGGCCGTAGTGGAGGCTCTGCGTCGAGAGGTGGCGGCTTTAGCAAAAGACGATGTCGAGTCGATTACTATCGGAATCCCAACCGGTAGTGATCGGCTCAACAGACGAAATCGGACTGACTAGTATTAGAATTAAATGTTCACAACACCCTATTTTCCTTTTCTTTTCCTAAACCAAGAAATATGTAATGACAAAGGTCACGGACCCCAGAGTCTGTGGAGTGGCACAATTTAATAAATAGATAAAAAGCGGTCAAGCGGAACAAAGACTCGAAAGTGTTCGCAAACAATCTGTCTCATGGTCATGGGAAAAACTGACCAAACTGAAGAAAAATAGTGGTAACGTTGAAGCCCGAGATTTTGGACGAGATTGAGAGGTTCTATGAATAGTAACAGTTATACACCTCTACTCAAGGACAACCTGTCCTGACCTGACTCGTCACTTTGCCGAAGATATCCCGAAAGTCAGCCTGTACGAGACTAGGATGGCTCTCAAAACAAGTTAAAAACAACAAGGCACCTGGCGACGACGGAATTACGACTGAGCTTCTGAGAGTAGGTGGACAAACGGTACTTAAAGTCCTCCAGAAGCTATTCGACTCCATCATACTTGATGGTAATACGCCTGAAGCCTGGGTAGAAGTGTGGTGGTGCTCTTCGTCACAGAAGGTGACATCACTTTGTTGAAGAATTACATACCCATTACATACTTCTCAGCCATGTTTATAAGTTGTTTTCGAGGATAATCACAAATCGTCTCACATGCAGGTTTGACGACTCCCAGCCACCAGAACAAACCAGTTTCCAAAATTGCGACAGCACTATAGACCATATTCGTATGGATGGCTTCGGTAGATTTTACAGAAAACCGAGGAGTATAATAATCGGCCACCATGTATAGCGTATGTAGACTATGAGAAAGCCTTCGATTCCATCAAGACCTGGGTAATGCTTTGGTCTTTCCAGTGATGCCGCATCAACTATCACTATATCGAAGTATTGAAGTGTATTTACAGCAAATCCACAATAACTGTCCGATTACATGACCGGTACACAAAACATATCCGGCCATATGGGTAGAATCCAAACCAATATTCAACAAGATTTGACAAAGAGGTCCAGCGAAGGACCCAATTCGAATGGGCAGCGTTCGGGAAACTTCGCCACATCTTTGAGTCCAAAATACCCCAATGCTTAAAGACCAAACTCTTTAATCACTGCGTGCTACCAGTGAAGGCTTATGGATATGAGACGTGGTCCTTAACTGTGGGCCTCATAATAAAGCTCAAAGTCGCACAGCAAGCTAGAGAGATATGCTCGGAGTCTCTTTTCGCGACAGAATCCGTAATGAGGATATTCGCAGAAGAACGAAAGTAGCCAACATAGCTCAAAGAGTAAGCAAGCTGAAGTGGCAATGGACAGGCCACATCGCTTGCAGAACTGACAACCGATGGGGAAGTAAGGCTCTCGAGTCGCTACCACGAACCGAGAGACGCCGTGTTAGACGGCCTCCCACTGCTGGACAGATGACCTCACAAAGGTTGCTGGAAACCGCTGGTCGTGGAAATCTAGGGCGGAGGCTTATGTTCAGCAGTGGACGTCTTGTGGCTGATGATGACGATGATACCCTAATTATCGCACAGTTTTATGACTTGACTACGGTGTTATTCCCGCTCCCTCCCTCTCTGGAGGCATGTGACCCCCCCCTGGAGCCAAAGCTGGATCCGCCCTTGATGGTGTATTGATGACCAATTTGTATATCTGGACTAAGAAAAATATTCATATGGGAACTCGAATCTAAATCCTCAAAATTGTGAATCGCAAGTTTACTCGGTGTACACAGTACCTACATACATTGAATCTTTGGATCAGGATTGTCGGGATTTGAAACACCTAACTTCTTTTAGTACCTATCAGCTTAGATACTCTTTTCTCAAACCAGTCACTGGCCATCTTTCCAAAACGTCTAATCACTCAAATATCATTCGATTGTCAACTCGTCAACATCTCTTCAGAAACCGTTTCAAGATTTTTAATTTCCAAAAATAAGATAATTAGTGTGGCCTATATTTTTGTGCTATTTTGTGGTAGAAATTTTATTGTGAAACAATTTTTTTTCAGTTCGGTAAGTACCTAGATACTTTGTGTGAAATCAACTTTACAGTTGGCTTCTATTCGATGCTACGGTTCCATTATGTGGACTTTTTAAAATGCAAAAATACTGTCAATAATATTTCTTAATTGGGCCACAGCTAGCGCTAATGTTTCATTTCCTTATTTAATTTGATGCGTCTATGTCTAAAATTTGACATATTATTTGCATATTCATCCGTTCATTGTTTTCTTTGTTTTTAACATAGGCTTACATTTGACCGCCATCTCGTATGATGGTGTGGTGTTAAGCAATGATAAGGCCTGCGATGGAGCGTGCTTGCCTAGAAAAAACCGATGCATTCTCGACTCTTATCGTATTAAGTGCTCATTCACAGTGCACGGGCGGGAACGGGAGCGGGCGCGCGGGTCTTAACGTCTTCACTCTTCATATTCACAGTTCACAGTGCCGAAACGGCTGAGAACCTGAACGCACGCGTGTACGTATGTATCTCAAACTTTGCGGTACTTACTTTTATTGATAGAAACATTGATGAAGACTTGATTTTACTAAAGGATTCGTTTTCGAAATGGAAAGTGAATTTTTTGTATTTCGCTACGCACGAAATGAACAAAGGCAGAGAAGAATTGCGAGAATATTATGTTTTTTCCCATATTGTGCGCAATGTGGGTTGAGCGGGTGAATCAAAATGTTTTGGGACGCCTTAGCCGTTGGTAGACCCTCGAACGCTCAAACGCTCTGTGAAAGATACAGGCAGACTGAAGCAAAGAATCACCCGCGCGACAATCACGCCACCCGCGCCCGCGCCCGCCCCAATGAGGACGCGCAAGCGCCTCGCCACTCTGAAGGCGCGGGGCGTCTAGGAACATTTGAACTACCCGCGCCCGCACCCGCACCCGCCTTTACTCTGAAAGAGCACTAAGCGTTCTGAGATCGAAAATGCTGTCCGAACTTATGAACTGATCTGTTTTGCCCACGATGACACCAATACATGGATAGATAGAAACAGAAAGTATGACGATATTTTGATATGTTTCCATAAAAAGCCCTCAAAAGATTTTTTTACTCTGTTTCGCACGAAGATGGCGAAATATGTGACGCGCACGGCATGGCATGTATCGGACGGAATGTCGAGATACTCATCAATATCCCCAAGAACCTTGCCAAGTGCTCCTGCCTGCCTCAGTGCACCGAGGTCAACTACTACTCTCACACAAAGAAGGTCGTTGTTAGGTAAGTACCCTACACCATAGAAAAATAACACCCAGATACCGGAGGGTCTAGTCTACCATGGACGTATAAAAAAGTCGGACGAAGTCTCGCTAAAACAAGAACTGTGTTCATCGAGTCGGTCAAGTAGCCAAGTAGCGAGTGTAATGACCCACTGATGATGCATGTCAGCCTGTATGTGACAGCGCACACGCGCAAATATTATGTGGGCGACTCGATGGACACAGTTCTTGTTTTAGCTAGACTATCCGACATTTTTATACGTCCATGCGCCTAACTAAAACTGTCTTAGTTTTGATATTAAAACTTTAATGTCGTGGATATTGATGTTGTTTGGTGAACTTCAGTACCTACGTATCTACTGCTTAGGTACGACGACTTCAAATTGCGCTTTGCCATACTTAATATGAAGCGTTCGTTTGAAGGTTGTCGATCCATGCGTTTTTAATCTATCCCCTACACTCTATAATTTCGGACGTCGAAATGAACGAGGAATGAGTGGCGATAGATATGGTTGCTATAATGCTGCAAACACAATGGACAATGTTTCCAGAGAACTCGTCGTTCTCTCGTCGCTCGTCTTAACGTCTCTTTATAAAAAAAACGCGTTTGCAAAAATGGCGGGAAAACGGTCATCGGGTTACATAAGTGCGTTGTTTACGTTTCGGCTTATGCAGTGTGAGCTTAACTTTGAACATATTTGAACTCATTACTTTCAAGGGCGTTTCAAGGCGATTCTAATGATGCCGTTTGACACTTCGTTATTTGTCTAAGTATTCTGTGCTCGAGCATGTGTGTTATTGGGATGTTAAGTGGTTTAGGAGCTACTACATCAAGAGAAGAGTGTTTTTTAAGTACCCTACACCATAGAAAAATAACACCCAGATACCGGAGGGTCTAGTCTACCATGGACGTATAAAAAAGTCGGACGAAGTCTCGCTAAAACAAGAACTGTGTTCATCGAGTCGGTCAAGTAGCCAAGTAGCGAGTGTAATGACCCACTGATGATGCATGTCAGCCTGTATGTGACAGCGCACACGCGCAAATATTATGTGGGCGACTCGATGGACACAGTTCTTGTTTTAGCTAGACTATCCGACATTTTTATATGTCCATGCGCCTAACTAAAACTGTCTTAGTTTTGATATTAAAACTTTAATGTCGTGGATATTGATGTTGTTTGGTGAACTTCAGTACCTACGTATCTACTGCTTAGGTACGACGACTTCAAATTGCGCTTTGCCATACTTAATATGAAGCGTTCGTTTGAAGGTTGTCGATCCATGCGTTTTTAATCTATCCCCTACACTCTATAATTTCGGACGTCGAAATGAACGAGGAATGAGTGGCGATAGATATGGTTGCTATAATGCTGCAAACACAATGGACAATGTTTCCAGAGAACTCGTCGTTCTCTCGTCGCTCGTCTTAACGTCTCTTTATAAAAAAAACGCGTTTGCAAAAATGGCGGGAAAACGGTCATCGGGTTACATAAGTGCGTTGTTTACGTTTCGGCTTATGCAGTGTGAGCTTAACTTTGAACATATTTGAACTCATTACTTTCAAGGGCGTTTCAAGGCGATTCTAATGATGCCGTTTGACACTTCGTTATTTGTCTAAGTATTCTGTGCTCGAGCATGTGTGTTATTGGGATGTTAAGTGGTTTAGGAGCTACTACATCAAGAGAAGAGTGTTTTTTAAAATTAATCAACTCTGCAATTGAGGCGTTTTCGTGATAATATGGAATCTGTCACAATAGTTCTCATTCACACGCCAAAGTCATAGCACAATAGAACACAATAAGAATGTCTTAGTAAATTGAATGAAAAAAAAACAACCTTACACAAAATGTACAGAAGTAAATGTCATCCAAAAAAATACTCTATAACGAGAGATGTAAAGTGAAAATTTCACCAACATGAATTCGAGCGGCGCAGACGGTGAGACGACTGGGGCGGTGGCAGCGCTACGCATCAACATGCTTCCGCCCAAGATCAGGCTGCACAGAGATGTCATCTTTACACTCGAAGACTTATTTGGTGCGTTGCGATTTACGCGAGTAACGCATGTTTAGTGGCTTAACCCGTGATTAAAACCTAATTTTAAGATAAATTCTTGTCACATTTATTTCACTAGTTTCATAGACGTATAAAAAAGTCGAACGTAGTCTCTCTAAAACAAAAATTTTGTCACTAGAGTCGGCCACATTTGCACGTGTGCGTTATCAGGTAGGCCCTGATAGGCTGACACGCACACATATACACAAGTAACGCCTGTAATGGCGCACTGGTGTGTGCGTCTAAGCCTGTATGTGACAGCGTACACGTGCATATTATGTGGCCGACTCGATGGGCACAGTTTTTGTTTTAGCGAGACTACGTCTGACTTTTTTACACGTCCATGACTAGTTTATAGTTTTTTTTCTGCTGCCACGAAAAATTTTTTGTTGTTACCTTCACTTAAGATTTGTTTTGTCAAAACTAACCTCAAGATTTTTGAGGGTAGATTCAATTATTTTTTTTCACATGATGAGTCATGTCCAGCGCCGAACCTATATGGGTTCCGCGTCGCTTTACGTGTTTTAAACGGATGTTTTATTGTTAGCATACGTGTTTCGTGGTTAATACGCGTGTTTGGCAGTTTGGTAGTTAACATGCATGTTTAAGGGCCGAAACTGCGTGACGCGGGCGCCAGCGCGGTTCCATACAAAAGTGGCCCGGCGCGGCGGTCCGAACTGACGGGTTCTGACTATTTAGAAACTCAACTGAAGTTGTAAATCCTCGTGGTGGTAATTTAAGTGATAACTTCTTTTGGCGCGCCATAGACGGATTTTTCGTGTGCTGTGAATTGAGTTCTAGGACGGTTATATTAACTACCAGTATTTCGACTTCATACAAACGGACGAAACGAGGGTTGTACCTACGCGCCTCGATGTCGGGGTGCGCTCGGTACCTAATCTCTATCTTATCGTGCATGATATAAGGTAGCCGAGTCGTGTAAGCCGCATAAGCCTTATCATTTGTTTACGTGCTCGCAGCTGTAGGTTTGAATTTCAAAGAAACGACTCAGTTAAATTACTGATAGATAATATTACCGTGGTCTAGTGTCAAAGTCAAAGTCAAAGTTCTTTATTGATAAATGTACAATTTACACGTCAATTTTATAAAAAAACAAAATAAGAGTATACAAAGAGTATACATTTTTAAAGTTTAAATTGAACTTTATATTGTACGATAATGGTATCGTACAAATAAGTGTCAAAAATTAAAATATATATACTTATTACAATTGTAATGAACAATGTCAATTTTTTACAACTTCATTGTGAGTTTGCCATCACTATATAAAAACTCGCTGTAACTATAAAAAGTTTGATCGATAAGCCAGCTTTTTAATCGGTTTTTGAAGCTACCCGAACTCGGTGCTAATTTAACTATTTTAGGAAGAGTGTTATAAACTTCCGGTCCCATAATGTGAGTCAGTTTTTCCAATCTCGCGAGAGAGTGAGGTATACTATCCAGCTTGTCAGCGTTACGTATATTGCGCGAATGTCTCTCTCCTCACGTGTCGTATGAGTCTAAGTTGTTTCTGACATACACAGCTACTTGGTAGATCAAGATTGCAGGCAACGTAAGTATGCCAAGCTCTTTGAAATATGGTCTGACGACGGATGTGCATTGCGACACGCCCACGATGGCGCGTATGGCACGTTTTTGGGCGCGGAAAGCACGCTCCCAGTCGGCAGCGCGTGCGTATAGTACGGCTCCGTACTGTAACCGGGAATGCACCGTCGCGAAGTAACACGAACGAGATACATCTGCAGACACCACTCGGGATACCCGTCTTAGTGCAAAGCACGCACTGCTTACTTTAGCACACATCTTGTCGATGTGGTGTTCCCATGTCATGCAGCGGTCAATCTCGAACCCCAGAAATGTTGTGCTTTGTACCTGCTCAATCCGGACCCCGTCAAGTAAGACTTTTAGCGATTTTGTACAGTGACCCGATAGACAAAAGTGAATAAAATGAGTCTTTTTGGAGTTTACCATAAAACCGTTAGCACGAAACCATGTGTTTAAACCGTTAATTACAGTATTTAATTTATCTTCTAATTCCTCTATCGAAAGGGCGGTTACTATGGCAGCCACATCATCTGCATACATGAATATGTCTGCACCCTTTACGGCGTCAGGTAGATCGTTCAATAGGAGTGAAAACATGATGTTTGAAACTGACGAACCCTGCGGCACTCCCATAGATGAAGACAATGGGTCTGATTTATTATCGCCATCGCCAGCATCCACCAGTTGAGAGCGGCCTCGTAACATGTCAGTCAACACAGCATATAATTTCCCAGCTATGCCATAGTGTTTCAGCTTTAAAGCCTGCTAAACTGGAGCTAGGGGCAAAATTGCTAGTTTTAGTAGCTCCATCGACACACCATATATGTCTTTTGACTTTTTTGGGGGTATTCTAGACGAGACTATGCGGAATACTTCATCCGCCGAGAAACTGGTCAGTCTGAGAGAGCGGTTAGTTGTATGACGCGCTGACACTAAAATTTTACTAACGGTAGCAGCATCAGCTTTAGGAGCCCCACAGGTAGCAGCTGCATTTAAGAAACGAGCGTTCATAGCATTTACTGCGTCTTTTGGTGAACTAAACTTTTTGCCGTTGCAATCCTTTACGATATCGGTGAAATTCAACCTAGTTGTTTTTCCCCCTCTCTGTATTCACGATGCCCCACATAGCTTTAGACGGATTCGTACTTCCGTGTATAATTCTATTATAATGGTTTGTTTTAGACATCCTCAAAGTTGAATTGTATTTCCTGTTGAGATCGTCAAATATAGCTATTAAGTCCTCTTCCTCAGGAAATTTGTCAACTAATTTAGAAATGTCAAATAACAACGATTTCAGATTTAGTATGTGAGGTGTAACCCACGACGCGTCACGTTTACTATTTGGTTTTTGTTTTATCGGGAAACAAGTGTCATACTTATTTGCTAAAATATTTATTACTGCCAACACAAATGCATGAGCGGTCTTGTTTCTCTGATTTACTTCAGACCAATCTATACTGTCAACAGATATAATAAAATTTGCGCGGTTATTTTGCGAGAAATCACGCGTCAGGCGAGTGAGCTGTACTGGCATAGACTGAGCGAATGTCACTACTACTCCGCGGACGGCTAAATGATCTGACAGAAGCGTATTTATGGAGTTTGCGGAAGTAAGTTCTCGCGCTACATTTGTAAAAATAAGGTCTATCGCAGTTTGTGACTTTTCTGTTATACGAGTAGGGAAGTCTACAATCGAGCTCACATTATGAGAGTTCAGCAAATCAAACAGATTTTTAAAATCAGCGCTAGAGTTGTCTAAGACATTTATGTTTATATCACCGAGAATCATAAATGTTCTTTCAGCTTCGCTGAGCTTATCGAGCAAACGTTCCAAGGTACCTAAGAAACCTCTGACATGAGCTAGGCCCGTGCGATAGATGCAAACGATAGTAATGTCAAAATCTATAACGTCAATCGCGGAGATTTCGCAAAATCTTTCTTCTGACAACGTTGATAACTCAACGTTTTCGACACACCTTAGTGCTTCATTTACAAAGATACAGGATCCGCCGTGAATAACATTATTTCTACAAAAACTAGACACTAATTCTGTCTCTAATGTCACGCTCGGGAATGATAAGAAATCGTCGGGTAAACTCGGGACCATGTCCATTGGGCATGACTATGCTTATGGCCACGCCCTCTGGCTTCATCCCCGTAGTTTCTAAAGTAAGCTATCAAATTCTGTGTTACAAGTTTTCACTTCACTTACACTTTTTTGTAGTCCCCACCACCTCTTTGCAAAGTCTGGGAAAGTACCACACCTTACCTATAATAGATGCCGACCGTTGCGTGTTCATGGAGACCACGCGCGGGTGCACGCGCGGTTACACGCTGCGGGCCCAGTTTCGGCCCTAATGCATGTTTGGTAGGGTAGCACTCAGTTTTGTTGGTTAACACTCGAGTGTATAAGTTGATACGCGTGTATTATGGTTAATTCACTTGTTTGATTGTTAATACGCATGTTTGGTGGTTAATATCTATGTATTTAATGTATGTTTGGTGTCTATAACCTTATCGACACGAAACATATGAAGAAGAAGGTGACTAACATACATAATTATTTGCTGGTTAATTAACACTCAAGTTTATAAGCTGACACGCATTACATTTTACACGTTTTTTATGCAAGATTTACAAGTTTATGGTTAATTCGCATGTTTGGTTGGTAATACGCACTGTTATTATACCTCAAGTTTCACGTAACAAAAAGATAATTAAAATCATCCGTCATAAATTAGAAGACTGATGGATGTGTACACGATTTGAAACCCGTTTAATGCCATTGCATTTTGATTGGACAATGTAATGTAATATGTAAGTTTGGATTTTAATTTTCTTATGTATTATTTTTTATAGCACATAGTGACGAGACGAGTACGACATGTGCCTGATGGTAAGCAACATGCCTGCCACATAACATCACAGTGCCACGCCGCTATTGGAACATGAAGAATCCAAATAATTACCTAGCACTGCACTCGTCAGTCAGACAGATATAAGATGTTATACCTATCTCTAAGCCCTGTAATTTCACGGGAAATATAGTGCACTTCTCATTCACTTCTCAAATAAAATGGTTTAATAAGCTTTTGAATAGTTTCACCTGACTGTAAGCAAATCTTGCAAGTTAAATTTGACTCACACCTAGTTTATATTCAATTGATCTAAAATTTTGCATACATTTGTAAATCGGATAGCATTGCAATATTAATATTATGATTTGGAGCTGATTTAATGAAACTGGAACGTGGCCGACCATCCAGCACTAAAGACGAACCACGCCCAAATTCGATGAAGCTAATGCCCTAGCTGCACGAGGCTATTTTTAACCCCCCGACCAAAAAAAGGGGTGTTATAAGTTTGACGTCGATGTCTGTCTGTCTGTCTGTCTGTGTGTGTGTCTGTCTGTGGCACCGTAGAGCTCAAACGGATGGGCCGATTTCGATGCGGTTTTTTTTATTTGAAAGTTAATATCCGTGCGGATGTTCTTAGCTATGTTTGGTTAATACCGATTCAAGATGGCCGCCGCCACAAAATGGCGGACAAAATATTTCTTCACAACCTACCTCAATATGGGTATCAAATGAAAAGGTTTGACTAGTAAAATACTATACACTATAAAAAAACTCTAATCCAAGATGGCCGCCACCACAAAATGGCGAAATACATTTCTTATTTCACAACTCCCTTAATATGGGTATCAAATGAAAGGGCTTGACTAGTAGAATGTTGTACAGATAACAAATCTGAGGTAGTCGGGGGTTAATCAAAATTTTTAATTTTGTTCTTGTTCAAGCTAGTGTTAGTAAGCTAGCAAGCTAGTGCCTCTAGCTTTGTGTAGACAAAACCAGCATTGCATAGCGTTGTCTACACGAAGCTAGAAGCACTCTAGCTTGCTGTCTTAGCTTGAAAAAACGACCCTCGTGTAGCTCGGGCATAAATTCCTGTGGCCATCTTCCACCTCCATTAAGAAACCCTTGTTTCAGAAATTTTGGAACTCTAGTACTTACCTATAATATATTATCCACGTCACTGTATAAATTGTTAATTATGTACATTGATCTTGACTTGTACAAAGTTAGGCGGGGCGAGAGACTGCTCGCTCTGCGCTGCAATCTGCTTTAATACTAAAATCTTACATCATAAATACGTTCTCATACAACTCTCTCTATGCAAGACATGGACCTGAGTCTCAATAGTGGTGAGATAAAGTGATCTGTTCACGGTTATGTGCACTGTTGTAGCGTCGCTGGGCGGTACCACCGCGCTGTTCGTGGGCGCGAGCGTGCTCACCGTGGTGGAGACCGCGCTCTTCATCATCAGGCATCTCGTCGGGGGCCTGCTCGACTGTCTGCTCGCCAGGATCTACACCTTTCAATACAACCCTTAAACCGTAGACCGACAGAGCTGTTTTTAGAATGACATTTATTTTATGATTCCTGTCAAAAATAGTTCGCAGTTGCACTATAGGTGGCGTTGATAAACATAAATTTTAATGTCGACAATTATTTGGCAAATTTTTTCATTAATCTGTAACGAAAATGTCAGTTAGTCTGTTTTAAACGCCCGTTAGGTCTGTTTCCGGATACGGTGATGTGTAGATACTGTTGTCGCGTCACTAGGCGGTACTAACGCGCTGTTTGTGAGCGCCAATGTTGTTCTCACCGTGGTGGAGACCGCGCTCTTCATCATCAGGCGTCTCGTTGGGGGCCTGGCCGACTGTCTGCTCAATACAACCCTCAAACTGTTAAAACAAACATAGCTGCTTAGAACCCCACTACGAGGGTACTAGGTAGTCAAAAATAAAATAAAATTTGGCTGTCATAGGAACTGCCGATAGAAGTAAAAACTTATAGACTCAGAATTTGATAGCTTACTTTGGAAACTACGGAAACCGGAACGTGAAACCGGAGGGCGTGGCCATGAGCATGGCCATCTAGATATGCTGACACATTTCTAGATGACCAATGGGAAATGCTGACGCGTTTCTACATTTCTACTTGTCTAATAACCATGGTCCCGATTTTACCCGAAGATTTCTTATCATTCCCGAGCGTGACGCTAGAATTCAATTCACAGCCCTCTGACTGTGCCGCGCCAAAAAAAGTTGTCACTTCAAAAACCGCATCGAAATCGGTCCATCCGTTTGAGAGCTACGGTGCCACATACAGACACATACACAGAGAGAGAGAGAGAGAGAGAGAGAGAGAGAGAGAGACACCCCTCTCCCTCTTAATGCACGGCGGCGGCGCGGCGGTTAAAAATCAATAGTGACCGCAAATAAAATTAGAGCAATGTTGCAAGCAAGCTTAAATTATTTTGAGTTTTTATCGGCTACTATTTAATGTTACACATTAAAGTATTTACATAGTTAGTCTTTATATTGAAAATAAATTGTACCTACTGATAATTGGTTTCTTTTTGCCCTATACCTACATGAAATCTGTGAAAGAAATGAAGAGGTTACGTTCATGTAAGTATTTAATTTATTTTTGTGCAATGTGTATGCAGTACTGCACTTGCATGGTACGTGTGTAACTTCGGTTGCATCCAGCGATAACGAAACGCACTTTGTAACTGTCAAAAACCTGTCTTCCTGTCAAATATTGATGCCCCTCCCACCGCCCGTCCCAATGTTATTATTTTGGAAAAACCTAACCTTAAAACCTTAATTTTAATTTAAATATAGCAACGAACGAACGAAAAAAATGTTTCTAACGATACTAACAAGCCTTTTAAATGGCAGTTTTCATATTTACACAATTGTAACTACCTCTATATCGTTTTTGCACACAGTTTTACCGTTCGGCCTGGATGTTGGTTTGGTCGGGGTCGCTGCCTATTATTTGACAAAGTTGAAGAGTCCTGACCCTGAGAATGTGGCCAGTATCTTCGGACCCGAGCCAGGAAGCAAGGACTATGAGCAAAACCCCGAGAAGATAGTCCGATGCATCGCCCACAGAGGTGCAGGTTTGGACGCTCCTGAGAACACTATGGAAGCTTTCAAGTATGTAAGTCCACATTTTTTGGTGTTTCTTTTACTGGCCAGTCATTTTTTAGAACAAGCTGAAAATTCCTATTAGTCTGGTCAGTCCTGAAGTTTCAAAATTAAGGTAAACAAATGAAATTAATAAACATTTCAAGTGATTATATTACCAACTAGCTGTGCCCTGCCACGCTTTGCTGTGGCACATTGTGGTAGGTACAAAAATTAGGTAATAAACACATTACCACTCCTTTGCGACGTGCAGTTGGGTAAAAACAATCCTTGATGTGGATATATATATATCATTCTAAAATTTCAGCTCGATTGGTACGGAACTTTTTGAGTTTTTGAAGCGTACACAAACCAACATAACATTTTTATATATAGACACTAGCTGTACCCTGCCACCCTTCACTGTGGCATATTGTGATTAGATAAAAACAATCCTTGATGCGGATTATTTACATCACCATCATCATTCAGGGAGACAAACACAAGTAGTGAAGGTGAGTGTTGATGTACGTCGGAAAGGGGCCCCTTAAACCTACACCCGTGTCACAAGTCTCCGGATACACTCGGGATTTCTCTCTCTGCCCCACGATGGACCCGGCACTCGCATGGTGAATCCATGGAATGCTGACAAGATCGTCTCAGTGCTTGGTGATGATTTTGAATCTTAATTCTGAACACTGTTCTGTTATGGGCAGGTGTGTTACTCAATGTCAAACACATGCTATGCTCGTCCCATCACTTACTATTAATAAACAAAAAACTCAAAATGTGTGTTTTAATGTGGAATAGATAATAGACTGTTTTATTCCACAAGGACAAAATGTGACAAAGTGAAAAAAGAAATGTATTTCACCATTTTGTGGTAGCGGCCATCTTGGATTTGAAATTTATTATAGTGTATAGTATTCTACTAGTCAAGCCCTTTCATTTGATACCCATATTGAGGTAGGTTGTGAAGAAATATTTTATCCGCCATGTTGTGGAGGCGGCCATCTTGAATCGATATTAGCCAAACATAGCTAAGAACATCTGCACGGTAATTAACATTCTAATAAAAAAAACCGCATCGAAATCGGCCCATCCATTTGAGCTCTATGGTGCCATGGTGCCACAGACAGACACACACACAGACAGACAGACATCGACGTCAAACTTATAACACCCCTTTTTTTGGTTGGGGGTTAAAAAATAAAAGTGTACTTACCTTGAACCTACCATAAGCCTTTTTCAAATGATGTGGATAAAGTTACGGATAGACACCAATAAGTTTTTTTAATCAACCTAGCTTGTCCTGCTGCTGTATTGGGGTACGCGGGCTCTGCAGTGGAGACTGCGAATCGGTAAACATAGTGTAGGATGCCCTGAGACTAGATGGAGTGATGATATACAAAAGACTCGAGATCAGGCTGAGTGTGTACTATAGGAGATGCCTATCAGTAGTCGAGAGGTCCAGCAGTGGACGAACACGGTCTGATGATGATGATGATATGTCTCGCTGCTGGGAAAAGGTCTTTCCCAATTCCTTCCACTTTATCCAGTCCTGAGCTTCCATGAGTGACTAGATGGACAGTACATGTGCCTGATGGTAAGCAACATGCCTGCCACATAATAGTACAGTGACAAGCAGCTATTGGAACATAAAGAGTCCCAATCATTACCTAACACTGCACTGTGCTCGTCGCCCAGAGATCTAAGATGTTACATCTCTAAGCCCTGTAATTTCTCTGGAAACATTGCCCTTCAAACCGGAACACAGTAATGTTTGCACATTACTGCTTGGCGGTAGAATAACTGGCAAAGGTGTGGTACTTCCCCAGGTGGACTCTGTCTAGAGTCCTACCACTACAAAACACAAATCCATTACATACAAACATATAACTGCATCCTCAATTTTATTTGTTTCGATAGTGTGCAGAGCGAGACTGTAATTTTGTTGAGCTGGACGTCCGCACGTCCCGAGACGGGAAGCTGGTGTTGCTCCATGACCAGGGCCTGGAGAGGCTCACGGGCTCGGAGATCAGCGATGTGCACTCGCTCGACTGGGACAAGATCAAAGACTTCGATGTGGGGGCTCACCATCCAAACAGGTGAATCTCTTAAACACACCTCCTTATTAACCTGGCAAACATTGCTTTTCCATAATTTGTTATGGGTTGCCAACCATGCTTTATAATTACATATCCTACTTTAGTTTAGGTAATTATCCATACTAATATTATAAAGCTGAAGAGTTTGTTTGTTTGAACGCTAGGATCTCGGGAAGTGCTGGTCCGAATCGTAAGATTCTTTTTCTATTGGATAGTCCATTTATCGAGGAAGGCTATAGGCTATAGAAAATAACGCTACTATTAACAGAAGCGGAGCATGAATCAAGAATGTAACAAAATCGGGAACAAGAACAAAATTAAAAATTTTGATTAACCCCCGACTACCTTAGATTTGTTATTTGTACAACATTCTACTAGTCAAGCCCTTTCATTTGATACCCATATTAAGGAAGTTGTGAAAAAAGAAATGTAATTCGCCATTTTGTGGTAGCGGCCATCTTGGATTTGAAATTTGTTATAGCGTATAGTATTCTACTAGTCAAGCTCTTTCGTTTGATACCCATATTGCGGTAGTAGTGAAAAAAATTATATATTTCGCCATTTTGTGGTGGCGGCCATCTTGGATTTGAAATTTGTTATAGCGTATAGTACTCTGCTAGTTAAGCCCTTTCATTTGATACCCATATTGAGGTAGGTTGTGAAGAAATATTTTGTCCGCCATTTTGTGGAGGTGGCCATTTTGAATCGATATTAACCAAACATAGCTAAGAACACCCGCACCGATATTAACTATCAAATAAAAAAAAACGCATCGAAATCGGCCCATCCGTTTGAGCTCTACGGTGCCACAGACAGACACACACACAGACAGACAGACAGACAGACAGACAGACAGATAGACAGACAGACAGACAGACAGACAGACATCGACGTCAAACTTATAACACCCCGTTTTTTGGTTGGGGGTTAAAAAATATTCCTTTTTGAGAGTTCAACTTCAACTTCAACTTCAACTTTTATCTTTGGCTTCTGTAAGCAGCTTTGCCGCAACTTCGCCAACGTCTTGTGTGTAGTTAGTGGCTCATTCTTCTGTAGTTGTTTCGGTAATAATGCAGCGTAATGTTGAAGATGGCGGATTTTCGGAGAAGACTGATACTTTTTGTTAGTAGGTAATTAGTTTCTAACTACTGAAATGGACAAACACATGACGTCACAACATAGACAAATAATAAATATCATAATAATATATATAACAAGAACAAAATTAAAATTTTGATTAACCCCCGACTACCTTAGATTTGTTATCTGTACAACATTCTACTAGTCAAGCCCTTTCATTTGATACCCATATTAAGGGAATTGTGAAAAAGGAAATGTAATTCGCCATTTTGTGGTAGCGGCCATCTTGGATTTGAAATTTGTCATAGTGCAAAGTATTCTACTAATCAAGCCCTTTCATTTGATACCCATATTGAGGTAGGTTGTGAAGAAATATTTTGTCCGCCATTTTGTGGAGGCGGCCATTTTGAATCGATATTAACCAAACATAGCTAAGAACACCCGCACGGATATTAACTTTCAAATAAAAAAAACCGCATCGAAATCGGCCCATCCGTTTGAGCTCTACGGTGCCACAGACAGACACACACACAGACAGACAGACAGACAGACAGACAGACAGACCGACAGACAGACAGACATCGACGTCAAACTTATAACACCCCTTTTTTTTGTCGGGGGTTAAAAACATAGTGCATTTAAGTTACTTATATAATTACAATTTGATATTATTATTTTTTTTGAGAGTTTTCGTACGTTTCGTGCTTTGACATGACACATGACAGCATGTGTCTAAGATTGCGTCATTAAATATCACAGATTACATACCTCTTGAATATAAAACCTTTTTTCTAATCTCTGAGTTGGTACGACCAATTTCCGACAGGTGGCGTAGCAGGTAGCTGAAGAGGTGTTTTGTTTGAAAGCGAAATCTCAGGAATGACTGAACCGATTTCTAAATTTTTTTTCACCGTTGGATATGTGCGGGATCTCGATGAGTTCTATATATGTTCCACGGGCGAAGCCGAGGCGGACATCTAGTACTTTATACTTGCCTAATCAGTTTTGTATAATTATGTAATGTAGATAATAAATAGAGTAAAATCGGTAGTTCTTGAATAGGCAGCTTAGAGTGATGAATAAATTTTTTAACCCCCGACCAAAAAAAGGGGTGCTATAAGTTTGACGTCGATGTCTGTCTGTCTGTCTGTCTGTCTGTCTGTGTGTGTGTCTGTCTGTGGCACCGTAGAGCTCAAACGGATGGGCCGATTTCGATGCGGTTTTTTTTATTTGAAAGTTAATTAGCGTGGGGGTGTTCTTAGCTATGTTTGGTTAATATCGATTCAAAATGGCCGCCTCCACAAAATGGCGGATAAAATATTTCTTCACAACCTACCTCAATATGGGTATCAAATGAAAGGGCTTAACTAGTAGAGTACTATACACTATAACAAATTTCAAATCCAAGATGGCCGCCACCACAAAATGGCGAATTATATTTTTTTTTCACTACTACCTCAATATGGGTATCAAACGAAAGGGCTTGACTAGTAGAATGTTGTACAGATAACAAATCTTAGGTAGTTGGGGGTTAGTCAAAATTTTTAATTTTGTTCTTGTGTCAATTGTCATAGACAACCTAATATTTGCATGCCGTAAGGTTGATTATGGAGTTCTTAATGTAAACATTTAAGATCTTATTGTAATTACCCATTTTCGCAAATAAATAAATTTTATTTGTTTACTTACTTTTACATACAAATAAAATGCAAAATCACTTTATTTTCAGCCTTTACTGTGATGAGTAACACAAAATACTCATTATGGGAATTGTTTATTTATATAAAAATAAAGTACCTGGTTGACCGAGCTTTGCTCGGTTTTTTTAAAATGATATTTAGGCAGGTACGAATTACGTAGTTATGACTTACTTAGACCTACTTAGATACGAATTAAATGCGTTTATAAAAGTCTCTAAGTATAAGATTTTCTCAGAAAAAAAAGAACAAAAAGAAAAGTCCCGAATGTAACCATCAGGATTCGAACCGGGGCTTGTTGACTCCGAGGGCGAGCATATTCCGTCTGAGCCATTTAGACTTAAAGAACAGTGGCGAAATAAGTTATCGTATTCTAATGACATTGTAGGAGTTTTTCATTGTCTAAAACCGCGCATAAAATGATGTTTTAAAAAAATAAAACCAAGCTAGATCGATTTATCGTCTCCGAAACCCCCTGTATACATAATTTCATGAAAATCGTTCAAGCCGTTTCCGAGATTCCGATTCTATAAATATATACCTACAAGAATTGGTGGTTTAAAGGTATAAGATAAGATGTTGATTGTCCAACAAGCTTTGCAATATTTAAAGACAACAAAATATTGTTAGCATGTGCTAAAAGCGCACAAAAATACGGTTATAAGGCAATAAAAACATGAATTTGATAAATACTTTTTTTTTCTTTCTAATATTTTATATTTTTGACGTGACAACGTCTTATAAATTGGTTTGCCGGGTGACACTTCAAGAAACTGCGTGACGCTCCGCTCACGTTATGCGCTCACGAGAGCGAGTGAGAGGCACGCGTCCCTTCCACTCGGGCATGGTTAGCCCGCCTAAGAGCGAGAGAGACAGACATAAAAAGTGAAAGGCACGCGTCCCTTCCGTAAAATTATTTTACCACTCAAAGTCGTTGTCACGTAAAACTTTCGCCCGTATACCGACTTTACAGGCAACCAATTTTTTCCTATCCAAACCAGGTTATACGTCTTTGTTTCTCAAAACAAGTTGGCAACCCTATGGGCACTGCCGATAGAAGTGAAAAACTCGTAACTTATAATTTAAATACTAAACAACACCTTTCATAATACGTCACCTGAATATGTACAGATAAACGGCTATTGACTGGCCTCGTGGCTTAGTGGGTAGTAACTCTGTTTACGAAGCTGAGGGTTCGAGTCCCACCCAGTGCAAATATTTGTGTGATGAATTCAAATATTTGTACTGTGTCTGAGTGTTTCTATGTTTAATAAGTATCTATTTACAACTATATAAGTATTATATCAGCTGCCATATTACAAGCTTTGCTTAGTTTGGGGTCAGATGATGTTGTGTGTGAATTGTTCACCACCAATATTTATTATGGTTGATACTAAATTTCATTTATCCAATACGCGTCTAAGCGCGCATGTTTTGCTACGCTCCGAAGCTATAGAATAGAGATCAACTTTTTATATACATACTAGTAGCGACCCGCGGTTTCACCCGCATAGTTACCGATCCTGTTATTTCCAGGGACTAAAATTGCCTACATGTTATTCCAGACTTTTTGCATTGTATGTACCAAGTATTAACCCTTTAGGAGTATTTCTTTTAAAGAGCAGCAAATATCCATACACAGTCAGAAACTTTGGCATTTTTAATATTAGTAGGGAAGTAGGAAGTTAAGCTGGCCTAGTCGGGAGAACGGCGCCTGCCGATCCGGAGACCCCGGGTTCAAACCCCACAAGCACCACTGTCTTTTCGAAGTCATGTGCGTAATGCCGCTAACTTAAAACGGTGAAGGAAAACATCGCGAGGAAACCGACATATATCTAGAACCTTTCTTAAGTCATGTGTTATCCACCAACCCGCACTGGGCCAGCGTGGTGGATTATGGCCTTAACTCTCTCCTTGCGAGAGAAGGCCCGAGTCCCAGCAGTGGGAACATTTAGTGGGCTGTTGATGATGAGGGAAGTAGGGGTGAAGACTTCTAATGTATTGCATTAACTTGCTGTAAATATGTAAGGTTGTAGACTAGCGTTGTTGAGGAAGTGATTATCAGGAACAGGAGGAGAAAGAGGAATTGTCACGCGAAAATTTAGAGGTTGCGGATGAGGAAGAATATATTTTTTGAGGATGCGGAAGAGGAAGAGGATGACAAGAAATTATAAATAATAGCAGACCCAAAGGCAATATACCCATTTAACCCAGGTTACAGTGTGCGGGACCCAACCCAAAAGCCGCTGTCCTGTATGTACATAAATAGACAAATACAAAAAATAATAAAAGGGCATTTTCCAGTTGACCAAATAATGAATCTAAACCATTCTCAAACACACAATAAAGAATCGTCAAAATCGGTCTGCATGTGCATCGGCGCATGCGCAGTGAAATTCCTCATAAACTCCTCTTAAATTTTGAGGAAGCGATAGCGGAAGAGGATTTTTTATTTTTTATTTATGAGATTGCGGAATCCGAAATATTGCGGAGCTTCCGCATTATGAGGAAGCGGAAGAGGAATGTATTGCACTAATTTGCTGTAAATATATTCCAGGCAGCAGTTCAAGGAGGTGCGGCTGTGTCTGCTGGACGACGCTCTCGACTACCTGCTCGCCAAGAACATGAAGATGATCATCGACGTCAAGGGGGAAGATAAGGAGGTAAATGAACAACCTGCCGCCCAAAGCCAAGCACAGTTTTAAACTAATTCACTTCAATATGTACGGCGTTTTCAAGATGAAAACTGACCTATTTAGACTAGTGCAGAAGCCTTTTCGTTTTTTGCCATTTTCGAGCAAAAAAAAACGGAAAAATAGTAGAATGAAACCCATTGTAAAAGGAAAAGAATATGACAGGGTTGGGGGGCGGTCCGTTTTTAACCGATTTCAAAAAAAGGAGGAGGTTATCAATTCGACCCCAATGTTTTTTTTTATGTATATTACCTGATATCTCGAGAACCTCTGCACCGATTTTAAAATTTATTTTTGTGTTCGGATGGGTATGCTTCTCGAATGGTCCCATAATCTTATCGAAATCAGTCGGGTAGTTTTTGAAATATGAACCATAAACTAAAATTTGCGTACAATTTTCTGGATGACGTAGTTGAAGATTTCACAAAAGTTATTCAACTCGATCCTGTCAATACGAAATTGTGTAAATGGATTAATAAAAACTTGTTTGTAATCCCTTCCAAAAAAGGGATGTTATAAGTTTGACGTCGATGTCTGTCTGCCTGTGTGTCTGCACCGTAGAGCTCAAACGGATGGGCCGATTTCGATGCGGTTTTTGACGTGACAACGTCTTATAAATTGGTTTGCCGGGTGACACTTCAAGAAACTGCGTTACGCTCCGCTCACGTTATGCGCTCACAACGAGAGCGAGTGAAAGGCACGCGTCCCTTCCACTCGGGCATGGTTAGCGCGCCTAAGAGCGAGAGAGACAGACATAAAAAGTGAAAGGCACGCGTCCCTTCCGTAAAATTATTTTACCACTCAAAGTCGTTGTCACGTAAAACTTTCGCCCGTATACCGACTTTACAGGCAACCAATTTTTTTTATTTCAAGGTTAATACCCGTGCGGATGTTCTTAGCTATGTTTGGTTAATGTCGATTCAAGATGGCCGCGTCCACAAAATGGCGGACAAAATATTTCTTCACAACCTACCTCAATATAGGTATCAAATGAAAGGGCTTGACTAGTAAAATACTATACACTAAAACAAATTTCAAATCCAAAATGGCCGCCACCACAAAATGAAAATGAAAATGTTTATTAGCACATAAAAACTTAAGTTACTTACAATACCAACTTAATTAATTAAACATGTAAGGTAGATACAATAAAAGAAATAAAGTAAAAAATAAGTCGGTGATCACTGGATCCCACACTAGGGTGACCTGTGACGTGGGTATCCAGGCTCCTTCTTGTGCTGAGGGGTATTTAGAAAACAAACAAAGTTTTGAACAAAAGGACGTAATAACAATGCATGCCAGATAATTAAAAAAAAAATATATAGTTAAAGGGTATTTGCAAAGAGTTTACAAATTTCTTTATTTAAGGGTATTTGTGATTTACGATAAGTAAGAGATAATCAGAGTGCGAGGGAGAGGTAAGTATGTTTGTGGTAGTGTGTGTTCTTATGCAAGGTGGTTTTGAGGTATGTGAGTGTAGTATAATAATAAATAGATGATCAGAATAGTTACATCGTACTTTGGTGTTTTATGTGGTGTCACCATGATATTACGTATGAGGTGGTCGTAGTGTGCGTCGAGTAGGCAGCCGTAAGCAGTAGATCGCATGGATGTGCTTCTAACAGTAACAAATGTAATTTTTATTGACTAAGACAACACCACAGTACTCGTAGCTTTATACCTTTTTTATATTTACTTGAACATAAAGTGTAAAATACATAAATACAAATAATACTTTTGTGTCTTTTTATGTCTTATTAAATTCAATAAGTATAAAACATGTGAGACACAAGTTTGTTTTGAATAAACATACAAAATATATTAAATTGAAGATTCATAAATTGCATATATGTACTATTTTAAAATAAATTCAAATTTAAATATAAAGTACTAATTTTCTTGATGTTATATTTTTACTAGCGGTCCGTTCCGGCATTCACCCGGACATTGTCATACAATGACCATTAATCCAAACAAAAACGATGCCATCCTTTTAGTTGGATCAAACTGAACACACAATTAATTAAGTAGTCAATAAGTACACTGCAGACAACTTCGATATTTTATAAATGTTAAAATGTGTCAACATAATTGCTAATTCATAGGCAATTTTCTATTACTTGTAGATTTTAATAATTATAGGTTTGCATTAAGGTACCAATAACGAACTATAAAAGTTATTCGTGATAAGAGAAGGCACTCCTGGTATATTATTTATAGGTAGTGGTAGGACAAAGCAAGCACACTAATGTCAAATCATGGCTCAGGCACAATATACATTTTTACTATAAACTGTGGCTCAAGTGAGTGCTGTTAAGCGTACACTATTAGCGGTCGATGTGTGAGTGCTCATGGAACAATACTGTGCATATCACACGGGTTTACTCTGAGACAGTCTAATTCAACATAAACAATTTGTTCTTTTTTTGAAAATATTATTAAATGTAGTTGTTATGGAAAATGTTAAATATTTAACAGTGTAAAAGTAGTAGTGGAGTGTTTTGTGTACAAAACAAACAAAAAATAAAAATAAAAGTATCTTAGTTTGTGTGTATAAGTTCAAAATAAGTTCAAGTTTTAAATTGATTGTTATTAATTATAATATAAACGTAGTACATCCATGGCGAATTATATTATATTTTTCATTACTACCTCAATATGGGTAGTCAGGGTTTAATCAATTTTTTTTATTCTGTTCTTGTATTAGTGTACAACAAGAAAAAATTAAAAATATTTTGACTAACCCCCGACTACCGCGGATTTGTTATCTGTACAACATTCTACTAGTCAAGCCCTTTCATTTGATACCCATATTAAGGGAGTTGTGAAAAAAGAAATGTATTTCGCCATTTTGTGGAAGCGGCCATCTTGGATTTGAAATTTGTTTTAGTGCAATGTATTCTACTAGTCAAGCCCCTTCGTTTGATACCCATATTGAGGTAGTAGTGAAATAAAGAACAAAATTAAAAATTTTGAGTAACCCCCGACTACCTCGGATTTGTTATCTGTACAACATTCTACTAGTCAAGCCCTTTCATTTGATACCCATATTAAGAAAGTTGTGAAACAAGAACAAAATTAAAAATTTTGATTAACCCCCGACTACCTTAGATTTGTTATCTGTAGAACATTCTACTAGTCAAGCCCTTTCATTTGATACCCATATTAAGGGAATTGTGAAAAAGGAAATGTAATTCGCCATTTTGTGATAGCGGCCATCTTGGATTTGAAATTTTTCATAGTGCAAAGTATTCTACTAATCAAGCCCTTTCATTTGATACCCATATTGAGGTAGTAGTGAAAAATATTATATAATTCGCCATTTTGTGGTGGCGGCCATCTTGGATTTGAAATTTGTTATAGCGTTTAGTACTCTACTAGTCAAGCTCTTTCATTTGATACCCATATTGAGGTAGGTTGTAAAGAAATATTTTGTCCGCCATTTTGTGGAGGCGGCCATTTTGAATCGATATTAACCAAACATAGCTAAGAACACCCGCACGGATATTAACTTTCAAATAAAAAAAACCGCATCGAAATCGGCCCATCCGTTTGAGCTCTACGGTGCCACAGACAGACACACACACAGACAGACAGACAGACAGACAGACAGACAGACCGACAGACAGACAGACAGACAGACATCGACGTCAAACTTATAACACCCCTTTTTTTTGTCGGGGGTTAAAAAGAAATGTATTTCGCCATTTTGTGGTAGCGGCCATCTTGGATTTGAAAGTTGTCATAGTGCAAAGTATTCTACTAGTCAAGTCCTTTCGTTTGATACCCATATTGAGGTAATAGTGAAAAAAATAATATAATTAGTAGGGATGGGCCGAATGTGGTTTGAACCGAATACGAACTTCGGCCGAACATTCGGTAAAAATGAAAAATTCGGCCGAAGTTCGGCCGAACTTCGGTTTAATTTCGCCGCGCTTTTTTGTGTTGTGACTTGTTTACGCACTTGCTGCAAATATTGCTAGATGTGCCCCGCTCATAATCCGCGCTTCCCCGCGGGGCCGTTAGCCAGCTAGTAATTTGTAAAGACGTCACCAGCTTGTCACGTACTATTGTTTACATTATGCAAATTTAATCAATTGATTTTACGTGATTTTTGTTGGTTTTTAAAAAGTTGGTAGTTAAAAAGACTAATTTAAGTTTTTTGTTTGTAACGTATGATTACTTTTTCTAATTCAAATAAATTACTATAAGTAGGTATATCAGACTTATTTTATTTCACTGTTACTACAGATATTATGTTTTTTCATTAATTTCTATTATGATAGTGCAAGTATATTTAGTGCAGAATGTTCGGCATTTTAACCGAAATTCGGCCGAATGACGAAGTTCGGTTCAAGCTGCCGAAGTTCGGTTAAACCGAATGTAAAACGAATTTCGGCCCATCCCTAATAATTAGCCATTTTGTGGTGGCGGCCATCTTGGATTTGAAATTTTTATAGTGTATAGTATTCTACTAATCAAGCCCTTTCATTTGATACCCATATTGAGGTAGGTTGGGAAGAAATATTTTGTCCGCCATTTTGTGGAGGCGGCCATCTTGAATCAATATTTACCAAACATAGCTAAGAACACCCGCACGGATATTAACCTTCAAATAAAAAAAACCGCATTGAAATCGGCCCATCCGTTTGAGCTCTACGGTGCCACAGACAGACACACACACAGACAGACAGACAGACAGACAGACAGACAGACAGATAGACAGACAGACATCGACGTCAAACTTATAACACCCCTTTTTTTGGTCGGGGGTTAAAAAATAATATGATTCGCCAATTTGTGGTGGCGGCCATCTTGGATTTGATTTTTTTTATAGTATATAGTATTCTACTAGTCAAGCCCTTTCATTTGATACCCATATTGAGGTGAGTCGTGAAGAAATATTTTGTCCGCCATTTTGTGGAGGCGGCCATCTTGAATCGATATTTTTTTAATATATATTGGTGGACAATTCATATTAACTAAACATAGCTAAGAACATCCGCACGGATATTAACCTTCAGATAAAAAAAACCGCATCGAAATCGGTCCATTCGTTTGAGTTCTACGGTGCCACAGACAGACACACACACAGACAGACAGACATCGACGTCAAACTTATAACACCCCTTTTTTTGGTCGGGGGTTACAAAGGGTAAAATAAACTATTTTCATACAAAAAATTAAACCGACTTCAAAACCACAAATAGGCACTCAAAAGCGAAAAATAAACTAAAATCATTATTATAAGCGCTACTCACTCATCTATTTGAAATCGGTGAAATGAAAATAGTTTATAACGCTACCTCCTTGTCTTGCCCTTCCACTTCCCGATCAAAGAAAGGGGTGTTATAAGTTTGACGTCGATGTATGTCTGAGAATACTATACATTATAACAAGAACAAAATTAAAAATTGTGATTAACCCCCGACTACCTTAGATTTGTTATCTGTAGAACATTCTACTAGTCAAGCCCTTTCATTTGATACCTATATTAAGGGAATTGTGAAAAAGGAAATGTAATTCGCCATTTTGTGGTAGCGGCCATCTTGGATTTGAAATTTGTCATAGTGCAAAGTATTCTACTAATCAAGCCCTTTCATTTGATACCCATATTGAGGCAGTAGTGAAAAATATTATATAATTCTCCATTTTGTGGTGGCGGCCATCTTGGATTTGAAATTTGTTATAGTGTTTAGTACTCTACTAGTCAAGCCCTTTCATTTGATACCCATATTGAGGTAGGTTGTGAAGAAATATTTTGTCCGCCATTTTGTGGAGGCGGCCATCTTGGATTTGAAATTTGTTATAGTGTTTAGTACTCTACTAGTCAAGCCCTTTCATTTGATACCCATATTGAGGTAGGTTGTGAAGAAATATTTTGTCCGCCATTTTGTGGAGGCGGCCATTTTGAATCGATATTAACCAAACATAGCTAAGAACGCCCGCACGGATATTAACTTTCAAATAAAAAAAACCGCATCGAAATCGGCCCATCCGTTTGAGCTCTACGGTGCCACAGACAGACACACACACAGACAGACAGACAGACAGACAGACCGACAGACAGACATCGACGTCAAACTTATAACACCCCTTTTTTTGTCGGGGGTTAAAAAAAACAAATCCAAGATGACCGCCACCACAAAATGGCGGACAAATTATTTCTTCACAACCTCCCCCCTCAATATGGGTATCAAATGAAAGGGCTTAACTAGTAGAATGTTGTACAGATAACAAATCTGAGGTAGTTGGGGGTTAATCAAAATTTTTAATTTTGTTCTTGTGTTCTTGTGTATTTGTTCACATTTGGGTTTCATTCTACTATTATTTCATTTTGTTCTCAAAACCTAATCGAGACTGGTCTAATTCGCAGGTGGTGAAGGGCCTGGTGAATGTGTTCGCGGCGCGGCCGTCGCTCTACCAGCACGCCGCCGTCACCTGCTTCAACCCGATACAGCTGTATCAGGTCTGTCGCTCGTTCCTCACATCAATAGCCAGTTACAAACATCTGAGCAACTGATCGGCATGATCTAATTCCACCTTGCCCTTTCTTCTATCGGACTTCTCGTTCCACAAAAGGGCGACACCGTTTCATGGTTGATGTTCCAAAACGCGAACGAAGAGATCGGACTCCACATTTGTGATAAGAACGTCTAGCTTACAGAATGTGTTGCCTGAGTGGGTTTTCCCTGATAGTTACAATCTTGGTGTCTTCAAATCGAGAGTGAATCGGTTTCTTCTAGGTAAACACGCTCCATCGTAGACCGCATCGTCGCTTAACATCAGGCGCGATGGTGGTCAAGTGCGAACCTGTTATAGTTGAAAAAAAAAAAAAACATTCAACATGGCCAACTAGCCGGCCGGTATTTAAAAGATAAAGAAGAAAAACGAGTGTGACGTGGTGATACGTTAAGTAACATCCTGTGATATAATGAATCGTTATAAAAACTAAAAAATATTGACAGTGATGTCAGTCATCAAGGAACTGCCGATAAAAATGAAACGTATTACTCAGGATTTGATAGCTCACTTTGGAAACTACGCAGACGAATTCGGAGAGCGCTGCCAGTCTGGAATAAATCTTCAAAGCATTGTCGCGTACATAATTCTTCTAGGCATGGTCTCGAGTTCACCCGGAGATTTCTTTCTTTTACGAGCGTGACGCTTGAGCTTAATTCACAGCCCACGAAAAATCTGTGCGTGGTACGCCAAAAGATGTTTTCACTGCAAAATAAAAAGGCAGTCCTAGGAACTGCCGATAGTTCTGAGTTATAAGTGAAAACTTATAACTCAGAATTTGATAGCTTACTTCGGAAACTACGCGGGTGAAACCGGAGGGCGTGGCCATGAGCATGACCATCTAGAAGTTCTGACGCATTTCTAGATAGCCAATGAGAAATGCTTGACGCATTTCTAGATGGCCAATGGCCATGGCCCCGAGTCTACCCGAAGATCTACTATCCCCGAACACGACGTTAGAATTCAATTCACAACCCACGAAAAATCTGTGTGGCGCGCAAATGGATGTTTTCACTTCAAAAAAATCATTATAATTGTGTGTATTGTGCAGATTCGCAAGCGCGACCCGGCCATTGTGGGCGCGATCAGCTACCGCCCTTACTGCTTCAGCGCACTACAGTACGAAGCGGAGACCGGCCCTACCATCCCCAGGTACCGTTGGCTTTAGGTACAATTGATTCCTGATACAGTTGACTCTAGATACTGTTAACTCAGGGTACAATTGATTCCTAGTAAAGTAGACCCTAGGCAAAGTAAAACCTCGGCGCAATAGAGCCCAAACGCAGTCCAGAACAGCACAGGGATTGATCCCTGGTACAGTTAAGTTCAGTTTCAGTTGTAGGTTGTTGAATGCTTTGCCTGAGTAGGTTTTCCCTGATGGTTATAATCTTGGTGTCATCAAATCGAGAGTGGATCGGTTTTTTCTAGGTAAGTACGCTTCATCGTAGATCTCATCATCGCTTAACATCAGGCGAGATGGTGGTCAAGTGCGAACCTATTATAGTTAAAAAAAAAAAGTTGATCCCGGATTCAATTGAACCCAGGTTCAGCTGACTCAAGATTCAGTTGACTTCAGGTCCAATTGCCCCCATAATCAGTTGACTCCGGGACGGACTTTCACATAGTACAGTTGCGTTTATAATATGAGAGTGTGCTCCCAGGTACAAATGAGTGCTCCTGCAGACTAGACGAGATGTGTGCTCCAAGGTACAGATGAGTCCAAATACTGTTAGCCCCATATATACAGATAGAGAAAGTACAGTAGCATTTATAATATCAGGTTATGTCCCCCAGATACTGATGCGTGCTCCTAGACGAGTTGTGTATTCCTAGCTACAGATGAGTCCAAGTTATCTTAACTGTATGTATACAGTTGAGTCCAAGTAGAGTTGCATTTGTATTAAAAGAGTGTAAGTTCCCAGGTAATCCCAGGTTCCCAGGTAATCAGGTGAATCCAAATACAGTTAATCCTAGGTACAGATGAGTCCAAATACAGTTACTCCTAGGTACAGATGAGTCCAAATACAGTTACTCCTAGGTACAGATGAGTCCAAATACAGTTAATCCTAGGTAAAGATGAGTCCAAGTACTGTTAAGTGTTAACCCCATGTATACTGATGGGTTCAAGAAAAGTTGCGTTACATAAGAGTGAGTGTTTTCAAGTACAAATGAGTCCACATACTGTTAACCCCATGTATACAGACGAGTTCCAGTACAGTCGCGTTTATAATAAGAATGTGTATGTGGATTCCCAGGTATAGACGTGTTACAATACAATTAATACTTTTTTTTTTAACTATAATAGGTTCGCACTTGACCACAATTTCGCCTGATGTTAAGTGACCATGATCTACGATAGAGCGTACAGATCCCAGGTACAGACGAGTATAATTACAGTTAACCCCATATATGCAGAGGAGTCGAAAGTACAGTCGCGCTCATAATTAGTATGTCTTTCCAGGTTCGGCGAGAACGTGCCCCTGCACGCTCTCCTGCGCGCGGCCGACGTGCTACACTCGCTGCTGTGGCGCTGGTCGGCGCGGTGGTGCGCGGCCAGCGCCGTGCTGCTGCACAAGGACATCGTCAGCCCGTGCGTAACTCAGTCATGTAACTAGTGAGCCGTATCAGCCCGAGTGTAGCTCAGTCATGTAACTAGTGAGCTGTGTTAGCCCGTGCGTAGCTCAGTCATGTAACTATTGATCCGTGTCAGCCCGAGTGTAGCTCAGTCGTGTAACTAGTGAGCCGTGTCAGCCCGTGCGTAGCTCAGTCGTGTAACTAGTGAGCCGTGTCAGCCCGTGCGTAGCTCAGTCGTGTAACTAGTGAGCCGTGTCAGCCCGTGCGTAGCTCAGTCGTGTAACTAGTGAGCCGTGTCAGCCCATGCGTAGCTCAGCCGTGTAACTAGTGAGCTGACTGCTGCAAGGAATCAGCGCCGCAAACGTGCTGTGTCTCATAGCTTGTCACTTTTTTGATTTGCAGCTTTAAATTTAGGCTAAAAATATGCCAGTCATAGAGACTGCCGATAAGAGTGAAAACTTGTCTTAATGCCTGCAGATTGAGATAAAAGAAAAAAAAAATGTTTTTTAAAGAGCTCAGTTTCTCATCGTTACAGCCATGTGATCTGAGTTTCATGATTTTTTCACCCAAATCTGAAAGCGAGAACGCAAGTTTCACGGTTTGTGTTCACTCAAATCGAAGCGTTATGTGACAATGACGCGAGTTGTATGATTTTTGTTCACACTAAAAGCGCTGGAGAAGTTTGCACTTAAATAAAATTGAATTAGTTTGTTATATAATGTATAATCGAGGCTTATGATAATGATGTTTGCAATGTCGTGTCTGCGTCGTTATCGGTTATACTTTTAGAGTCGACGTCGATGTCTATCATTAAATAAATAAATAAATATTGGTGGGCAATTCACACACAACAACACCATTTGTCCCCAAACTAAACAAAGCTTGTAATATGGCGGCGAGATAGCTGATATAATCTACACTAATATTATAAAGCTGAAGAGTTTGTTTGTTTGAACGCTAGGATCTCGGGAAGTACTGGTCCGAATTGATAGATTATTTTTCTATTGGATAGTCCATTTATCGAGGAAGGCTATAGGATATAGAACATAACGCTACTATCAATAGAAGCGGAGCATGAATCAAGAATGTAACAAAAACGGGAACAAATATTCCTTTTTTGAGAGTTTTCTTACCGTGCTTTGACATGACAGCATCTGTCTAAGATTGCGTCATTGAATGTAAACCTTTGCTAATCAAATTTGTTTCTAAATCTGAATTGTTACGACCAATTTCTGACAGGTGGCGTAGCATGTAGCTGAAGAGGTATTTTGTTTGAAAGCGATATTCTCAGGCATGACTGAACCGATTTCAGTCATTCTTTCACCGTTGGATATGTACGGGATCCTGATGAGTGCTATATAATGTACCACGGGCGAATCGGACATCTAGTACTTATATAGTTGTAAATACATGTGGACACAGTACAAACATCTGAATTTATCACACAAATATTTGCACACTGTGCCCATGCTACGCGAATAAATGTTGACTCGTATCTGCAGGAGCGAGGTTCAGTACTGGCGGTCTCAGGGCGTGCGACTGGTCGGGTGGTCGGTGAACCGGCCGCTGGAGAAGCTATACTGGAGGGGCGTGCTGCGCGCTCCCTATCTCGCCAACACCCTGCTCGGCGAACCCGATGTGAGTACCGCACTGTCGAGAATCGAGACTAACACAAATACAAATACTCTATTGATGTTTGTAGCTAAAACAATACAAAACAGTTCTGTACAGTATACTCTTTATGTTATAGTTTATGTTTATCACATTCTGTTTTGTGTGCTCATTGAATGAATGAATAAATGAATAAAACATTTTAAAAGTCGACCCATACAAACCGACCTCTTCGAGAGTCGTGTAATATCTGGCAAAACAATAAAAAAAAATCTTAAGTCTCTTATGGAAAAATAAGGCGCATAAATTTTTAGCAGACTTCGAAAAAGGAGTTTCTCAAATCGGTTGTGTCAAAAAAAATTGGTTGTCTGTTAAGTCGGTTGGTTTACGAACGATAGTTTAACGTGACGACGTCATAGCAAAACGTTGATAGATGCGGCGCAAGCGTACAATGAGCGTAACGGGACAATGGGGGTAACGGGACACTTTTTTTTTTTAAATAAAAAGTGACGAGACGAGCAGGGCATGTGCCTGATGGTAACTTTTTCGTACATGCAGCCGGCGTTCATCGATTTATTAGACGTTGTTACGTCAAAAACTTGTGTGTTACGCGATATCTCCGCTAATGGGCGTTTTCAAGATGCAAAAATACCTGTCAAAGACAGTTACCAATTTCACCATGGGTGGCGCCAGTGTTTTAATTTTGTTGGAGAAATTTCACAATAACAAAAAGTGGTGCCACACTGGGCAATATTTAGAATTATTTTCTATGTCTATATTTTCGACATTTCGACATTTCTATATTTTCGACAAGTCAATTTGCATCTGGAAAACGCCTCATTGTGACTCGATTTTGTTGTTTTTTTTTTTCGTTTGACAAGTCTATCGTAGTTCATAGTGGTCTCATAATAAATTAGATCGAAATTGGTGTTGTGCTTATGAAAAATTATAAAAAAAAAAACAAAATTTGTTTTTATCTGGACGACGTCATCGAGTTTAATTTTAAATTGAAATGCAGTTTTGGTTTTTCGAAGAAAATTTAATTATTGCTTTATCAAATTATTGAAAATCGACAAATAGGGATGTAGGTCGTCAAACTTCCGGTGTTTGTGATGTTGTGACGTCACGTCTTTGTAAAAATCGTGCTAACCATAGAGTTTACATATACCACGTATAGAGTTAGATTTTCAGCACGGTTCCTTTGTGTCAATCGTAAGCAGATGACGTGCATACTTTCTATCGCAACAGAGTGATGTGCCGCGACAAAAGTATGACACTTCCACAAGAGCGACAAGGCAAGAAAGATGGTACCCGCGCTTTCGGTGTAAAGCGTTTGTGCCAATTTTATACGTAGTGTATGTGAACTCTGTGGTGCTAACAAGCTTATATACATGCGCGAATCTGCTTGAAATTACATAACAACATTTTTTTTTTTCGAAAAACCAAAAACTGACTTCAATTTAAAATTAAATCGAGCAAATTTCAGAAGAATCTATCACTAAGCCGTCCAGATAAATTAAATCTCTATATATAAAAATGTTATGTTGGTTTGTGTACGCTTCAAAAGTTCTGCACCGATCGAGCTGAAATTTTAGAATGATATATAATGCGCATCAAGGATTGTTTTTAAACCTCGACCAAAAAAAAGGGTTGTTATAAGTTTGACGTCGATGTCTGTCTGTCTGTCTTTGTGTGTGTCTGTCTGTGGCACTGTAGAGCTCAAACGGATGGGCCGATTTCGATGTGGTTTTTTTTATTTGATGGTTAATATCCGTGCGGATGTTCTTAACTATGTTTGGTTAATATCGATTCAAGATGGCCGCCGCCACAAAATGGCGGACAAAATATTTCTTCACAACCTACCTCAATATGGGTATCAAATGAAAGGGCTTGACTAGTAGAATACTATACACTATTAAAAAAAATCAAATCCAAGATGGCCGCCTCCACAAAATGGCTGCCAAAATATTTCTTCCCAACCTACCTCAATATGGGTATCAAATGAAAGGGCTTAACTTGACTTGAATGTTGTACAGATAACAGATTTAACGTAGTCGGGGGTTAATCAAAATTTTTAATTTTGTTCTTGTAGTTTCGTATTTCAAAAACTGCTACACCAATTTCAATAAAATTTATATGGGACCACCTCTGATCTCCGAGATAGGAACGATCAAAATCGAATTACAATCGGCGGAGCTATCGTGTAACACGCATACAAATAAACATACAAGCGTATTGAACCTCCTTTTTTTGTCTGTTAAAAAAATAACGAAACTTTTCGAAGAAAGAAAATTATTAAGACGGCAACGAACGGAACCTGTATAGAGATAAAATATTGGTGAACTTTTTGCACACAACACCATCTAGACCCAAGCTAAGCAAAGCCAGACAGCTGATATAACATTTTTATATTTTTAAATACGTGTCACTGTGCTGTTATGTGGCCGGCATGTTGCTTACCATCAGGCACATGTCCTGCTCGTCTTGTCACTCTTTACTTTAAAAAATATATATAAAAAAAAACTTGAAGAGGTGTCAAGGGACACCCGGATGGAACGAAGTTCCTTTCGATTAATTAGTGAAGGAATTATTATTATTTATTATTTACGAAAAACCTGTATACACTCAACAAAAATAATCGTCGCGACTGTTCAATGCGAAATAGAAATGAAAATATCTGGCTTGCTTTCTATAAGCGAGAGATAGACAGACAGAGAAACATGCGACGGCGCACAGCTTACAATAGCAAAAAGTGTCGTGACAACTTTTCGTAAGAATTTTTTCCGTCTAGCCCCCTTTCACAACGCGCGATAAGGAACTTCGTTCCAATAAACATAGGAAACACCCAGGCACAATACAAATATTTCCCACAAATGTTTTCACTGGGCGGGGGGTATCGAACCGCTTCGCAGGCAGAGTTACTACCGATTAAACCACCAGACCATCCGATGTATCGGAGATGCTCCCAGCTCTGTACAGCAGTCGAGGTGCTTCCAGAACCTGGATAACGAGGAGGAAGCCGAGATGGAGGCGCAGTGGGAGTCCGACTTCATGCTGGAGACGATCCCTCTGCGGCCCAGGAGGCGGCGTTAACGACTAGGCTACACTGGCATCGCCCCCCAGGGCAACGTTCAAGTATTACGTAATACAATTTGGGGTGTGTTATGTTATAAACGTTATGATGTATCTTGGAGGTATTTTTTTTTTGTGTTTAAAATAATTAGGAAATCAATATCACCCTAGGTGGCAACTTGTGTGTTGACTTTTAAGTGAAAACGATTACTTGGGTGTCACTTGATTACGGAAAGTGAGACGAAGGGTGTTAAAAATGTTGTAAGTTGCGTTACGAGGGGGGTATAAAATCTATAAAAATTGCGTTAGGTAATACTTGAACGCTCCCCAAGGGCGGATTCAGAGGGGGGGTCGTGAACCCCCTAGACTAGGTCCAGAATAAGGTGGACCACTAATTAAAACGCACGATTTTGTAACTTGACCACGACTACGAGACCCCCCCCCCGCCTGGCGTCAAAGATGGATCCGCCCTTGAGCGCCCCAAGGGCGTAGTATTCTTTGGATGTATAGTATCGACCAGGGGTTCCCAAAGTGTGCGTCGCTGGTCCTTGGTGCGCCGTCGATCCTCTATTTTTATTGGAAACCATGGGTATTGGAGTAGGCCACATTTTTGGAATTGACGAGCAGTGCCGTAAATAAGGCGACGCCGTCGATGCCCTGGCACAGTACGTCAGAAGAGTAAGAATAGTCAGACCAGGCAGGCCAATTATTTTTTCGGTTTGCGCCTGGTAAGATCCCGTTGCGCCCCTAGTGCGCGATTCCCAATACTAACGTACCTACATGCCAGTATCACAAAAAACGGCTGTTAAATTATACAAAACAATCGCTCTCGTTACTATTTAGGCTAGCTATATGAAATAAACTGGGACGCCGTAATAAAAGCTCGCATAGGGCGTAGAAACAGCTACTTACGGCACTGCGTTTTAGCATTTTTGTGTCCATCTACCTAAGCACCATTATTGTATCTACCTAGATTTTTTCGCCTGTACCTACTTCCCTATTCCAATTCGAGCCCCTGGTTGAAAAAAGTTTGGAAACCCCTAGTATATACTCTTGCACAGTCACGCTTTTTGGTGGTATTCATATTTCGCAAGACACTGCGCTAACGATTCCCGCAAAAAAAAAATGTACAAATTTTGTCTTCATTGATGACATGCGAAATGATTAGAAATATTGAGGAATGTCACCGTAAAATTGTAGATTGTGAAAAAATATTTTATCCGCCATTTTGTTGAGCCGGCCATCTTGAATCGGTATTAACAAAACGCTAGGAAACTGACTTTCAAATGAAAAAAAACGCATCGAGATCGGGCTTCCCGTGTGAGAGCTACGATGCCTGACAGATACACACGCAGAGAGAGACATTTGCGTCAAACTTATAACATACCTCTTTGCATGGGGGTTTAAAAAATGACAAGATGGCTCCCGTGTACTGTCGCGAGTTTCGGCAGCTGTCTGTAGCTGTACAGGTGTTTACAGAGCCTTGAAGAATGCGAGGCGCCCGAGTCTCTGGAGCCAGAGGGTGACGACGCGCCGTGGGAGTCCGAATTTATGCGGGAAACCTTACGGACGCAAGAGTCACTACGCCAGTAGTAGCATAGTCACTTTATAAACATTATACACGACTTAATCTCTAAATTATTATTTAACTAGCGACCCGCCCCGGCTTCGCACGGGTGCAATACTGATACTAAATAGAAGTACCTACTAATAAAATTCCGGTCCGGCGGCAAGACGTTTCGTTTTACGTAGTCACATAAGTCACAGTTTTTTGTGATGGATACTTGGCGCGACGGACGCACGCAATGTGTTGATTGATGGAACGAAACGAGCTTCACACCAAGGATGACGACAGCGGTTTGTTTGTCAGTGCCATCAAAATTTAACGAAATTCTCCATAAACCGAATTTTGTGGACATAATTATGTTGTCGACTCAAAATCAATAAATTGTTATGTTTTGTTATTCATATAAGGTTTCGATCAAGTCTACCGTACCCCTTGACGAAATTATTAATATAGATTACCTCGACGTTGTCTTCTCGTGAGCACGGCGGTTGTGAACTGGTAACGCTGTCGAAACGTCGAGGTATTTAAAATGTCGGGAACACGGCGATCTAGTCAAAGTGCCTCAAAATCATATCATTAGTAAACCTGAGAGAATGAAGACCGTATTTCCGAAACTTTATGAGTTATTTCTGTACCGAACTAAATATTCTAAGATGTATAATTATTGTTCTACTCAACCCAACAAATTCGCCGAGTATGTTGATACCATGTTTTAAAATTTATTGCTTCGTTTACCAACGCCATCTATGATTTTCCGAGTGAACTAGTGGAGTTGATTGGAATTTACAACAACGGAAAATGATTCCAATATATATAAAAATTTAGATCCTGATTAAGTCTTGTGTAATGTTTATTATATGAGTTCGAATCGCGGAAGTTTAAAAAATATATTAGCATAGTCACGCCTTCAATCGGCGTAGTCGGTAAAGGCGGCTCGTAATAGCTCGGACGAATCGCGCAAATCTTTTATATCATGTTTAGTGTTACGCTGATGAAAAGCGCGTATTTCTTGACGTCTTCGTAGATTTGTTCAATATTTAATGCACGTAGCGAACAGTTTCGTCAAATTTTATAGCGAATCTTCAGACAAAAAGTCTTACGAAACTGTTTAGGCGCTCGGCGCTTTTCTTGGCTTGACGTTCTCACAGATTTGTTCAATAGATACTGCAAATAGCAAACAGTATTGTCTAGTTTGACAGCGCACATTCAAACAAACGTTCGCTTACTACGAAACTGTTTAGATCATATACCACAAGTCCATGATGGTGGTGTGTTTGTGAATTAATCAAATTTTTTAACCCAATGCATTAGTGCTGCACAAGTGCGCATTTACATTTACATTACACATTACACAAATTGGATTTAACTATGTAGTGGTTCCGGTTGAATGATTGTTATGTGCCCGTTTTTACAAGTACCTACCAAAGTTGTTAGCTATAATTTAGCCCTCCGAATCGTGTTTAAACCATAAAAAAGGCCTCCCTACCCTCATTCGTGTTGCGCTATCTGAGGGTAGTTCGTCCTGATATGCGTCGAAGTTCAATAGTTTATTTTCCAATGGCTGTGTAACACTGTGCTGTTATGTGGCAGGCTTGTTGCTTGCCATCGGACACATGCCGTGCTCGGCCCGTCACTTGATACCATTGATATAAAGCAAAAGATGTGCCCTGAGCACCTTGAAATTGTTGACAAACTGCGTCTCTGTATGTAGCGTGAGTGGTTTACAACTACTAATCTACTTGACCCCTAGAATCGATAGTGTCGAGGTATGTTGCGGTTCTACTTATTTCGGTTGTTGACAACGAATGAAAAGGTATAAACGTCCGGTGTTCACCGCTTCCTACAACCGACTAAAACGGAAAGAGTGAGCTCATTCTTTCAAACGATACCATCGCGTGCGCCTGGAGTTTGGGAGAGCACGTCTAGTGATTTATCTCGATGGTCGTATCGCGATCGTTTCGTTGGCTTGCCGCGTCGTCGTTTGCGATCTAGCTTCCACTACAACCGCTCAAATAAATACTTACTAACTCACATACTTACTAATAACTAACGCAATAATTACTAAATCTCATAATTTACAGATATTGATATAGATTACAGATATTGTCTAGATAAAATATCTTATAAAACAAAAACATCTTGAGAACTGTTTATCCTGGACAAACCTTGTTAAATACGTTACATACACAGACAGCAAGGTACATTTATTATGTGCACCAGAAAAATAATATTAAACAATAGGAACTATGACTTGTTTCTTATCAGACGAGACTTGTCGCGATCTAAATCACTATTTAATTATTATCTCGTCGTTTCGGAAGCGTTGCAGTCTTCTCGTGACCGATGCAGTTGTAAAGCTGGCGAAACGTCGAGGTAATTAAATAATAATTTAGGTGGCGATTAGATCCTGTCTAATATTTCAGTATCATTTCGAATCGCGAATTTTAAATACTATTTAACTCCTCGACGACTTAGGCAGGCAGGCAGCAAACGTGGACACTATTTGTGTCCCGTGTACACGCTAACGATAAATATTCGTTTATAGAACCAGGGGGCTTAGCCAAGATGTCTTTCTACAATCGTAAACGCTAGAGAAAACTATGTAAATGTATGGTAATGACAACTAACAGCGATAAATCACGTGGTCAGAGAATACATAGAGAAAAATCGTAGCCAAGATACTAATTATCTATTCGTGTTTTACGAGAGACTACACGCAATCGTTTTCTACAATGGCCATCGCTAACTCCCGTACAAAAGCTAGCCAAGAGGCTATTCGACAAGCGCAAACGTAACGCTATCGTAGTTTTGAAGCGCCAACTCAGGCGATAGCTGAGACGGTGTAGAAAGCGACAAAATAAATATGGCGTCGTTGCCGTCAGCTGTTTGATTGTTTGTTGTGATCGCCGATTGTAGTGTTATTTTACATTATTTTTGTGTCATTGCTGTTCATTTTTAAATAAAAATGCACTTACTAAACATGTTATGGGGCGCCTATAACGAGGAAGTGTTGATTACACGTCGAGCTAGAGGAATATATCGAGATTATGTGGAAATAATCAATGAAATGTCGGAAATCCTTTTTATCAAGCGTTTTCGGTTAGATAAAGCAACTTTCCAAGACCTTTGTGAGGACCTCCGATGACAAACATCATTAAAAGGAACTATAGAGATATCCGTAGAGGTTAAGGTATGTAATGATATAGTATTTTTAGTTTACAGTTTAAATTTTGTAGAGCTTGATACTTACCTATCAACCTCTCAGGAACTCAAATATTGACCTAAATCTGTTACAGGTGTTGTGTGCTCTCAGCTTTCTGGCCACTGGTTCTTACCAGAGAATTGTTGGAGTCAGTCATCATCTTCCACAGAGGACAGTTAGTCGTATTATCAAAGAAGTCGTAGAGGCTTTAAATCACGTGCTATCATGGCAAAATGGATAAGATTTCCTAAAACGAGACACGATAGAGGCATCACCAAACAAAAGTGAGTTATAGTTTTAACATAAAACTTACATATTATCCATTTAAAGTAGCCCGTGCAATGGTTATTAAATTGCAATCTTGTGTAATACCTGTTCATTGTTACAAATTCCAAAGAAAATTTCGTTTGCCAGGTGTGATCGGCTGCATAGATTGTACCCATGTAGTTAAACCTAATGAAGAATAGCATCTTTATTTAATAGGAAAGGTTATCACTAATTAAATGTTCAAATTAAATTAACTATTGGTAAAGTAGTTTTTTAAAAGATCAAATAACTAAAAGATGTTTGTAACAGAGTAATATAACTACATATTACTCCATTGCAGATTTGTGACAGTGAACTTTGCATTACAAATGTGAATGCAAAGTTTGGCGGAGCAACTCATCATTCACATATTATATGGTCATCGAGTAGAGTTGAATCATATATGCAAGAACTGCACCAAAATAATGAACAAGTATGGCTGTTAGGCGAGTATTTATTGTTAATTTTTCCTTTTAAAATATGTTTGTTGTTTCCTTTAATGTTGTCTATAAAAGTCAATTATTCATTTTCAGGTGATTCTGGATATCCACAACACCCTTGGCTTATGACACCAATCCTTAATGCAGTTCAAGAGTCAAGGAAGGAGCAATATATCCATATGCATGTGCAAGCCCTCATCCCAATAGAGCACTGTTTTGGATTACTTAAGGCTTGGTGGAGATGTTTGCTCAAAGATAGGGTACTCCACTATCAACCATATATTGCTAGCAAAATAATAATGGCATGTTGTGTATGCACAACATAGCATTAAATGCTGGGCTACCACCACCACCACCAGTGCTCACTGTAGATGAGGATGACAGCGTGAGTATGACTATTCATTCCCATATGTAGTGCAAATAGTCTGAGTTAATCCAAGGCAGAGCTATATTGAATAGCTTAATAAGTAGGATTCATTGAATCCCAGAAATAGTAATAGTAGGAGATCCCGCTATACAACGACCATTACCAAGCTAGTTATTGGGTGAAAAGTATTTTATATTCAATTTAAGATGTCAATAAATATATTGCAAATGGGTTGCCTAAAAAATGACAGTCCAGAATATGATAAATTAACAATTAAAACATTTTAAACAATTCACTCAAAATGATTGTATTATTGAAAAAACTGTGTTAAGTACATAACCTTTTATCATAAAAATTTGCATGAAGATCATCATGATCAAAATAACGAGTAATGTATTATGGTGTTTTACAAAATTCAACCTCAAAGGGTGAAATAAGTGATGAAAGTTTGTATGAAACTTTTGATTCTTTGATCATATTCAGCATGAGATTAAGTATTGAGTAAAGCCAAAACAATAAGTTATGTAATGCAGTTTTTTTTCAAATACCAATCATTTTAAATGAAATGTTTAAAAAAAAATTGTTAACTAATCATATAACATTTCTAAATTTCTAATTCTATTTTAGACGACCCATTTGCAATATAATTGTTGACATATTAAATTTATAAAATACTTATTATCCAATAATCAGCTTGGTGATGGTCGTTGTATGGTGGGGTCTTAGACTATAAAGCTATGGTTTAGGTAGTTATTTTACTTTTTGCATTTATTATTAGAACATTTGAGCTACTAGCATTTAGGTTTAGCATAGGCATTTATTTTTACTATTATATCAATAAAATACTGAATAACTTGAGAAGTTTTTATTTCTTCACTATTACACACAAACAATTATTAAAATAAAAAAAAAACAATCTTCTTGCCATATAAAAAATACAACATTCTATTCATAGTAGGTGATCATTATTGATGTTGGAATCCAGGATAATTGTAATACAGGATGTGTTACATTATACATGTAAAATGTTTACTGATTTTGCTACTACCAGATTGATCAGAAGAGGAAGGAAGCATGTCAGTTGAAGGAAGTGATGATGAGGATGGTAAAAGTCTGGTTGTTAAAGCTGTAGCAAAATCAGCCAAAATTTTATTGCGGTTTTCCTATATATCAAGTCTTCTAGATTCCAACCGAAGCTGTTCTGTTTCCCTCTGGTGTAAATTTCTTTCGCGGTCCTCCTCCAATTTTAACCGGCGGTTCTCAATGTTAACAAACTCACTAGTGGAACGCTCAAAAGGAGTTTGTATCCGTCTGCGTCGAGTGAACAGTGCGCGGCGTCGCGGCGTAGACGCGGTCGGCGCTGCGAGCGCCTCGCTCGGTGCACGCTCGTGACGCTGTCCCGGGCTCGCTGTGCGCTCCCGCTGCCGCCGTCCCGCCGGCGCACCGCGTGACGTGGTATCGACGGGAGATGTTGCTGGCACCGGCGCTGGATTGGAATTACCACCAGGTGGTGGTAAAATAGTCAGACTGCCAGATGCCATTTCTAGACAAAAAATGAATGAGATGTATTTTGGGTAGTTATTTACTAAAAATAATGGTATACGTAATTACTCCCAAAGACCCCCACCAATTCTCAATGTCCCCTGCCGAATTTTTCCTTTGGAATAAAGTTTTCTACGTTAATTATAAAAATTGTTTTTATTTTATTTAATATAATATATTAGATAAGTGTTTGGCTACATACTGTCTGTCAATTAATGAAACAGTTCACAGAATCGATTTTTCGATTTCGACTTTTAGTTAGGATTCCTAAATTGTTTTCCTTAATTTAACTTGATAGTAGACGTAAAAACTAATATTTTTAATATTTATATAGTTGAGCCATTAATAAATATTTATTAATGGCTCAACAACCATCACTGGCGGCAGTTGGTACAAAAAAATAATATCTTCTTCTAACGTGGGGTCATTGGGAGTGAACCAAACTAATAAAATTATTTAAAATAACTATTGGTGGACAATTTACACACAACATCATGTGACCCCACTCTAAGCAATGCTTGTAAGTACTATGGAAGCCAGATAGCTGATATAATACTTATACAGTTATGTATAATAAGTATGTATAAATACATACTGAAACAGCCAGACAATATATAAATATTTGAAATTATCACAAATATTTGCACTGGGTGGGAATTGAACCCACAACCTTTAGCTTCGCATACAGAGCTACACTATCCACTGAGCCAGTCAAAATAAAATTAGTAAATAAATCTAAGTAGTTCAGTGTGTTTTGGAAAGATGATGGTTGGTTCTGAAAAACGTTTTTAGACCATAAAGTTATGAATACTTATTATTTTAATGTAAGCAAAGATTGCAAGCACATTCAATACTAACATCAAATCCTCTCTGTACAATGCCAGCTAAACCAACAACAGCAGACAAGCCCATTATTGCCAACACTCTTTGCTCTAAATCTGAGAGGGCTTGTCTGCTGCTTGGACCACCAGCAGTGTCACGAATTTCACGGTGCAATGTTAGAGCCTTTTTTTTTTTACTTGGTCTTCCAATCCACCCATAGGTACCTATAGTTATTTAAAAAATCCATTAGATACTTTAAATGTAATCAAATAAAAATAGTCACTCGCTGAACCTTTATCTGATTGTTGAACCTTTATCTGATTATGATATGTTTCATCCCATACATTCCTTTTCTCCATCACACCTATGAAAAAATAATTACAGAAATAAAAAACATAAATGTGCAACTTACTTTTTTCCATTTCTCCTTTGATTTAACTACCCCTCCACCAGTAGAGTTAAGTAATTCGATTAATTCCTGCCATAACCGATCCTGTTTGATTCTGCCTTGAGGTCCTGATTGGGGTCTTGATAAATCGCCACTGAAATATTAGTAAAAAATATTTTTTAATGCTAGAATAAACTAAAGGTGGCACTTAAAAAGGGTCGAAATATAAGTGATCTGTTTCTCATGGACCTAGTTTGTGTCGCGTAACACGTCATTGTTTATATTTCAAATTCCAGAGTAACAAAGGAGTTCATTATCACAAAATGATTTAGATTATTAGATAGGACTAACTTTAATGAAATAATTAAAGTGTAACTTACCTTTCCATCCAATCCTTAAAGTCCAATAAAATTAAAAACTGTTCCGGGCTAGCTCTATTTCTAGAATCCATTATAAACTATATTTTTTTAATATTAACACAGTATTTCAGTTTCGCACTATTTCAAAAGGTAGTATTAAATAATGGCCACTAATAAGCTTGTAAATTCACCGATAGATATCAAAATTAATATTTTTCTTCAATTCACTGATTTAATTTAAATAGTTTGTTTTGAACTTTTGACGCGCGCGCCCGTGACGACAACAGTGACGTTTTCGAGAACGCTCACCATAGAGTAAAGTCCATGTTTTTTCTATGGCCATTGTAGAATGAGCGTTCGCCGTACTTGTAATGACTTGGCTACCTCGTTATCGCTTTCTACGATCGCTAACGCTTAGGCGTTAACGATTGTAGATAGAGAATAGATTGAAAGCGCTTGTAACTTGGCTAAGCCCCCAGTACCTATGAAACCATACACTCCCTGCGCAAACTAACACTTTTAGTGTCCGTAACTGAACACGAAAGATACTCATTAACGATGAAAGTGTTCGGTTTCGGTAACCGGAAACTAAAAGTGTCTACGTTTGCGCAGCGCCTATGCACGCGCCGGCTGCCAGTAACTTTGAGGTTGGGGTTTAAATTGTATTGAAATAAAAATAAAAATGATATACATACATGGCTGTATAATATGGTTATCGGATCAATTTCATATTATAAATTGACACATAACCGTACTTACCGACCGCGCCACCGAAAGCGTGACTATGCAAACACACTTATATGTATATACGTGACATTCAAGAAAAATGTTCAAAAACCTCTTTAGGAACATATTTCGGAACGTTAACTTCTTAAATTTGGTTTGTGAGTCGTTGAGGACGCCACAATAGTATTTACTAAGTTATTGATTAGCACTACATTCCACTCCACTAATGAGAGTTAATTTATGAGAGGTAAAATAGCTTAAACGTTATGATTACGTCTAGGTAATAATAGTGATCTCATGACTTTCGCCTGTTTCGAAATCGAACCGTAAATGAAATTATATATCATTACCTACCATTTCGTAGTGAAACTGTTTTACAGTGTAGGTAGATTTCGTGGTTTTGAATCTCCCAAATAGTTGTAAAGTTAAATGAAATGTATTAAGTTAGATGTATTGTTTGGTGAATGTTCCAATGAGTTAAAACTGAGTATTAAATGGTTTTTCAAGTACTAGATAATCACAACAGCTAATTGCTCAGTTTATTAAGTGTAAAATAACTGCATAAATTTCGTGCGAACAATATATTGTTTGGCGACTTTGGTGTGTTAGTGTTGATGTCTACAAAGAAATGGAGAATCAAAAACTCTGTCTACCCTCACCAAAACAAAATGTACTGTTTTGCTATTGTGATGTGTCAAAAAATAAAACGTTAAGTCTTATTGAAATTGACAGAATCTTAGGTTTACAGTGCGATTAACTTATCTGAGGAATGCCGCGGTGGCACCATGACCGGAAAGTTTTGTCACCTATTAAAAAATTAGACAACCTTTGTGTTCTATACACTCATAACTTACTAGTTCCGCTTTTGGCCGTTCTGCAGATCGAAGTTCGTAGCACTGTAATCAAAAACTATTCCAAGTCACGTCAAAGCGGCAGATGAATGCCCTCTGTCAAAGTCACTTTGATTTTTTTTCTCATTTGAAAACCTCAACCTTCAGATTAAGTTTTAGTTCGCTAATATTTGCAAAGCTAGCTAAATAAAATAAAAAATATACGTAAATAAATTTATTTAGCTCAAAAATACAATAAAATATTAGCTTACTAATGAAAACTATACATGCAAGTTGATTTTGTAAATTTTTCTAATTATTTTCTTTTATGTCTTTTTGCATTTTTATACGATTGTGTTTTGTTTATTATTTTTTTCATTTGTTTGAAGGATGTTGATGTATTTATATTAAGGCTTTTATTTTTCAATAAAAGTCTTCTCAGCGATATTTCTTAGTATTATTTTCTATATTTACTTTTTTATGAATGAGAACGTGTAAGTTGCCGTCTCATAATATAGTATAGCTTCAAATAATGTCCTCTACTGCTTGCAAAAGTTTGGTCTAGTGCAGAATGCGATGGTTCCTAATAACCTAAACTTAGTCACTCACTATATTTACACACGTACGTAGAGATAGTACACTTAACCCCTCTCCTAGTAAGGGGTGCCCTACGGGGATGCCAGGTCATTCCTTGATCTTCCCCACCGGCGGCAGCCCAAAGTCGTTTTAGTAGGTGCCCTAGCGGTAGTTGTTGTACGAGAAGTAGTACTTGCGAGAACTACTTTTCGTATCGATACATATATTAATTCTTCATTGCACTTAATTGAAAAATAAACAAAGTTACTTATAACAATACAAAATAAAGTAGCTATTGGAGACCTCATCGCTAAAAGCGATCTCTTCGATGCAAACGTAGGATGGCATGCGATTTTTGAGAAATGATGAGGAGGGGAATTACAAAAAGGAGTGGTTAAATACTACTACAATTAAACAATTAAATATATATTTTCAAATGTGCGAATTTAGCTTAGTGAGTGCGGTAAATCTATCGTCTACGTAAATATAGTTAGTTAAAGTAAGTTAGGGCCCTACGCCTTCTGCGCTAGGTCAAAGTTCGGTAGGCAGTAGGTACCAACCGGCATTTATAATATAAAAGAAATTTTCGTCCAAGTCAAAATTCCATTCCTAAACTTTTTTTAAATAAATACACGGGCTACTCATGTTTGTTATACCTAGTCAGTATCATGCGCGATCCGAAGGGGGGGGGGGTCACAGGGGACATGACCCCCCAAAATCGTAAACGTTAAACTAAAAATCTAAAAAAAAGTTAACGATTTATTGTATTCCTACTGGTGACCCCCCTCCCAAAATTTGAGACTGCGTACTGGTGACCCCTTCCAAAATTCGAGGCTGGGACCGCGCCTGGTCAGTATATAGTTAGCCGAGCTAAACGAGATGCGAACACGCGCGCATACTCTCCTTGAAAAAGATCGCCACGCGCGATCGAAACTTGAGCCGGACTGGACTGACTATATCAAACGTGAGTTACCCGTGTATTTATTTAATGTGTAATAACCACGTTAGTTTTCATACATTCTTAATATTGTCAGATTGTTCAGAAGTGCTGCGATGATCGAGAAATTTTAATAGTTTAATTGTGTCGTCGTGTTTTATATATCCTTCCTTTTCAGGTAATCTTCCTGAAAAGCTCCCCCCTGTTCCGATGTTAATTTTGTTCTGTCCGTAGGTGGAAGACACGCGCAAGCAAACCAGTAAAATTGATAGTAAGCGCGAGCTCGAGTAGCGGCGACCGCTCGCAGGTGAGTGTCGCTCTTACTCGGCTAAACGAAATCAAACATAAATGGCACGTTTTGACTTTTATCGTCGTGACTGAACTATGTAGTGATGTAAATTAAACTAAATGCAATGATGTAACTATAAGGTCGTACACTCAAATATGGGATTTATGCCATACCCGTTAAGATATACATTACGTTGGCAATATAAATTAGGAGACGGCTGTCAGCGATGGGTCTGCCAATTTATGTTGCCAATGTAATCTATATCTTAAGAGGCATGACTTAACGCCCATATTTTAGTGTGTTTTTTTAATATTCGTAAGTCGGTATTTCTGCTTTTGGCCGTTCTACAGAAAAATTGGTGGCAATGTAATTAATTAGTATCATTGTATTTGTTTAAGTTACATTCTAGGTTCTTTTACAAAAATCAAAACTTGTCTTTTGTATTTTGACAACTATAACTAACTACAACCTACAACCTACTTTGTACGTCAAAATCATTTGACGTATCGAGTCAAATCACCGATAATATTTATTTTTAACTTTAACTGCTACGAGTTCAAAATTTTAGATACCTAAATTAGATACGTTTTTTTGTTTTGGTGTTTTTGCTGTAGTTACGTACCATAAAAGCGTACCTTACGCAATTAGGAATAGAATAGACGCGTATGCGAAGAACGGCGCCGGGTTGTGAAGCGAGCTAACACTCGAACTGTTGACCAACGTCATTCTGTCAATGGTTATATGCCTGAGGAGAAGAAGTATGACATTTGGTACCTAACTGTTTTATCCGCCCTACTGGCGGTAGTCCAATTCGTGGTCGCACCGTCTGAGGAGCACTTTAACTAGGCACCGTACGTGAAGCTTACAAAATACTTGGCAGTCGTAGGAACTGTCGATAGAAGTGAAAACTTATAACTCAAAATTTGATATATTTTTTTTTTTAACTTTAATAGGTTTACACTTGACCGCCATCTCGCCTGATGTTAAGCGACGATGCGGTCTACGATGGAGCGTGTTTACCTAGAAGAAACCGATTCACTCTCGATTTGAAGACACCAAGATTATAACTATCGGGAAAAACCCACTCAGGCAACTCATTCCACAGCCTAGACGTTCTTATCACAAACGTAGAGTCAAACCTCTTTGTCCGTGTCTTTGGAATATCCACCATGAAACGGTGCCGCTTCTTCGAGTTACGAGAAGTACGATAGTAAAAAGGGCAAGGTGGTATAAGATCATGCAGATCAGTTGCACACTCTCCGAAGTGTATCCGATAAAAAACCGATAAGCTAGCAATTTTGCGGCGATGTTCAAGACTTTGAAGTCTTACGCACTAGAATGTATTTGCCTATGAGCCTTTTGGCACGCCTCTCGATCGATTCCAGAGCCTCAAGCTGATACTTAGCCGATCCATCCCAAAGGTGCGAACAGTACTCCATACAAGAGCGAATCTGTGCTTTATAGCTCACTTTGGCCATCTAGATGGCTAATGGGAAATGCTGGTGCATTTCTAGCTGGCCAATGGCCATGGTTCCGTTTACCCGAAGATCTCTTATCATTCCCGAGCGTCGATGCTAGAATTTAATTCACAGCCCACGAAAAATCTGCTTGTGCCGCGCCAAAAGAAGATTTCACTTCAAAAATGTAGGTACCACACAACAACACTACTTCCTCGGGCGACATGACCTAAACAAGTGGATGTGTGGACGGCAGTTCGAGAAACAATGTTTCCGGAAACATCTACTTGATGTTTTAGAAACTGTGTATCCGAAATACTGTTGCTCTGTGTATACATAGGTCATGGACGTATAAAAAAGTCAGACATAGTCTCGCTAAAACAAAAACTGTGTCTATAGAGTCGGCCACATATGCACGTGTGCGTTGTCAAGGCTGACATGCACACATACACCCTAGTTTGCACGTGTAATGACCCACCGATGCGTGACAGCGCACACGTGCATATTATCTGGCCGACTCTATAGACGCAGTTTTTTGTTTTAGCGAGACTACCTCCAAATTTTTTTATACGTCGATGACGTAGGTTAAGTGTATCGGGTGGGTTATATCATAGATTTTTTGTCTCGCTGATATCGATCGCACATAATTACGAGTACCAATGCAACACATGGTCGCAGATAATCTATCAAATCATAAAAACTGGCCAAGTGCGAGTGGGATTCGCACACGAAGGGTTCCGTACCGCAAATAAATGGCGATTTATTGCGTGGGAGCCACTTAATTTTTTTTTTAATTATAAGTAAAGATAACATAAAACTAAATATTCTGTGAATAGTTAAAACGTTTACCTGTCACCGTTATTAGTATCAAGCAAGGAACCGTAAAAAAACATGTTTGTATGTATGTGCCCCTAAATATTTAGTTTATTTAATTTTTTTGTGTTTGTTGTTATAACGGTAATAGAAATATATGAAAATGTCAATTGTCTAGCTATAACCGTTCTTGAGATACAGCCTGGTGGCAGACGGACGGACGGACAGCGAAGTCTCAGTAATGAGGTCCCGTGTTTACCCTTTGGGTACGGAACCCTAAGAAACTACAGAAGTCTGAAATGTGTGGTCTGATTTAATCATCGAGCAACTCGATCTTCCGCGCAAGCACGAAAGGGAGTAGTAGCCTTAGCTAAAAAATATTGTTCAAATCTTTGTCATTTCTTGCGGAAGGGGAAAGTTGCACACTAGCGCAAAGCCGCACTATACATACAAAACATACCTGTACCGATCCATTGCCGATCATACTCACACAGCCAAATCACTAACACATAAAAAATAAAGCACCATTCACAAATCAAGCTCGCCTTCAGCCACAGTATATTATCAAGCTCCATGGTCCACGCGGACTTGTACTTTGACAGAGGGGAAACGCTGTGTATGCCTACTCCCATTCCGTGTTGCTCGCTGGATTCGATAGACTATATGCATCGACAATTCGGACAGACGCGTGCGACTCTCGTCAGCGCAATGGACGTCAGTCGTATTCTTCCAAATTAACACTCGTACTCTGTGTTTTCAGATGCATTGCTCTGAAAAGGCGCGTTCGTTGGCATTCGAAGCATAGGAACTGATGTACTGTGACGTCCACGCGTGAGGTACGAGTACGAACAACTTATCTGTAGAATACCTACAGCGATGGAGCCACTATCGTAACGTGTTGCCACCTAATATAAAATTAGGCAACTTCTTTGTTCTTATGTACTTGTAAGTCAGTTGTTCCACTTTTGGCCGCTCTACAGATAAGTCGGTGGCACTTAACTTTAACTTAACTTCTCTCCCACTCGATTCGCCAAAGAGGCTTTAATTAAATAAATTGTATTATAATAATCTCTTCGTTCAGGAAAAGTATTAAATTATTGTACAATTTTCGATATTTTTTTATTGACTGACAGTTTTGTGGTTAAAATGTTTTATATGCAAACAAGCCTTGGAAGGTTTATTACATTATTTGACTAAGTTTAGTCACTACTGAATTCAGTAAAGTGTAATAGTAATCAGTCAGCTATATTTCTAAATTCAGAAGCGAGGATTTGCTTCTAAATTCAGGCACTAAATTTAGCCAAGTATAATGAGGCTTTTAGACAAACTACGCATATGTCACTATTTTTTTTTTTATTTATAAAATTTCGACAACGACATGTGAAACATAATCATAGGTTGGAAGTCAAATGAGGCCATTTGCCATAAATCTCTTGAAAAAAAATCTGCAAGCTGTCTATCTGATTCTACGTCGAAATGTCTAGACGTAGAGGTAATTTTTTTATACGTTGTAATTTTTAAGTCTATGTTATCGAACGTAAATATGTTAGTTTGACTAATTCCATTATAATTACATACGTACTTATTATAGTTATCAAAAGATAAAATGCCAATTTGACATTTGCGAAACGAAACACCTTTGATAGGAACTTGAAACGAAACTGACATTAAATGATGAAATGATGGTGAGGGGGTTTCCAGATGCGATTTTACTTGTTAAAAATAGTTCTAGATCTTACCAAGAGTGGCGCCGCTGTTTGTTTTTTTGTGAAATTTCACTAACAAAACAAAAGATGGGCGCCACCTATAGTGAAATTAGGAATTAGTTTTGACAGGTCTTTTTGCATCTTGAAAACGCCCTATTAATTAACAAATGTATTTGCATCATTTTACGATCGTATTGTTACATATAGTTTAGGTTACGTCACTAGTTGTGTCGTGATGACAGATGTCAAAATAGGCGTTTTATTTTTTTAAAGACTAGTGTTGAGTGGCAAATGAATGTGATGCGTTTGTCTCGGAAAAATGTAACAGTGGTGCACTAATTTAATTTTCTCTGAAAAAAAAAACACCACTGATTTCAAATTAAAATCAAACACATAACACTCGACTAAATTTGTATTTTGTGTTGTATATCATCGGTGTAGTCAAATTTTGGGTTTTGTTGCCGTTTGTTTGATATTTGAAAAACTGCTCCACCGATTTCGATAAAATTTATGCGGGACCACCTCTGAAGTATGATCTACTGAACAAAAAAAGAATATTCAAAGAGGCTTTACAAATAACAGTGGTTTCTCGTAATATCGAACATGCTTAGATAAAGAATAAGTAAATAATAGGTCAGGTTTTTCCGCACGGTTCCTTTGTACCAATCGTAAGCAGATGAGGTGTATGTTAGCTATGGCGACATAGTCATTTGCCGCGACAAAAGTATGACACTCCCACAAGAGCGACAAAGCAAGAAAGATGCTACCCGTACTTTCGGTGTACACAGTATAATTAGGCAAACTCTTTGGGTACATTACAAAAAAAAAAACGTAAAACCGAATTCAGAACTTGTTTGACGTCTGATAAAAAGTGTAGCACATATTTTAAGTAGCGTAGTAGTGTTCCTCGCTTGTTTGTTCGAAAAATAAAATAATAAATAAATATTGGTGGACAATTCACACACAACACTATCTGACCCCAAACTAAGCAAAGCTTGTAATATGGCAGCCAGATAGCTGATATAATACTTATATAGTTCTAAATACATACTTATTATACATAGAAACACCCAGACACAGTGCAAACATTTAAATTCATCACACAAATATTTGCACTGGGTGGGAATCGAACCCACGACCCTCGGCGTCGCAGGCAGAGTTACTACCCACTAAGCCACGAGGCCAGTCAAAAAAGGTAGAGAACCTTCCCAAATGCTATATAATTTTTATCGAAATAGTCCCATATATTTTTTATCGAAATCTGTGGAGCAGTTTTTGTAATATCAACGAGAATAAAACAAATACGTTTCTCAATTGAAGCCTATTTTTAAGTTTTTTTTTTCAGATAAAAAAAGTATTATTCAATTCATTCCCTACTCAATACTACAACCGTTTATTATTTATAATTTAGAAACGATATGCAACGGACATAAATAATAATTTTACATGTTAATTTTTATTTACAGTTGTTATTTATTTATTTTCATTGTTGAGTTTTTGCAAAATTTTATTTGTTTTATGAAACGATTGAATTTTATGAAACGCTCCATTTTCACTGCTTTAAAAATTGAGTAAATCTGTAAATAAGATACGATTTAGAAATAATTAAATGTAATTTTATAGTCAGTATCAGTCTAGATAAAACTGAAACATGCTTTCTACTTTTTATAGTGGTAGTATTTGCAGAGCTTGTCCCGAGACGTACCGCACCTTCGCCGGTTAATCTACGAACAAGTAGTAATGTACAAATATTACTGTGTTACGATATGTGCAAGGGCAATGTTTCTAGATACAGAACAAAGAGATGGTACATCTTATACCTCTGGGTCATGAGCGCGATGCAGTGCTAGGAATTTTTGTTTCAATTTCATTTGCACATAGCTACATGGCACTATGGCTGTTGGCACGTTGGCAGGTATGTCGCTTATCATCAGATATATGTCTTGCTCGTATCGTCTATACTCTATTATACAGCAGAATCTCGATAACTCAAACCTCGGTAACTTAAAAACCTCTATAACTCCCTTAATATATTCCCTTCCCATCAGAGCCCAAAACTAAAACCCTTGATAATTTTAAAACCTCTATAAATTAAAATATTTTTTGTTTCCCTTGGACTTTAACTTATCGAGGTTCTACTGTAATATGAAAAACCCGAGTTTTAGTAAAATAAAATTATAGGCGGTATTGACAATTCTTATTAGTAATCATAGTATTGTTTTAATTTATTTCTACATAAAGTATTAGTTACCAAAAATGATACAGTTACATATTTTAAATTGTTAGTTTTTTTTAATGTTTAGTTACTTTTTAATTATATAGCCATCCTGACTCGGTGTAAATTTAGGCGCTGCGCAAACGTAGACACTTTTTCCAGTTACCGACATCGAACATTTTTGTTTTTCGTGTCCAGTTGCGAACACAAAAAATAATATTTTTTGCGCAGGGAGTGGATGATTTCATATAGAGCTCTACAGACAACAAATATTCATGGGTGGCCTGTATCTGATGCAGGACACGAAAAGTGTCCACGTTCCAGTTACCGGCTGGAAACTACAAGTGTCTGCGTTTACACGCCGCCTAAATGTAATATTTTTTTTATCTTAGGTATTGTGTGTATCTGAACTTAACACAAACAAAGAGGCTTTTATATTTGACAATGACAGCTCCAAAATTTTGACGTAACAAAAATAAATGTCATACGTCACCAGTCAACTAGGTACTTTCAAGGACTAGGTATTTAAAAATACTTGTAACTGTTTTATAGCCGCTAGATGTAGTAAGAATGTTTCTAATAATCATAACGTACCAAAGAGTGGAATGCGCTTGATCGCTATCTCGCCTGGTGAAAAGCGCCAATGCGGTCTACGGCGGAGAAGTGTACAAGTTATTTGTACAAATAAAAAACTGTTTATAGGTAGGTATACATGTTTCCAGTAGTCAATAGATTAGTACAACTCGTATGTAACTTGCGCAATTGATATGTCCACGATCCAAGTTATTTGCCTCGCTCTGTGATCAAATGGCTGAATATCATATTTTTTGATCGACGGCGCTGCTTAGTAAACCGACTAGGCTTGTTGATTGAACGGTTGATTAAGGTAGTAGTTGGCTGCGGCCGTCGATATAAACCAATAGATGTGCCCTGAACACCTTGAAATTGGTAATAAACTGCGTCTCTGGGTGTATCGTAATTGGTTTACACACAACTAATCTACTTGACCCCTAGAATCGCTAGCGGCGAGATATGCTGTGATTCTACTCATTTTGGTTGTTGACAACGAATAGTGATAGGGTAACGTTTCCTGCAACCGACTAAAACGGAAAGAGTGAGCTCACTCTTCCCAACGATGACATAGTTCCGTGCGCGTAAAGTTTGGGGCACATCCATTGGTTTTTAAATCTGTGGCTGCAACAGGTACACTGCTTAATTTTAAGCCGTAATGCAAACCAGCCCGCGATATTATTGCGCGCGTGTTTATTGATAAAAAAATCGAGATTCACGATAATAATACGAGGGTATTTTTCATTAATTCCAGATACATGTTGGAAGCTTTATTTTTTCACTTAGCCAATATTTATATAATTTAACAGACATATTGTTCTACAAATTGCGTGGTCCATTATGCCGGTCCTACGCTCAGAAATATTTTACCCTAGTTATTTCTGTTAGCTGCCACATTCGAGAGTTTCTTACATGAAATTGTTGGGCGTCTCATCGAAATTAAACTATTCACGCGAAATTAGCTTGATACTTAGTAATCAATTGTCAAACATTGTACCAGGGATCCTGGCTATAATACTCTCTGCATCTTGTAAAATGACCGTAAGATTAATCTGAAGTGATTCCTGCTATACAGGTCTATCACTATCAGCAGTGGCGTCGCTAGGCGTGGGTGAAAATACGGGTTTTAAGAAACGTGTTTTATCCATAAACATTGTTTTTTTGTGTTATTATCGCGAATCTCAGTTTCATTTATAAACAACGTAAAGATTTGATTTTGATTGACTTTGATTTTTAGGCAACGTAAATAGGTACCTGAATTGCAAGATATTTTTGAAAATTTTAATTTTGCTGGAATTGCAATTATTGAAATAATTTTGCTAAAATTATAGTACCTAAATGGCGTACCTATATAGTAATAATAATAATAATAATAATAATAAAGCTTTAATTGATTCCATGCATAGTACATAATTAAACGGTAACAATTATTATTGGAGTAACCTATTATACAATTACATTTATTACACTTTATTCTTGATTTGGAGTTATAAATTATATTTTGTAATTGGTTTAATTAATATTTGTTTTCCTTATTTACTACATAATTATTTGATGCATGGACCCCGTTCGGGTAAAAGCCTCCCCCCAAGGAATGCCATCTTTCTCTGTCATTAGCTCTGTATAGCCAACTTCCACCTGCGCACGCTACAATTTCGTCTGCCCATCTGGCCCTTGGTCTACCTCTTGATCTGGTGCCTTTCGGCCCAGACCACTTTATTGACCGTAGAGTCCATCTATCGTCCCTGTAACGGGCTACGTGGCCCGCCCACCTCCATTTAGACTTTGTTGCAAAAGTTAAAGCATCGCATACTTTTGTCTTCTTTCGAATGTCAACGTTCCTTACCTTATCCTTCAGTTTTATACTTAGGCAACTTCTTTCCATTCTTCTCTGGGTAGTCTGGATTTTGTTCCTGGTTTTGAGATCGAAGGTCCAAGTTTGGCAACCATAGGTGAGGCACGGTAGAAGTCCTGTATCCATTACTATTTTCTTGGTCGCTAGCGGAAGTTGCGATTTTAGTATTTCCTTATGGTGCCAGAACTTGTTCCAGGTAATCGCCACCCTTCGGTTAAGTTCTTCATTGTTTCTTTCCTTGCTAAAGGAGATTTGTTTTCCTAAGTATATATAGTGGTTTACAAATTCGAGGGAGCGTTATTTATTGAGATTGGTGTTGCACTGCGGTTAGTCATAATTTTAGTTTTTCCAGATTCATTTCCAAGCCAATTTTATACTTGCCTGATTTAACTCATTCACCATTTTGTTTAATTGTTCAGGGGTTTCCGAAAATAAAATTATGTCATCAGCAAATCTGAGGTGACTTAAAAAATTTCCATTTATATTGATCCCTTGATTAGACCATGGCAGCTCTCCCATTACATGTTGTAAGACTGCTATGAATAATTTTGGTGAGATGGGGTCTCCTTGCCGAACACCTCTCTTTATGTTGATTACTTCTCCTACTCTATCCAGTTTAACTCTACTTGTGCTGTTAGAGTAAATATTTTTTAGGATATTGATATAATTTTCCTTTGTGTTTAGTGCTTTCAGCGATTCCCATATGCTCTCGTGTGAAATTGAATCAAAAGCTTTTTTGTAGTCAATGAAAGCCAAATACAGAGGTTTATTGAATTCTGAATATTTCTCTATCACTTGGTCAACCACTTGGATATGATCCATCGTGCTGAAACCCTTTCTGAAACCGGCTTGTTCGATCGGTTGGTGAGCGTCAATTACTGGGGCTATCCTTTCAAGTAGACAGGATGCAAATAGTTTATAGAAACAAGGCATTAGGCTTATAGGACGGTAGTTGCCTATATCAGCTGGGTCACCTTTTTTGTACAGTAATATAATTTCCGATGTCATCCATTGTTGTGGCACAGCTTTTTCATCAAGTATTTTATTCCATAGGATAGTGATTGGTGTAATTAGTAGAGTTTTCGCAATCTTGATACATTCATTGGTGATTCCATCCGGTCCTGGGCTTTTTTCTGGCTTAAGTCTCATTATCTGCTTCAATATTTCACTTTCTGTAAACTGGGGTGCTGGAGAGGTATCTGTGTAGCTACAGGAAACCATGTTTTGAGTTTGTATGTCTGTTTGTCTGTATAGATTAGCGTAGAATTCTGTAGCGGCATTTATGATTTCTTTGCGACAAATGCATTTGTTGTTGCCAGACTTGAGAAAAGGGACCCATGTTTTGGCTTGATTTAGCTCTTTATAAGCTTTTTTGGCAGATCTTGTGATGAAAATTTGGCTAGTAATTATCGGCCAATATCTATAATCTCTACATTTGCAAAGTGTTTTGAAACTCTAATATACCCATATATGTACGAACATTTTAAACAATTTATATCTGATTGCCAACATGGTTTTATAAAGAAACGATCCACTTGTACGAATTTGATAAATTATGTTGAGACACTCTCAGAGGCTATCGATAATAATAAGCAAATAGATGTAATCTACACAGACTTCAGTAAGGCTTTTGATAAAATTCCGCATTCTGTACTACTCTACAAGCTTGAAAATTACGGTTACTCTGGACCCATGCTGAATTGGATAACTTCATATTTACATAACAGACATTTTTTCGTGGTAGCCGCAGGGTTTGTGTCCACTATTCAACCTATAATCGACTCAGGCGCCCCACAAGGAACTCATTTTGCTCCTCTATTTTCAATTATTTTATTAATGATCTTCCACACTGCTTTGCCCATTGTGTGCCCTTTATGTTTGCTGATGATGTTAAAATTTTAAAAATTATAGATACATTTGAAGATGTGGAAAAATTGCAGGTGGATCTGAACAATTTCAATACTTGGTGCAAACTAAATGGAATGTTTGTAAACTCAGAAAATGTTTCTTAATCACTGTTAGTCGAAAAATTTACAATTTCAATGTAAACTACAGACTGGGATCAACGGAATTAAAAAGAGTAAAATGCATAAAAGATCTTGGTGTCACGTTTGATGAAAAATTAACTTTTGTACCTCATTTAGACAATATTATAAAAAGCGTCAAAGATGTTAGGATTCCTAATTAGAAATGGTAAAGACTTTCGTAAACCAAAAACAAAAATTTTATTGTATAATTGTTTAGTCAGGAGCGTTTTGGAATATTGTAGTCCAGTGTGGAGGCCCCACTATGCCATACATAGTTTGAGGCTAGAGAGAATCCAGAAACGGTTTATGTGGCACTTGACGTTTGCTGCAAAAAAAACTAAAATTCTGCGATCATACAAGGAAAGGCTAACGTTTTCAATTTACAATCTTTGTCTGATCGCAGAATTTACCTTGACTTAACGTTTCTTCATAAACTGTTGCATAGTGGAACAGACTGTCCTGAACTCCTTTCTAAATTCAAACTTAGAGTTCCATATAGATATCCAAGAATGCCAATTACTCCGTTTGCACCTATATTTAGGAGAACAGTACTTGGTGCAAACTCACCTGTACCTAGGTTGAGTAGACTTGTGAACGAGTTTCAGAAATCTTCGGAAATAGACATATTTGGTGACAGTCTCATTAACATTAAAGTTAAGTTAAAAAAAATAATAATATGAAAGTACCGAGCGTTACTGAAACTCATATCCAATTCAATTATAATTAATTATTAATTCCCTACACAAAGTTTAACGAATTATCTAAATGCTAATTGCATGCTGTGCTTTGTCTCAACGATAAATACTTTTAACAATAACAGTTTAAGAACAATTAGTTTAATAAGCAATGTAATATTGTAATTTATCAACACAAAGCCAAATTAAATAAAATAAAAAATAAAAAAATCTTGTAGTATTGAGGTGTCTTTGTATAGTTGTTGTTCTGTAGGTAGCGTAACATCTTTTTATTTCTTTATTGGTACGTTTATACAATGTTTTTAGTTTTTCTTTGTCGGCCACGCTTAATTTGGGCTTATTCTGTAGGTCGTTTCTTTGTTTCATGAGTTCTAACGCTTCCAAGGATAGGATTTTGTTTTTATGTGTTCTTTTAATGTTCATTAGACTTTTCTTGATGTAGTGCATGATTTGTTGGTAGTACGCCTCTACACTATATTTGTTTTGATTCTTTATAAGTTATGGTATATAGCTGTAGAGGTTTGTAAGGTATGTTTCCTGCTCCGCTAGAGTTTTTAGCTTAGTGGATGTACTAGAGAAATTGCGCCTACTTTTCTTTGTTGAGTTTAGGTGTATTGTTGCTCTTAGTAGTCTGTGATCTGATCCAAATGAGAAAGATGGTAGTACTTCATATTTTGAGATCATGCGGTTTTTTGTGGTCATGATATAATCAATTTCATTTCTTATATTTTTATCTGGCGATATCCAGGTCCAGCGGTTTTTCGGATTTAGTTTGAACATTGTATTTAAAATTTTTAGATTGTACTCCTGCGCGTATTGAATTAGTCTCGTACCTCGAGCGCTTCTGGTGCCATAACCATACTCTCCTGTGACGTACCGTTCATACTTTTGTGGAATTCCGATTTGCGCATTAAAATCACCCATAGAAAACACGTACTCAGTAGATGTGGCATTGTGAGCTTTAGCTAAGTCCTCATAGAAATTGTCTATTTCTTCCTGTGATGAGTTTTCAGTGGGGGGCGTGCGCTTGAATTACTGCAAAACACAGGTTTTCCATTTTAATTTCCAATACGCACACTCTTTCAGATATTCCAGTAAATTTTATGATGTTATTTTTGTGTTTCTTCTTTACTAGAAAACCTACTCCATATAGACCCTTTGTCTGGCCAATGTAGTAGAAAATGTATTCGTCATCTTCGATTACCTTTTCTCCTAGGCGGCGTACTTCGCTCAAACCTATTATATCATGCTTAATATCCTCTAGTGCAGCTTTGAGTTCAATATATTTTTGATCAGAAGATAATGATCTTACATTTAGGGTGCAAATGTAGGTGGTATTTTTAGTTTCGATAATTGTTCTTGGGGGGTTTTGGTCGAACTCTCCCGCGGTGACCGGCCGTACTGGGAGATTATGGGTTGGAAGAGGGTCTGATTTTGATTGCTATGTTGTGTTATCATCTGATGTCTTTGATTGGCGTTGACATGATTCTGTCTGAGCGAGAATTAGTTTAGGCCTATGTATTATATAGTTCTTCAGGTCCCCTTTATTTTTCTTAGGTGGATGTTTGCTAGTCTGTTGAACATTTTGGTTGACAGGGTCGAGTGCCTCAGGTGACTCTGATAGGTTCCTTTTGTTTGTCTGTTTCTGTGGGGATTTTTGTTGCTCAGTATAATGATCTTGTCGTTTTTATAAAAGCGGTGTTTCCTGCATCTTTTTCTTCTGTAGTTGAATTTGTAACTCTTTACGCTTAACTAAGACTTCGATTGGGTAGTCTTCTTTTAAGTAATAGGGCGTATTTTGAAGGTTATGTTTATTTTTTTTGTATTTTTATTTTAAATCCTAAAGTGTTGAACGTTATTGCTATTGTGGTCGAACTCTTTCACCTTTTTCCCCACCCTTCTAACCGCTTCTATGTTGTAAGTGTCGCATGAAACTTTAATGTATGTATTTATTATATTTATTACCGTTTTTCCAGTTCATTGTACGACTTTTCTGTCTCTTCTACGCCGAAAAAAGATCAGGTTTCTGCGCCTACACTGTCTTTCTAAGTTGTTAATTTTAATTGTTTGCTCTTCTATTTTTTCTCCAAAAGTTCGTTTTTCAGTTCTAGGTTATTGAACTTTTCTTTTAAGCTGTTGATTATTGTACCTTTAATATCTTCTTTCATCTCCAGCATGTCTTGTTTTTGCTGCTTGATATCTTGTTGCATACTAATTAACATGTTTTTATTTCATCCATATTTGTTTGTAGATCGCTTAGCGCCCCCTTTGAGAACAGATAAGTATCTCTTGGCTTAGTGGCGATCGAGTTGTCTATTAGCGTATCAAGAAGTATCCTAAGTGTGCTTCAAACAGTCACTGTGGAATGCCCCTTTTTATGATTATGTATCACTTTTGAGGTTATAGTTTCTGATGTTTTTAGTTTACACACTATTTTAAAGCAATTCAAGTTCCAGTCTTGTCGTACACATTCTACACTAACGTTTTGTACTTGAATAATGCTAATGTTCTTGGTATAGCAACTAATTTCTATTGAGATTTGATAGAACGATTTTATGCACTTTATAGTAAATTTTATTGTGTATGCACTATGTTTTATATATTATTTGAAGTAGTTTATGCACTGGTTTTATATTTTAATTGTTTCACTTTGTTTTGTAACATTTAAATCATATTAAAACTTATTTAATAAAGAGTACGATGTTGACAATCTATATACCTATATAGTATGTATTGTAATTTATTGCTAGGCACCTAACCACCTAAGTACATAGTCTGCGTATACAAAGTATATTTTGTAAGATCTGTATGTGTGCGCTACTTTTTTAAATAAATTATTACTCTCATGGCAGTCTTTTTACTATACCTACCACCACAAAGATGTGTGTGTATGTGCGCACGGAAGAAGTTAGTCTGGGAAGTCCGCCACGCTGGCCAAGTGCGTGCCATACCTCTTCTAATCCATTATTCCACAACGCCGTACAAAAAACACAAGCGACCGAGGGTTGTGACTTGTGACAACCAGAACAGAGCTTCTGGCGGGAGCTAGAGTCAAATCTCTTCGTTCGTGTCTTTGGAACATCGACCATGAAACGATGTCGCTTTTTCGAGCTACGAGCATTCCGATAGAAAAAAGGTCAAGGTGGTATTAGATCGTGCAAATCAGTAGCACACTCTCCGAAGTGTATCCCTAACGGAACGATACATATTTCTTAGGTGTACCGTCGCCAAAGACATGGTTTACCACCATTACAGGGTGCTTAATCTATGAACGTCACCAATATCAAATCAAGGGACTTTCAAGTTTTACCTGAGAGGTAAGCGGTTGTAAAAAAATCCACTGTTCACCCACCCAGGTGGTCTGCGGAGGAGGACGCCCTTGTTTTCCTTGGCGCAGTTGGGTAGTACAGTTGACCGGACCACGTTTAAACAATTAAAAAAAATTACACCACAAATAGGCACTCAAAAGCGAAAAATAAATTGATAGGTATAGGTTATTATTATAACCGCTACTTACTCATCTAAATGAAGTCGGTTTTGTTTTGGAAATCTGTGCGTCGTCCGGTCAACTGTATTACCCAACTGCACCAAGGAAAACAAGGAGGTGGACGGCAGGTAAGAACTGCTTTTCTAAGTTCAAATTTTCAAAACCGTATGCGGTCTTCATATTTTGTACCTTCAACTACACCCAGCTCTCGGTCTTATACATCATATTGTCTGTATCTCTGTCATAAACCGGATCTGTCGCAAAAAGAATGTCTTTAACTGAATCTCAGTAAACCGTCCCCCGTCTGCCACTGCACTGCGCTCGTCATCCGGAGGCTAAGGCTCTTTGTCTCCACTCTTTGTTGGTTTTCTCAACGACACGTCTTCTATCGACCATCGTCAGATGCAAATAAATGGGGGCAGACTCACTGTCACACCATTTTGTACATAGAACTCAATATCGTCCATGTTTTATTTTATTAATTGACAGGTGTATTGGCAACAGGATGCAAATACTCCTGTCAATTGCTCGTGCTTAATTTTATATTGTGAAGAAATTCACAGAAACACAAATTCAAACATTGACGCCACCTGTGGCGATAGTAAGAACTATTTTTAACAGACTTCCAAAAAGGAGGAGGCTATCAATTCGAGCTCTGTTTTTAGGATTCCGTAGCCAAATGGCAAAATACGGGACCCTTATAGATTCGTCATGTCTGTCTCTCTGTCCGTCCGTCCGTATGTCACAGCCACTTTTCTTCGAAACTATAAGAGCTATAGGAAACCTACTATTGAAACTTGGTAAGCAGATGTATTCTGTGAACCGCATTACGATTTTCATACAAACAAGAACAAAATTAAAAATTTTGATTAACCCCCGACTACCTTAGATTTGTTATCTGTAGAACATTCTACTAGTCAAGCCCTTTCATTTGATACCCATATTAAGGGCGTGTGGGCCGTAATTTTGAATTTTTAAAACAACTTTAAGGCCTTTAAAATAGTGTATTAAACCTTGAAAAAAAAATGTATTAGTTAAGGATCTAATCTAGTGCAATTCGCAGTCAATAACACGATTTAATGAATTTTACATGATAGAAAAAAATCCCAAAGTTACCCCTTTTCAAAAGGTTTTTTCAAGTTTATGATTAAACTAATGATTTTTTTTACTAAATTTTTGTACTCTACGAAAGCTACTAAAACGTTATAGATGCATTCGCAGAGTTTGACTTGATAAAAAGTATCAGTTATTCACTATGTTTTAATATCTACCATATATATAGCGCGCCGTTCGGCAGGCCTGATCAGTCGCGTTCAGGGGTGGTCGACTCTTCTAGGGCCAGGTGGGATAAAAGTACATACACGTGGGGGTCCCAAACGAGGAGTGGCAACATATATTTGCGTCTCTTTCTAACGCTCCATTTTAGAGATAAGTAACCTGTGAAAAATAAAGATTTTATTTATTACGATATACGATTTTTAGTAACTAATAGTATCGATTTTGAGTCAATGATTAATTTAGTAGCTCTTTTTATGCCCTGGGCGGTGTATTCGCAACGCAACCCAAACGATTCGGGCACGGGATGACAATCCTTGTCTCTGTGATTCCAAACGGATAGGCCAAAGACAGAGAGGTTTGATGCCGTGTCGAGATCAATCAGATTGCGTTGTGAATCTCGGTCCTGAATTTAAGCTAAACTTGTAAATCAGATTCAGTAAAGTAGCAACCTGTATCCTGTTTGAACACGTAGGTGTATTTTTAATAACAGTTTGCTACACAGGTAGTTTCTGGCTGATCTACAACTTATTAATTTGTCCGTTCCTAATTATTAGATCATTTGGATCCAACTGGAAAAATGTGTAATAACAATTACATTATTCATTATTATCACGTGTATAAATCTCAAGATAAATCGAATAGTAGAATAACAATAAACAGAACTATCGATTATTTTATCATTACTTAAATACTCATCTCTAAAATCGTCACAAAAAACAAAAAATGGCTTCTTGGTTTTGTGTTGTAAAAAGTTTACATCTTTCTTTGTTTTTGTTCTAAACGAAGTATTCCTGATGTTTTTCATTATGAAAGAGAAAAGAAAATGTGGCAGATCGCCTCCTAGACTTGGAAATAGGAATTCTCTACGGTAAGCATGTGGTACCTTAGTACCTAGTGAATAAAAGTTCTATGTAGTGCCAAATTGCGATTTTTTTCATAATCACATAGTAAGAGCGCCCGGTGCAAACCATAACATATGGGTTCATTTTTAATTATGTTTTCAGTTGCGAGTTGAGGGGCGATGTATTGCTATCTTAAGAAGAATGGTTTTCAAACCCATTTCAAGAACAGCTGTACAAAAGCATCTTGATGTTGTTTATGATAGAAAACAACTCATAAGATCTGCTGGACTAGATGAAAACTGTGATAAGGTAAATATGTGAATCATAAGATAAAATAAATATATTAATCATATTCAAAGGATAACATGATATAATATAAGTATATAGTCCTTATTATGATTGGTAAAATAGTTTATAATTTGTTTCATTTTAGATGCTAAACAGCACTGAACCTGAAGCAAGGCCATCTACAAAGCAGACAGCCGCTGCTAGTAGAAACGCATCATTTTGAATACTGGCAGTGGTTACTACAACTGAAAATGATGCAGGTCCATCCGCAAAACAAATGACAATGCGACCGCTGACATAAAGCAAGTGACTACTAGAATGCATCAAAAAAATATGAGGTTGGTATACTGAAGCAATTTAAAAATAAAACACTAATCAGGAAAAATAACAATGTAATTGTGTTATAATTGAGTGTAGGTTTCATTATCTCAACATTTAACTATTGTGCTTATTCAATAACACTATAAATATCTCATTACATGCTATCCATGTTTTTTTAATTATAATAGTTTAGAGTGATGGGATGAGCGGGGCTTGTGCCGGATAGTGATATAGTGAGCAATATGCTTGTCCGTAACAGGAGCGATACATATCTCTGCCATGTAATATTTATCTGGATACATTGACCCTTAAAGCCTTGCATTGCAATAACAACAATTAAATGTATTACTTTCAACTAAGTGATGATGAAATCTATAATGCTGATGTTAATTAACTTTCAGATGCTGAGCCTTTTCAAACAAGAAAGAGGACCATCGAAGAAGCCAGAGTTTGAAGAAAATAATATAAAAGCGACTGCGACTCAGGCTGATAAGTCTCATTAAGGTGTAAACATCACATTTTAATGTCAGAGTTCAATTTTTTTTGCTCTTTTTTGCCCAGTAAGATGTGCAGTATTTTATGGGCTTATGGAACATTTTTGATTGTTCTTTACATTATCATATCATTTTTTTTTTGTTTATGAATGTGATACAAAAGATTTTTTATTTTATATAAGAAAGTCATGCCGTTTACATACTTAAAAACTAGAGATTCTTTGAGGGAACTTTTTTAAAATTATTTATATTTTGCTAATGGCCATATTGTCCAAATACCTTTATAACTTGTAAAAATAAATGAATTGAAATAAATTTACTAAAACTTAACGCATGTTTTTGTTCAGGTCCACATGGAGCTACGGGCCATAAATATAAACAAGACAAGTTTCGTTTATATTTGGGCTGTAGTTCCTTGTGGTACGTAAACTACCTATTATATTCCAACGAAATTTGAAATTTTTCCGCCTACGCAAACAATACATTTCGAAATTTCCCGCCTACGCAAATTTTTGATTTTAAAATGTCCCGCCTTGAGCCTGGAAAAAGTTTTAAGGGGGCAAACGATAGATGGCGCTACTTTTTCATGAAGTATGGAGTTGGCATTCTTCTCCGTGAGTATATGTTCTGTGGTCGCGTTTCGGCGATCACGGACGACGGGCCTGTGCTTGATTTTGCAATTTTGACAACCAATAAATTTAAAATATTACGATCATAGTGCCACAGTATAACAATATCAGTAGGTATTACTAGTGAAGCACGCTATGATCTTGATTTTTGATTCTGTTTTCATTGGAATTGCAAATAGACGCTGATACTAATTAGTACGCTGTTTAGTTTATGTTGTAGACCAATAGGGGAGTCTCAAAAAACTGACGTCGATAACACATCAGTAAAAAATTCAATGCGGATGCAATGGAAAATAGATAAGTATCGGTAAAATACTCGTCCGTCAAATCAGAGATCGGGATAAGGAAATAATGAGAGGGGAAAAGTCCCCTGCGTAAATCCCCATAAATGATACCTAACTTGTATTTATATGCCATTTAGGTAAATTCTTTGGTAGTAAGGTACTTAGTACTTGGAAGAAAAATCCTCACATACACATTTTACCACTTTGGAAGAGACTCTTGCGCAAACTATTCAGTTTAGAAAAAAAATGTTAGGAACTTCAATACAATTTTTGAACACCTATCCATAGATACACGTATGGTTTTGATAGATTTTTTTTTATATTTCTTTTCCAAGTTTGTGACACCACCCAAATTTATTGTTTTTTCTTTTTTTGTATGAAAATGTTAATATTGTTCATAGAATACGTGTACTTACCAAGTTTTAATCGTATAATTCTAATAGTTTCGGAGAAAAATGGCTGTCACATACGGATGGACAGACATAACGTATATTTTAAAATTTGTCTACGAATCCCTAAAAACCCAACTTCGTTCATTTAAAACTTATTTAAAATGAAATTTAGACACTCGACCAAATTTGATAAGAAGCCTTTTAGGCAGTAAAATTACTCGTAGAATTTAACTCTGTACTAAATTTCCGATTCGTATTTTTTATATAAGGTTTAGAATCATTTCCTGAGCATAAAATTACAAAATAATAACAAATCCAGGTGGAGCTTCAAGCGCCAGCTCGAAAAAACGTTTTTGGCCGATATTCCGAAAAAGTTATAAAGCCTATTATTATTGTAGAAAATAAAATTTCCCATCTTTTGTTGCCAGTAAACTTTTTTTTCGAACTTACCGATTACGATTTACTATGTCCAATTTAATGATAACAATGTAAAAAAATTAGATGTGAATTCTGTTCCCAGTAACATAAACATGTCTCTTTTTACCGGAATGGAAGACGGGTTATGTTTTTCGCGCGATCTTTATGTTTGTAAAACTTTTATCTATACTTATAATAAAACTGTAACGGGTCGAATTCTGTACATTGAAGATATTTTAAAAATTTTTTTTTGGGGCACTCCATAGTCGATACCGATGGCGAAACTGCATTTTTTTTCTTTCATGTCTGTCTGTCTGTCTGTCTGTCTGTCTGTCTGTCTTTCTGTATAGGGATCACGCATCACGCCGAAACTACTGATTCAATTCAGCTGAAACTTGACATGATTTTAGTTTATACTAAGGACATTGCTGTAGGCTACTTTTGACCCTCAAATTCTGATCGGTTTTCTTGCGGGAGGGGGTGAAAGTCAGAATGTGTATTTGATTGTAACTCATGTTTGCGTTGTTTAATTTCATTAATTCTTTTTTTGTTAGAAAGAACACATTTTTTATATTGTTCCGTCAAAATTTGAACAATATCGGTCTGTTGGTTCGGAAATTACACAAACATTAAATAATAACGACACGCGCGGCGCGTTCGGTACATACTAACTTCTATGTATTCTGTGTATCACAGACGATCCACAGAATATCTAGATTCTAGAAAGTGCCCACGTGATCGCGTCGCGTCGTCTTGGATGACAAAATAATTGTCAAAAATATATTTTCGTGTGGAAAAACAAACATCATTCGGTTATAATCGACTTCAAACAAGGAGGATGTTCTCAATCGGGTTGCATGTTTTTTTATTGGTTTTATTTTACGCGATAACTCCGCTAATTGTTAGTTGATTTTGATAATTCCTTTTTTGTTTGGTAGAAAATACTTCAGAGGTGATCTTAGATATCGAAAACAGGGAGGTAGTTTTTCAAATATCAACAAAAAACTAAAAACAGCTTAAATTTATCTGTACGACATAGTTATACCTTCTTATAAAATTTAGTCGAATGACAGAATTAAATTACCTGTCATTGAAGTAGATTTTTGTATTTTGGAGAAAACATATCAGCATAATAAGTAGCAGCATAAACAACCCATTAAATGTTCCCACTTCTGGGCGTCGGGGCCTTCTCTCGCTAGGAGAGAGACAAGGCTATAATCCACCACGCTGGCCCAGTGTCGGTTGGTGGATGACATATGACTTAGAACTTAGATTATAGGTAGATTTTGGTTTCTTCACGGTGTTTTCCTTCACCGTTTTAATTACCGGCATTACGAACATGACTCTGAAAAGATAGTGGTGCGCGTGGTTTTGAACCCTGGGTCTCCGGATCGACAGTCGCCGTTCTCCTGACTAGGTCAGCTGTAACTTACTAGGCCAGCCGTAACTTATTAGAAAACGTATTATTTAAATCCAAATACTGTTTAAAATTTAAAGGTAGTGTTCAGCAAGCTTCGGTGACCGAAGCAGACCGTTGTTAGGGTTCCGTACACAAAGGGTAAAAACGGGACCCTATTACTGAGACTTCGCTATCCGTCCGTCCGTCCGTCCGTCCGTCTGTCACCAGGCTGTATCTCAAGAACGGTGATAGATAGACAGTTTAAATTTTCGCAGATGATGTATTTCTATTGCCGCTTTAATCATGGCGGAACTTATCAAGTGATCGGGTTGAAATTTGAAATAGAATTAGATTACAGTCTGGAAGAACACATAGGCTAAACATTGCCTATGTATAAGTACTCTATGTATTACGTAACAAACATCCAAACAGTGACATTCATAATATTTATAGGACAACGTTGGAACGGCTGAACATATTTGGATGTAATTCGAAACACACGTAGTTTGAACTCAGAAATAACAAATCGGTTACTTATAGGTAGGTTACTGTGACGTAGGAAAGACTAAGCAAATTTGGTAGAAAATTGAAACAGAAATAACTCATAGTCTGAAATACCACATTTATGTATTTATTACCTATCAACCTGAAAAGAAGCATGGGCCCTAAGGAAACAAATTTTAACTATCACGTCAAAACGGCACAACGATATGGGTTGACACACGAAACACAGATAGTTTAGAGTCTAAAATTTCACATGGGCTAATAAGTCTACATTTTCATTTAACTCCATATTAATATAAGCATATATTTTCGTAAGGAACTTGATGTGATGGTAAGGTAAAAGCCAAAAATGAAAAGTATATGCACCCGTTTTGGCGTAGATAATATAAGTGATTTGCGTTCACAATCAAAATAACAAGCAACATAATATTCTCATTAGACGGCGCTAATGCCAGTTTAAATCTAAAAGCACTAAAGGCCATTTAAATCGATGTTTTGCTATTGTGGTATGTATTTTTTCTTTCATCACTAGGTGGCGTTACTGGTATTCTAAATTGTACTAATAAGTTTTTGCTGGCTAAAAGGATTATGATGCCAAATTTGGGTTCTTTCGTTCTTGATTTTTTTCTGTGTTACCTACAATTAAATTCATACATTAACATTTCACTAGGACTTGGCTTAGATTTACGGGTTCAACTTGCTTGAATATCATTAAAACTCAAAATTTTAATTTTATTGATTCCACACCACAGATTTCTAAAACAAAAGGCAGATGGAACGTGCGGAACACAGATCCTTAGGTCCGGAAAGCAAATATCAAACGCCAAAGCAAATACAAACACCAGTCAGTACGAAACTGACTTCCGTCTCGTACAGGAGTCCCGTGTGATTTTATGTTTTGTTTAAGATTATGCCGTCTTGTGTCATCAAACATTGCAAACATTGTTTCCAAAAATAAAAAAAGGAAATTTCATAGGAAAGTTAGAATATTTTTACTAGTATTTATATAATTTAGACGACTTTATTTCGATTGATGAATAGAAACACAACACCTCAACGAAAATAGGTCAGTGTTGCTATAATAAATTGAAATTATTTTCCCTGAAGTTAAGGTAAAATATAGATTCTAATTTTGTTTTGAAGATACTCGTACACCAAATTATTGATGAACATTGTATGATTCAATTTTAAACCCTATTTTTATAATCGTTATTTTTTAATTTAATGTGAATCGATGCCATGAACAAATCCTCGCCGTTACTAGGGTTAATAAAAACACTAATAGTGTTGATGAAAACTATAGTTATGAAACGAGTTTTAATACTTCTGTGTACTATGGAGTTTAAAAGGTTTTATTTCAGTAATATGTGGCCAAAGCAAATACAAACTCCTGTCAGTACGACACAAACTTCATCTTGTACGGGCCTGTCCATACGTGTTCATCCTGTGTGATTATAAGTTTTGTTTTAAATAATGCCGTCTTGTGTATTCAAACATTGCAAACATAGTTCCCAAAAACAAAAAAAGGAAGGAGGAATATCATTTCATAGGTAAGTTTGAATATTTTTACTGCTATTATGTTATTTAGGCGATTTCATTATGGTAACAAATAGGAACACGTGTGGCTATCCCAAACTGAAATAGTTTTCTCTGAAGTGAAGGCAAAATATAGATTATAATTTTGGTTTTTGAAGGTATTATTAAGGTATTAGTATAGGTATTAGTATAAGGTAAGTATTACTATTATTCAATTTTAAGACCTACTATGTTTTTACTATGTTTACTATGTTTTTACTGTTTTTATATACATCTATAATGTGAATTGTAGTGTCCGACCGAAACTGATTTTCCGGCCGAAACCGAAACCGAAACCGAATGTTCGGCCGTGGATTCAGTTTCGGCCGAAACCGAAACCGAAACCGAAACTCACGTGGTCAAGTATATAATTTATTAAAATACTGAAATTTGGTGCATTTTACCTATTATTTTGCCTTAATTAGGGCATGAAATGGAAAAACAATATATATCATAATAGGATAGATAAGAAATTAGTAAGAAGTCTTGTAAGTCCTTACAAGTTCTGATAGATGGCTCTAGTTTTCACTATTTTATAATAGCAATATTATAATCTCGTACTTATTTGTATGAGGTTAATTAATAGTGTCCTCGTACCTCGTACGAAAGACTACAAATCTCGTATTTGTACGAGGAACCTCGTACGGTTGGCATCGCTGGTTGCTACAGAACTATCCGAACGGCGCACGGTAATTCCCGACAAGGTCCGTCAAAGCGTTGCCGCGGAAAACAAAGTTAGGCGATCGTGAACGTGCTTGAACTTGTTAAGTTTCGGTTTCGGCAAAAGTTTCGGCCGATTTTGGCCGAAACCGAAACTGTGGCCGAAACTTGATTTTTGGCCGAAACTCGGCCGAAACCGAAACCGAAACCGAACTTTCGGTCGGACACTAGCTGAATTGATCCCTAGCATTGATCCACGCCGTTACTAGTGTTAGTAAAATTGCTAATAGTGTTGATGAAAACTGTAGTTATGAAGCGAGTTTTTAATACTTGTATGTTCTGTGGAGTTTTCAAAAATACATAATGCTTACATTATAATAATATTATACGAGTAGAATAGAGTGTTATATAATGCCAGCAGTAGGTCTCAGAATATTATCATTTGATAGTAGCAGTTTTTGAATATTATACGATTACTTGGTTTAAAAGTGAGGTTTTGTAAAAAAAACAGTGAAGCATTAGTGAATCGTTTTATTATTTATTTTTATTTATTTGATTATTTGATTATTTTTTTTTTTGACGTGACAACGTCTTATAAATTGGTTTGTCGGGTGACACTTCAAGAAACTGCGTTACGCTCCGCTCACGTTATGCGCTCACAACGAGAGCGAGTGAGATGCACGCGTCCCTTCCACTCGGGCATGGTTAGCCCGCCTAAGAGCGAGAGAGACAGACATAAAAAGTGAAAGGCACGCGTCCCTTTCGTAAAATTATTTTACCACTCAAAGTCGTTGTCACGTAAAACTTTCGCCCGTATACCGACTTTACAGGCAACCAATTTTTTTTTTGGTTTGTTGTTTGGCCCTATAAAGGTAGCCCATATGCTTTTTATCAAAACTTGTTTTGGTGGTAAAGATGATTGTTTTGGTTTTTGTTTAAACTATCTAAGCGAGCAAATCATACTAATTAATATTTTCGATTCAAGTTGATTTTTGGTTGCTTGTAAAATCAAAATTCTTAACTTCATAAAATGGAAATAAGATTTCTTGTTTTAACAAGAAATCCTTGCATTATGTATTATCGGTGTAATAATAAATTATTTTAAAATAATGTTTTATGTGTTTATTATACGTGAAAATTTCCAAAGCTTAAGACAACAATAGTGGGACTTTTTTCTTAAGACTGGGAACATTACATGCACACCAACGTGAGTAATTTGACAACGTCGGTGAGACCTGTCACGCATACATAACTAATGACTGGCCTCACAGTGTCGTTCACGAAGGTTTCATCTGTTTAGAAATCTGTGTTCCACACAGGCTTCGTTCAAAATTGTACGCCTGCGAAGTCGCGGGTAACATCTAGAAAACAGCTTGCGGATAAAAAGAAATAGGTAAGTAGGTATCAGATCATGCACATTAGCTTCAGACTTTTCATAATGTATCCTATAAAAATCCTACAAACTTAACACTTGCGGCTATGTTCGATACTACGATACCTTACCTACTAAGTATGTTTGATTTTGTTTAAAAAAGGAAAAATAAAGATGATAAAATTAAATAAATTTTTGTGTGGAAAAACAAATTCACTCAAACTCAAAGGTTTTTCAATGACTACTTATCCAAATATTTGACGTACGATACTTCCAATTAATGTATAAGTCAGTAACATCTGCTTACGCGAACGAAGTAGCGGGTTCAGCTAGTTTCCACATATATCTTCCAAACGGCTGGATGCATTTTGGTAACTAAGATATTCTAAGACTAGTCTCATTCGCCAAAGTGTCCTTAGATAGTAGGTAATGTTTTTTTTATGTGTAGTTTTTTTTGTAGTCGGGGTTTTTAAATTATAGTTATTTTATCATATTGCTCGTTGCTCGAATAAACAGCAACGTTCATCATCATGATTAAAGAGTTTGGTCTCCACTTTTGTAATAAGAACAACTAAGCTGTGAAACGCATTGCCAGAGTGGGTTTTTGTCGAAGGTTCGAACCTTGGGGTTACGAGGTACACGGTGTTTGTTTCTATTAGAGAAGCAAGTTCCACCGTAGACCACATCATTTTCATCCACTATTATTGGCATCATCGCAACCGTATCATTAAATGGGTTATAAATCGTAAACGGTAAGTTTTACAAAAAAAGTTTACTAGCAACAAAAGATGCAAAATTTTATTTTCTACTATTATTGTCAAAATATATAGTTTCCAAAATATCGGCTAAAACAGTTTTTTTTTCAATTGGCGTTTGAAGCTCTACCTGGATCTGTGAGCATTTTGTAATTTTATGCTCAGTAAGTGATCTTTACCTCATAGAAAAAAATTGGTTTAGAAATTTCTGAATCTTCACTGTTAAATTTTCTGTCGGGGTCACCACTGTAGACCCTCTGCAGATCACGTCGGGAACAGGAGATCACGAGTTCGAATCACGTCGGGGTCACCACTGTAGACCCTCTGCAGATCACGCCGGGAACAGGAGATCACGAGTTCGAATCACGTCGGGAACAGGAGATCACGAGTTCGGAACACGTCGGGAACAGATCACGTCGGGGTCACCACTGTAGATGTTGCTGGTATTGGAGATGGAATGAAACCACGTCACTGTATAAACTGCTGGTTATATTGATCTTAACTGTACAAGTGACGCGGGGCGAGAGACTAGCTCGCTCTCCGCTGTCCTCCACTTATGTACTACATCAGTCACGTACACGTACGTGCTCCTACAGTTCCCTTGATGACTCGGGAAGTGACATTGTTGTAAATGGTTGCTTCTGCCTTCTCGAGTTTCGCCTTTAAAAGGCTTTCACTTCCTAGCCTATAGGACTGCATGATGTTTTTGCAGGTCTTGAGGTTGACTTGTCGTGTCGCGCTCAGTGTGGCTATGAATTCGATAAAGGCGTTACGTGCATGGCTCCGCGGCTCCGAAGCCGTGACATAGCGGGGCGGTTCAACCTGTCCCATGTCGGCTCTCGTTCGGGCTGTTTGTTGCTGTGAAGCTGCTTTGGGGGTCTTTGACGTCGAGGAGGGTGATGAATGGGATGTGATTCGGAGTATGCTCCTTGCTGCTGCGTTGAAAGCAGTCACGAATGCCGTGTTGGTGCCTCGGCTGCCAGTTAGATTGGCTGATACTTTTTCCGCGGCTGTCCTCTGCTGTACTCTTTCGGAGCCGGTTTGGATAGTCGAACTAGGAACAGGATGTCCCCAGCTGTCAGTTGCATTTGTTTGGTCGTGCGCTCAGATTTTCTCCCCTGTCTTCGTATACGACAACCTCATGATGTTTAGAGGCCTCAATGCAACCCAGCCGGTCTGCGTCTCTTGCTCTTGAATATTCGATTGCCATCGCATCCACGCCTATCACCCGGGGTGTTTCACCTGCATTTCTGCTCAGATGTGCGAGCAGCGCACTTGCCTGTGTGAAAGGCGTCCGACCTTCCGAGTACTCTATTAGTGCAATCGTTTTGTTTTTCGATCGCCCCAACCGAAATCGGTGGCCATCTACCTCGCATACCGGCCATACATGAAGTCGTAGGTTTTCCGCTTCACTGTGACTTTTGCGGTACTCCCATTGAGCAGGCATGACAATCCAGGTGACAAACGGGCTCGTTTCCGTTCCCAGGC